>JAEMHR010000006.1:0-451976 GCA_016490725.1 Amphichorda felina | reverse complement strand
GGGTGGATTGCTCGGCGGCAATGAGGGCGCGGGCGGCCTCGAGGGCGGAGGGGGAGGGTTCGGGGTCGATGTCTGTGGGGAGGGGAGGGAGAATTGAGGTCAGCTGGACGGGCTTGGGGGTTGAGGGGTCGGGGAGGAGGGGAGACGTACAAGGCAGGGACTCGTGGTAGGCGGGAGCGAGAGACATGGTTGGCTTAGTTGGAGACGCGATGCGATGCGCTCGGGGGATTGGGGGTAGTTGTGTTGTCGATTGGCGGTGCCGCCGTGCGATTTGTGGTGATTTATGAGACTGAAGCAGAGCAGTCGGTTATGTAGTTCAAGAATGTGAGTTCTTCCTTAGAACTGAGTGGCTGTCGTCCTGATTGGGGTCGGTTGTGCTGGTGTGGGTACGGTTGGTGATGGTGTTGATGGATGGATGGGTGATGATGCGGCAAGGCTAGAAATTTTGACCGGGGTAATCTGTATAAGGGTAGAGTATACTCTGTAGAAAGTGGGTCTTCCTGAGCTTGGCTCCGACAATGGGAGATGGACGAACCATATACCATATCTACTACATATGGCACAGCCATTTTTTCCATCTTACAGAGACAGTTTGAATCTAAATGTGCTAGTAGAATAGCTAATCTTTTATTATATTGTGTCCCTAAAGGGCACGGCCAGTCTTCTGCTTTTTCCCGAAGTATATTCATTTCTTGCAGCTCTCTCCTTGGGCGGTGATGTCGACATCGAGAGGCGCTTGCTGGGGCTTGACATCTTCTGATTCTCCATCTTGGGCATAAAGGTAGAAATAAAACAGCATGGTCGTGCGATCAGAACTCGTAGAAGAACTTGGACGCCCCCAAAACAGTGGGATGTACAAACTCGATCGTTTCGACAGGCTGGTTTCCAGTTTCCCAGTAAGAATAGGCTTCTCAATTACTAGGAAACTGCTTCTCACTGATGGATGAAACCGTGTGGGGGGTGGTTGTGACGGTACTGTGGCAATCTCGCCATTGCAGATCTGCCAAGCGAATAGTAGTGCCAAAGCTCCATGGATATACTTGGTGAATGGAGGCTCGCAGGTGGGAATAATTAGTAGCTCACTCATTCTAGCAGACATGTGAACCATTACTGAAAACGTCGTCAATGATTTCATATATTCGTAAAAGGCCTATAGCTAGTATCCGGAGACAAACCCAGCTACTACTAACCATGAGTATCTTCATGTATAGTAGCCGTTCGCATGTGGTCACGGTGCAACCTCTCTCCCCTCAAGCATGTCCCAGGTTGGCTTGTCTCGAGCCATATCCATATCTGGACCATACCTCCCACTTCCAGTCTTCTTCTCGACATAGTTACGAGCGACTGCCTCGATCTTGGCCCAGTCCAACTCTGCCGTCCCTACAGCACGTCCATCCCGGGCAATCCTGGCCAACACGTCGGCAACCCATGTGCGGCAGCGCCAGTTGGGATCGTTCTGAGGAACCGGGGTGGCGCGGATTATCTCAAGAAGGCGCTTTTCGTCTTCCACTTTGGCAATCGTGATCCGCGCCAGGAGGCTGATGGTGTTCTTGACGTTTCTCAAAGGCTTCTCTTCATAGACCCAGCCCTCGGTAGATGTATTCTTGACATGGCATCGTGCACCAGGGACTTCTGGCTGCGTTTCGATCTTGGGACCTATGACGAAGCCCCAGTGATATCTAGCGCAGTACGTCAGGGCAGTCCTGGGAGCATCGGTGATTGTGCGGGAGCTACTTTTGTTCCTCCTTGTTGGTAACTCCGCTGGGATAGAGGGCAATGTACAGCCTTTTCTTGTTACGGACCATGTTTGAGAGCGTGCCGGTGTGGAAAACTGAAGAGAAGATGTGTTATCAAAGATTGTTGCAGCCCGAAGAACCGGATGAGAGGGATGGACAAACTGGTGTCGATGTTCATAGCCCTCCCTCGCCATTTTCCTGTGGAAGTTGTGGTCGGCGTTGACTTTGCCAGAAATAGAAGTGACGAACCCATTGGCTACCACATTGCTTCCAGTTGTGCTTACGCGCGCGCGAACCTCTGAGACCAGAGCGTTGACGGTGAGGCCAACATCGACCCAACATGGCTCGGTGTTCACATGGGTAGATCACGTCTTGGAGGGCGGACAACACAACGGAGATTTCGCGCGGCGGGCGGTCACAGCAAGTGCAACCTTGGTTGGTCCTCATCTAGTACTAGTAGCAGTACGAGTACTGTTGCTAGAAATCTCCCCACCATTTCTGGCGCACTATTTCCATCTTCAACTCCTCGGGCTGCGCATCGAGGAACTTGTCCAACTCGTCTTGCCACTGCTGCCGCGTGCGGTTTCCATACCAGGCGGCTGTGTATTCCCAGTAGAACGGATACCACCCTGAAAATTCCCAGTCGATGATGCCGACGACCTGCGTCCCACGGAGCAAAATATTGAAAGGATTCAGGTCGCCGTGTGTAAATACGGGAGGTGGCCACGGTCCATCCTGCTTGGCGATCATGGCCTCAATGTCCTCGTAATCCTCGCCCTTGCGGTCAGGATAGTCTTCCAGGCCGACACCCTCGCGGAGCCAGCGATGAAAGTCCTGTATTGTCTGGAATGGGCCAAACCGGGGTCCGGAATGGGGAATGCGGGAGTCGTACAAGGAGCCGTCAGCACAGCTTTGGACTTTGTTGTTGTCGGGTGGCGTCAGGGATCTCAGCTCGTCGAGCATGAGCCGGAGCTGAGCAAGCACAGTCTTGCGATCCGCCTCGGATAGCGTGGCCCATTTCGTTCCGAGCTCATCACCCCGTATGCGCTCCATCACAATGTATGCGCGGTTGTTGTGTACGAAGGAGCAGTGCACCCGCGGTATGGGAATCGAGGTGCTGGTAGAAACGAAGTGCATGGTGGCCGCCTCGGTGAGATGGACCCATGGCCCAGTCTTGACAATGAGGCTCCGGGAGATGGGTCGGACGAAGCCATCAAGCTTGTAGCAGCGCGCTGTCGTCCGGAGGGCGAGGCGGGTCAGGAGGCGACGGAGACGCGTGTCTTTGATTGCCAAATGCTCAGTGCCATGGTGCTGAGTTGGTGTGTTGTCGATGGGCGGTGTGTATGCCATGGCTGTCATGACATGGCGAGCTGTCACATGCTGAATGGAGTCGCATCACAATGGATGATTGTGTGCCTCGATCGATAGGAACTAGATCAGAGTTGGAGGAGTGAGTTGAGGTTGCGAAGTGAGAAAAAGGCACTGTGGCAAGGAGGATGGCGAGGCATCTGCGCACTGTACAGAGTGCTTGACTCGACTACCAGGTAAGTGTATAGGTAGGTAGGTAAGGTAAGGTAAGTACATCAAGGTACTCCCGTCCAAGTTACCGCCACCACTATTCGCAGTATTTAAAACCTACCTGTTCGAAGAGTATTTCCATAGGTTCCGCAGGAGAGACCAGCGGCCAATAAATGGCCCCAGAATCCACGATTTAGTGGCTAGCAATTGATAGTCGATACATTTTCGTACCGATATAATGGGCTGGCTGAATAAGGCGTAGTACCTCGACGTTCAGCTAGTCTATTCATACCTATCCGGACCTGTATGAGATAGTAGTAATACTGTAATAGCTCCCAGCAATGATCAGCTACTAGCGGTGATGACGATCACGGCCCATATATGCCCCATTCTATTGATTTCTGAAGGGCGCGCCCCTCAATTCACAAGCGCGAATAACCGCATTGTAGCGCCATCCTCTGGTATACTCTGGTCCACTTTGAATATCCAGAAACGGCGCAACCTATGTAGCAATGCGGCGGGGCTGGCCAAGGACTCGAGGGTGCCAGAGTACAAGTACTATATAGTAATTCCCTAGCCGGATTGAAGCTGCTATTAGACCTAATAACCCATATCCCATCATCTCATCCCCACATCTGAATTTGTAGCCATGGACGACACCACGAACAGACTCCGATACGAAATCATCAACTTCTTCCTCCGGGAATGTCGGCCGCCTACGACACAAGAACTCGTCGACAAAGTGTCGGGCAGTGAAAGCGATGTTGTGCGCGGGCTGCAGAAGCTCGAGGAGCTGCATCATCTGAAGCTGTACGATGCAGGAGTGGCATCACCAAGTCCCATTTCGATGGCTCATCCATTCTCTCACCTGTAGGGATATAATAAATGACCTTAGCTGCACGGTAGTTACAAATGCTGACGTTTGTTCCCGCAGGCCAACACCTAATCTGGTGGTAAGTCCAAATAACGAAGCCTACTAGTTTCCTCGCCGGAGTGAGCTCTGAACTGCCATCGATACTAAGTGATCATGTCCAGACGTCTGGGGACAAATCCTGGTGGACCAACTGCGCGTGGTGCGCCTTTGGCCTCGCATCCATGCTCTCGCCCCACGAGGTCACCGTCAATGTCCTGACGGCCTCTGGCGAGTGCGCTCGCGTGCACATTGCCAACGACCAGATCGTCAAGGATGACCCTGCGCTGAAGAACTACTTCTCCACCTTCTCGGCTCCGCCGTCCACATGGTGGAAGGACGTGCGGTTCGCATGCAGCGGCATCCAGATCTGCACGTCCCGCGAGGAGGCCGACGGTTGGCACCAAAAGCATGGATTCCCCCACGGAGATATTATCACTCTCGACCAACTATGGAAGCTTTCAAAGGTAGGATATCCCCAAAGCCATGCTTTACCAACTTCGCTCATTGATCGTTTCTTCACCAGGCTTGGTACCATGATAAGGCTTCGTTGGAGTATAAGCGGAAGACTGAGAGGGAGAAAGAGGAGCTATACAAGGATATTGGCCTGATGTCAAGCTACTGGTCATCGTAGAAGACTTCCAATAGCAGCGAAACATGCATATCCTCCAGAAGAACCGAGAGACGCGGGGAGCGGTCCGCTGGCTTAGAGTCAAGCCACTAAAGGGACTGCCCTCCCCGAGATACTGGGGTTTCCCAAACCCCACGCCCATAAACCCCCCTCTACGTAGATAAACGCCAGCAGATTAGTTTTACAGGCTGTTTTCCCCGCCTCATATTTTGGCTAAACCCTCCATCCCCCTGAACCAGACTTCCCTACTGGAGCCTGGGCTCAGGGCGAGTCACGTCAGAGTGATGCGGTGGACCCCATGTCTTTCTGTCCCTCCCCCATCTCCCGGCTCCGGGACCCCGCCGAGTAATTCCATTGCGGGCAGGATCGACAAGAGCATCTGAGACTTGTTGAGCCTAGTGGAGGGGAGTGACAAGAACGAACCTGAGACTTATTATGGAGCGCGGGGGCGGCCCATGCAGTCAAGCAGGGTGGTGGTGGGAGTCTGACTTTAGGAGCATGGGATTGGGGGGCTGGCACATCATTATGCCTCTGCGTAGCAACCGTCTTACGTACGTAGAATGTGGGTGATCGAAGATGTTCGATACTCCTGAAACTCCTGAGCGTAGATCTTCCAGGAGAGTGAGGGGTATCTAACAACACGAGGTGACAAGATAGGATGGCGGATGAGGATGATGCTACACAAAGTCTTTGTTTGATCGAGATTCTGTCTCGATATCAAGGCTCAATTTGGAATGGGGTCGTCGCCCTCATTCATTAGCGACTGGTCTGATGATACACTGGTACATGTTGCGCTCCGTCCGAGATCTGCTGAAAATCGCCGTGTCACGCAAGGAGAAGGGGCCCTGGCCAACTCCATCCATCCATCCATCCGTAGTTCCCCTAAAGAATACAATCCGATATGTCTCCTCCGTGCGTTCCTGTGATCCGGTGCAACTCCCAAAGCAAATTAAGGGCCGCCCCTTGCCCGTAGCATAAAGTAGGAAAATGGGCTAGCCATGATTTCATAACACGGCTAGGCCTGTCAGATTCTCGGCGGAACTTGTACATGAGCGGCTCCATTAGGAGTTAGAGGAACGGCCACTCTCGGACGTGTCAGTCTTAGAGAGGTCATCGCTGTTCTCGTCATCGATGGGACCGTGGATCGACTCCTCAAAGACGGGCTCGGGCTCGTTGACCTCGAACTTGGTCTTGAAGTCGGCGATGTGGTGGGAGAAGCTGCTACTGTTGGAGCGGCGACGGGCGTTGGTGAAGTTGAAACCCTCGTCGGCAATGTCGTCACCAATGTGGCCCCTGTAGTGCCGTGTTAGTGGGCTGGTGGTGGTGATGGAGTAAAAGTATAGCTGGGTTCTTACCAATTGCCCTTGCCGCCTCCGTCCTTCTTGATTTTCTTGGGGTCGGTATCAGCAAAGCCGCTCTTGCCAAAGAAGCGAGGGAGATGGTCGACGGGCACGGCGGTGCCCTCGGCGATGGCCTTGTGGTCACGATCGTTGGCCTTGTGCGAGCGGGTCACTGGAGAGGGACTATGTTAGCTGTATGTGATCAAACGGAGCAAACATCGATGCCAAACTCTTTCTATGGGGGGCAGTGATAAATTTGCGAGGAGAAATCAATGCCGAAAGGAGATGATGGAAGGTGAAAGAAGCACTGGTGATGCCACTGGGGACATAGATAGCCTGGGGAAGCAGGGAGGCGAGAGATTTGATAACTATGAGATAAACTTACTGTTGATGGGGCAGTGAAACTCAAACGGTGGTTTCGGTCTGATGGATGACAGATTCCAAGGGGTAGGGAAAGAGAGGACGAGTCGTGGCGATGGCAGAGGTCGATGCCGGAGTCAAGTGGTCGCAATGTGTCAATGCCGTCAAGACGGATAGATGGATTGATGGTGGGTGTGATGATTGTTGAGTTGAAGAGATGAGGAATGGAAGCGAGATGAGGTTTCGTCTAAGAGAAGAGGGGGTACGGCTCTTATAGTAGTTACGTACTGCCGCTACCAGTGGAGGTAGGTGCGGTACTCCATACATGCCTCACCTTGGTCCCGAAACGGGAGTCACGCGAGGGGATTGGAGATGATGCCACGGAGCAGGCCAATCAGGGCAGGGGCGGGATGCAGCTTGCAACAAGCCATGATGGCCCATCTCAACAGTTGCGGCACCACCGACACCCGCTGGGGGCCTGGAATCAATTGGAAGCTTAGCAGGGCCAGGGGCACTATCTCTAGGTGCTGCTTTCCACTTTGGGGGAGCAGGGACCACCGGGAAGCTGCGTTGTGAGGTGATGTGCTTCATCGCGTGACCTGACGGCAGAATCACCCAGAACCGCGTCACTTTCAACTTCGCCCCAATGGATCCCCAG
This sequence comes from Amphichorda felina, assembly GCA_016490725.1. Lineage (NCBI taxonomy): Eukaryota > Fungi > Ascomycota > Sordariomycetes > Hypocreales > Bionectriaceae > Amphichorda > Amphichorda felina. Next base: position 444,823 of record JAEMHR010000006.1, on the reverse strand, counting down.
TCCCTCTCAAGGTTGGCACTAGTCGTTCGCGGTAGTCATACGTCGCAAAAGAGGGGTCCCTCCTAGATCGGAGGCCCCATTGGAACCGCAGATTGCATTGCGTTCAATTGCCCCCATGAAGACTTCTCAATTGACTTTGCTCAACGACTTGTTTGCTACAGGCCGTTGCGTCAGCGAATTGATTGAGAATCACCCTGCAAGTGACGTGTGACGTTGATAGTGCTTAATACCATGCCACCCGGCCACCCGACGCACAATTGCGGGGTACCCCATACTTTTTTGCCATGAATCACTCCACAAGGGTGCAGCCAGACCGCCAGCCACTGCACTGGCCGCGGCGCCCAGGCAAAACAGGGAAAGCCTGCCAGGGGCTCCAGCGCTCCAGCGCCTTCCAGCTCTTTCCCAGAGGGGGCTTCCAGGGGGGCGGCTCCTGCCCAGTGGGCTCGGATCTTCGGGAGAGATCACGAGGTTCCCTTTCAGCCTCCGATTTCGCTCCCCAACATGACGACAGAGACGACGAATTGGACCCCATCGTGAGAAATCGTCATCGCTATTCAAAAGTAGACTCACAAGCAATACTGACTCATCCCGTCATCCGAGCATCTATGCAAGGTACCCGCTCAGGGGTCAGAAACACGCTGTCCTCTTCACCACCTTGACCACATGATCTTGTCATGGGTCCTGCGATGTAGTCAACATCGCTGCCATGCTTGAGGCTGTGATATCGAGGCTTGGAAGGCCGACCCATTGTTGATCCGAGACACCAGCGAGGTGTAGCATACTAAGGTATTCATGAGAATAATTCCATCTGGTCTAACTACTGCTGTTAAAATAATTCCCAGATCCACGTGGCTACTAATTCCTCGTAATGCGCCAGATACTCTGTACAAGACCTCCTGGTCAAAACACTTCTTAAGATAACCTCCACCAGCTCCGCGGGCCTACTGTCGCGGTCTGTATTCCCAAATTCTACCGTCCACCCATCTTCGAAAACTCGTTCTGGAAACGCAGCTTAAAGCCGTTGCATAGCGCCCTCATATCCGGGTACTGATACCCCTTCAGCTCGAAGCCCTGAGGGATCGCCCGCACAGGCAGGCCAACTACGCGTGCGGTCCGGCTCGCCTTGAAGCAGAGCCAGAAGTACCCTGGGTGCTTCGTGTCAATGCAGAAGGCGTACGTCGACTGGGTCGGGTTGGCATTAATGTACGTCGTTAGCCATTTCTCTGTGGGCGCCCTGGTTAGCACAACTGTGTTCGTCTTGCGGGAGGTGACTTGGGAAACTCACCTGTCTCACCCCGAGACCTATTCTGGAACTTGTCATGACGCATCATCTCCTCCACCTTGCGCGCCATCGCCTTGACGTGCTCGACAATCAACTCATCGAGATCGCTGTACGTATACTTGCCAATCCGGAGGAGTTTCCCGACTGAGAACTCATTGTCCTTGTCCATTTCCAGAACGTCGATGTGCTGGTACACATTGTCGGCCACCTTCCATGTTACTGCCAAGTGGTCATTGCCCTTGGACGATGGCCGGATGATGACCTCGCCAATCGGCTGTGATCCCAGCCACTCCTCCGCTTGGACCGAGTTGTATGGCTTGAAATTGGGATGCTTGACCACACGCTGCGTGCGCCCAGTCGTCTTATTCTTCTCGCGCAGCTCCTCCTTGTCCGCTGCCTCGAGAGCGGTGTCCCAACCATCCCGCCCGTAGTTGGTAGGTCGCTGATACGGGATGCGCAATTGGTCCTCGCGCATCGACAGCTTCGCAATGAAGTCCTTGTAGCTGATCTCCAGAATCTTAGCCTGCGCGGTCTGGCCACTGCTGAGAACATCCTTGACCGAAGCACGGTTCGTCACCTCGTGGGCTTCTAGACGCCCCTCGATGCCACAGTCCAGCTTAGCAATGGCAAAGTCGTCCTTGACAACGCGGATATTGACGGGAACAATCATGCCCTTGCAAAGTGTCCTTGACGTCTCGCCGGTAAAAGTGGTGAAGATTTCCGAAACACTCATGAGCGCAAAGTTCCTTCGTAGTTCTTCGTACGGAGCCTGCAGCTCAGCACGTATGGTCTCGAGAGTAGCCCGCTTGCGCTGCTGATAGTTGGTCTCGAGCTGTTCGGCGTACTCCTCGAGGACTAACTCGTTGACCTTGTCCTGCTCGTCCTGTTTGAAAAGCTTTCGCACGATGGCTCCCGGGCCATTTTCGTCCGTCTCGGCCTTGACATCCTCCTCGTCGAGTTCGAGAGCATCAGCCGCCATCTTGCGCCCCAGTTCGTAGTCCTCTGGGTGTACACGAGTGTTGTCCAGCGGATCCGAGGACGAGTTGGTAGCCTCATATTCGATGAACAGGAAGCTGGCGCAGTTGTTCCATACTCTAGGTCCGACCACGGGCAGCTTGCCACTGTCTGGGTCACCGACAAGCTCATCTCTGGTGTTCACTACGCCACCGTTGGCATTGATGGCCTTAACCACGCTTGTGGCCTTGCGGGGTCCCAAGCCCGCCACGAATGGCAGCAGATTCGCTGTATAAGGGTCTGTCATGGCTTCGTTGATATTGACACCACAGAGATTGACCATGTCAACCATGGCCGACTCCAGGTATTTCGAAAGCTTGTCTTGCGGCAGGAGATTCTGGCAGGGATGGAAAGATAGGGATGACACCGTCTCTCCCAGTGCAGCATACTCCTTCATGGGGTTCTGCAGATACCGCGCTAGGGCGACGCAATACCGAGTAACAGGGTTCAGGGAGGGATGTTCCGCGTGGCCTCGTGGGCTATCTTTGTACAGGCGAGCAACTTCGTCGTTAACGACCACAACCTCTAGGGGTTCGGTGCGCCATTCGCCCGTATCGGGATCCTCAAACTCGGAACCAACAATGGTCCTGTCGCGGACAAGATTCTCCAGGTCAACCACCAGCCTGTGGGTATCAGCCGACCAGCCACTAATGCCGATAACATCCGGCCGGCGTCTCTCCACAAGATCGACAAATTCGTCTCGCTGGGCCTCATCTCTGGAGAGGTTGCCAAACTTGCCCTGTTCGAGAACGCGACCGTCATCATCAACCCAAGCCCAGAAGACGGGGTCACGGGCAGGATCACCCATGCCGTTGGAGAGCACAAGAACGCGGGGCGCTGTCCCGAGAATCATACCCTTCGGCTTATACGGGGCCTGGTCAAGCCTCTTCGAGTACTCCTCTCGAACCACTCTCAGAATCTCATCCTGGCAGTAAGTCCGAATCACCTCCTTGACGCTCTTGGCAATCACCTTCTCAAGCTTTGGATAGGCAACATCAAGAACCTTCTTGCGCTCGTCTCGCCACTGCTCTGCCCGGTCACTGAAGTTTTCTGACTCAAACTCTTGGTATAGTTGTCGGCGAAAGTCGTAACGGCGTGGCATCTCCACCTTGATCTCCACCAGACCCTCTTCCTCAGCCTTCATCATCTTCAGGAACAGTTCCGGCTGGTGCACGAGATCGGCCACAGCCTGATTTTGGATATACTTGATCTCGTAGAATGGGTGGGAGTCATCAATTCTCCGCAGACCCTTGTCAGTCCGTCGGCAGCTAATTTCGGCAGCCTGATAGTAAGAGCTCCTGAAGTGCTTGCGCATTCTCGGGCTGGCAAAAAGCTCTTCGGAATACAGCTGCCGAGCTGCATTGATCACGGCGTCGCCCGTGTTGAAGTAGTCGTCGAGGAGGCTGTCAGCCAGATCCATGGGATACTGGGGGTCATCATCCGGTGCCACCTTCTTCCCTTGGCGAAGAGCGTTCTTGGCCAACTGATCTGCCGAAATGCCGTATGCCTTGACAAACTGAGACGCTCTCCCCTGGCGTACACGGTCAAGGATAGTTGACTTGGAGCCAGGCCGCTTGGTCTGAGCAGTGCCGTTGGCTGCAGCCAGCTCTCTTAGCTGGGGCCCGTACCGGAAGTGCAGGTAGTCCTGCAAGTCTTGCAGTTCCTCCATGGTGGCCGCCTCTGGCGTCATCTCCTCTATCACCGGGTCTTCTATGTCGTAGCTGACCTTGAGGTTCTCGAAGGTCCTTGTGAGTGCATTCCGCTTCTCTACAAACGAGCGGAATTTAATGTCGAGCTCGAGAACTCGCCACAAGTCGTCCTGATTGAGGAGCTTCTCAGCAGAAATAGAGTACTCTGTGCTATCGGGGTCGTCTCGACTGGAATTACGAGTCTTGATGGTGTGTAGGAGGTAGTCCTTCCGATGCTGGAAAACGAAGGGAACCTCAACCTCGTCCACAATAAAGAACTCGAGGACTTTACCAATGGCGCGCCCAAACGGCCCCTGGAGATCCGAAGCGAGGCCTTTCTTGGGCCAAATCTGGTTCGTGATCCACCGAGCCTCCTCCCTGAACTCCTCAGCCGAGAGCTGGAGATTTTTGAACGACTTGCGGTCTAGTTGAAATCGTTCCGGCTCGTCTGTAAAACGAATCTGGTTGTCCTCGTCCGTAAGCATCTTCTCCTTCAATTGCGAAGGTTCGAAGACGTCCTTGAGCTCAATGCCCGCCTCTTCTCGTTCGCGGTCCTCTTCCTCATCCTCCATCTGGAGAGCCCAGTCGTAATCTTCGCCATTGCCAAAGATGGCCTCCATGTCGTCCAAGGCGTCCTTGTCAAGACCAGTAGTATCCACAACAGCACCGACGCCGCGGTCTTTTGGCCTGGCGACCTCGGCGTCTTCTTGCTGGCGTATGATTTCATCTTCGTCCTCGGGGTAGTCGTCCTCGATAAAGCCCTCGAATTCGTCGGCTTGGGGCCGGAAGCTGGGTCGGCCGTACTGTCTTTGATCTGCTTCGTCCTCATCTTCGTCCGAGAAGATCTCCTCTAGCCCTCGACGCCGGTTGGGGTCATCATCTTCATCTCGATGGCCACGCTTCAGACGCTTGAATTTGGACTAGTAGTGGATCAGCACTGGGCGTGGCTCACGTTTCCAAGATTTCTCACCTGAGTCTGAGACTTCGGCCGCTCCCCAAATTGCTCGCCGATAAGCTCCAGGTCTTCCTCGTCAAGACGCTCCTCTTGTTCGCGGTCGCGCGGCGAGCGTTTCCTCTTAACAGGTGCACGAGTTTCGCCATCAGACTCTTCGCCTTGTTCGTCGTCTTCTTCTTCCTCTTCGTCAACGATGAAGCCCTCTCGGACCTGGAAACGCGAGTCAGCAAATCAGCAAGACGGCGCTCGCGCACAGGGGCGTTGCACGAACCTTTCGAGCCTCCTCCTCATCGTCGTCATCTTCTTCCTCCTCGCTCGAGTCATCTAGACCAGATCTTCGCTTGCTGCGCTCCTCTCCAGTCTCCTCGTCAAATGACTCATCGTCCTCCTCGTCGTCCAGCTCGGCCTCGCCAGAGATCAGGTCGCGCATAGAGTTGCTCATGGTGGCAGCTTATCGAGCTTGGAACAAGCAACAAATCTGTCGAGGAAGACGCTTGTTCCCAATGTGATCTCCCCGGAGCAATACGGTCGACGTGGTAAGTTCGCAGGGTGGTTGTCGAAAGGACAAACAGCGCCTGGTCGGGGCTGAGGTAGGTTATGCTTGTCGTTCGCGCGCCCGAATTTTTGGACACAGGGTGCCTCAAAGCTTCAATCGCGTTTCCTGGACCATCTCACAGGGGGTGTGTCGGCAATAGTATGATCCGTGATCGGTTGCTTACATAAGACCCATTGACCCCACCACTCACCGGACTCCTCACTCACTCACTAGGTACCTGTATTATTGTTATTAGTAGGTACTAACAGTAATACAGTTAGTACAGAGTACTACTCCGTACATGGTACGTAGTAGGTATCCGTAGTACCTATTAAAGTCCTAATAAATCCGTACCAGTAACTGCCAGGTGCCATAAGTTGAATCAGGGCGACTGTGCTCATCCTTAATAGGTGCGAATATGGAGAATTTCATCCGTAATTGAATATTCATAACGACAACAGGAAATATTCAATATTTTCGGGTGGTGGTGGTGAAATTGATTTCCAAATCGGGAAGCAGTGGGCTCACAATAATGTCAATACGGATACTAGTACCGAAGGCACTGAGGGCCCGGAGTAGACTGATGAACTGGGACTATAGGCTAGTTGGGGCTTATTTTTATTTATTAATTTTCTCTCTATTTCAAAACTTGTGTTCTTTCACAGAGATATCCCATCAGTCAATCCGAGGACGGCGAGATGCAAAGTTCGCATAGTAGTAGAGAACGGCTGAATGCTGAGATACTCTTCAGCTATCTTGAGTTGATACTAGATTACGAATACGTTGACATAAAACGGAGTTGAGGGCAATAACTACACAGGGTACGAAAATATCTTGACAGTTCATCAGCATCTGGCTTTCTTTCCCATGTGGCACATTCGTACCTAAGTGCTTATGGCAATAGCGCCATCTCTTCTGGTTGGTGCTCAGTGTAAGTTGACGATGACGGCCGCCGTTTGTCAACGGCTGAGTTTAATTTTGGCAGCCGTGTCTACATGGCAGTTGCCTAATAGGAGAGGAGTACGGCTTTACTGGCCCAGTGATTATCGATGGCAAAAGTAAATGGTGATGAGAGGGAGGAGACTACAAGACCAGCGACCAATAATGAGACTCCCATGGCTGGCGTCTATCCAGAGGTGTTGAAAACTCAGGGTGGGATTAGAAGGAATGGGATTTGCTTTGGGGATTGTCCTGGACAAAAGCATGGTACTCAGTGATCAGTAGCTACCTGGAAATACCGGCCACCCGGGCAAGCTGGGATTCTGGGGTGATGGACTGAAGAGTCTTGAATGAGGGCCCAACGGGGGGGAATGGGGCTTAAAGGGCTTGAGAGCCGAGAACAGAGTCTTTCCCTTGGGCGTCAAGTAGAGTCGGACCAAAAGTGATGCACGATGCATGGTTCCTGGGCCCATCTCAAACGTTGGGCTGCAAGAGATTCATGGCCCCAGAGGTGATTGGCGAGCCCCTTTTCGCCCATCACCCTCCCAAGCATCTTGAGGGCTGAGGGATCTCTGTCGCCATTCGCTGTCACCTTCCAAGTTGCAATGCATGACCGGGAGCAGATTCATCATCCCGCACTCCGCAGCCTGCGACTGTACGTGCGACCGCCTGCTGCAGTGCTGTAGCGCTGTAGTGCTGCAGTGCTGGGCCCCCGTCCCTGTCTCTTTTTGTCACGTTATCGTGGGCCAACCCCACCTCATCATCCACCGTCCAACCATCCGCCCTCCGCCATCCACCATCCGCCATCCACTGTCCAACTCCATCTGCCTACCGTCGATTCACCTCAGCCCAAACCTACTATCATACATTCCCAACCTGTGATCAATTCCACGCGGTGCTCCCACATTCATCTACGAGAAAAGCCCCGCCAAGACGACCGACGTCTGCTGCCCAACCCCGACAAGGCCTCGAAAACCCTCAAAGAGTCAGGCCCACGACCTCCAAACCCGAGCTTCGTGTGGTCCAACCCGGCATACCGCTGTTGGTACCGGCGCCTCCTAGGCCTACTTTACGTCCCTTCTGGCCGCTTCCCCTCCGATCGACCGTCGGGAATATTCGTGCTCCATCTCAAATCATCTGCTTCTTCGGCCCAAGTCACTCCAGAGCGCGGCTGTTTCCGGAGACCCAACGCGGGGAGGCTCAGCCAGTACCCGGCTGGCGACTTGAGGCCCCATCCGTTGGTCGGCGTCGTGATACACTCGACAACAAACACCGCTATCCTCGCGTCGCACGGCCACCGGCCGGAACCCTCCATCCACCATGGCCGATCCTTTTGCCCCGCGCACCATGAAGCGCAAGAACGTCAAGGGCCTCGCCCTGACCCCCGCCGCGCCGAAACCCCCTCCAACAGCTGAGACGAGCACACCTGGGGACTTCGGCAGAGACGACCCTGGCAGGGATGACCAACTGGAGATTGGCATCGAGTATAAACTTGATCTGCGCCCCGAGGATTTAGACGTCATCAAGGAGCTCGGATCCGGCAATGGTGGTACCGTCAGCAAGGTCAAGCACCTTACGACGGGGACCATCATGGCCCGCAAGGTGCGGACTCTGAAAATGCATCTTTGATTTCTGTCTAATCTCTCCTAGGTGATTCATGTTGAGGCGAAGAGGGAGATACGCAAGCGAATCGTTCGAGAGCTCCAGATCATGCACAGCTGCCACTCCAAGTACATTGTTAACTTCTACGGCGCGTTCCTGAACTACAACAATGATGTCATCATGTGTATGGAGTACATGGATGTCGGGTGCGTTCGCTACAGATCCTCTAGACGAGCACATACGCTGACGAGGTGAATCTTAGGTCTCTCGATCGGGTATCTCTAGTGTTTGGCCCGGTTCGTGTTGACGTTCTAGGTAAGATCGCCGAGGCGACGCTTGGCGGTCTAACGTACCTCTACTCGAAGCACCACATTATGCATCGTGATATCAAGCCATCCAATATTCTCCTCAACTCACAGGGCGGCATTAAGCTGTCCGACTTTGGTGTCTCGGGAGAGTTGGTCAACTCCATTGCCGACACATTTGTCGGCACCTCGACCTACATGGCACCCGAGCGGATTAAGGGAGAGAAGTACACTGTCAAGTCAGATGTCTGGAGTTTTGGCCTCACCATCATAGAGCTAGCTATCGGCAAGTTCCCCTTTGCTGCTAGCGAGCAACTGTCCGATGGAGACGGCGCGCCGGCGGGCATTCTAGACCTTCTACAGCAGATTGTCCATGAGCCAGCGCCCAAGCTTCCCAAGAGCGATGCTTTCCCCAGCATCTTGGACGATATGATCCAGAAATGTCTTTACAAGGAACCAGAATTGCGCCCCACGCCACAGGAACTATACGTAAGTAGCCTCTTAGCGTTGGTTTTGCTCGCCAAGCTAACCGTCCTTTCAGGACCGTGATCCGTTTGTCCAGGCTGCCAAGAGGACCCCAGTTGATCTTAGAGAGTGGGCATGTGGTCTCATGGAGCGAGACAACCGCAAATCGCATCTGGCGCCTCAGCTTTCACCCTCGACACAAGATTTCCTCCGTGCAAGAGATTCACCGCCCTCCCATCCGGAGGAGCGGAGTATTCCCACTCCCACCTCTGGAGAGATACCTATCGCGGGGACCGGATACGTCTCATCTCGCGACCATTATCCACCTACCTCGAATCGCTCACCCACACGTAGCAGTGCTGGTGTGAGCCGAAACGCCCCCTCTCACCCTGGCATTGTCCGTGGGCCCTCCAACAACTCGATACCCAAGGTTGGCGGTTACCCCGAAAGTCCCAGTCATAGTGGCTCCCCCATCCCCAACACGTTCAACCTGCCTGTCCGCCCAGCTCCGCCTTCTGGACCCCTACCTACACCACCAGTCCGAAAATCCACACCAGACGATCTGCGGAGAGGGTCGCGTGAACCACGGGAGGTACGGAGGCAACCAGCTTACGGCCTGCCACCGAACCCAGCTTATAACGTGTAAGGGAGACGGTGTTTTGCGTGGTTGAAGATCCGCCCCAGGTTTGATATCCAAAGACCACAGTTCGCATTGGTTTTTTTACAGCACTCTGGCACTCATCTCAGCATCATCTGGCGCAAATTTCTTGACATGAACACTTTTTTTATCACGATCTTGACGAAGACTTGAAAAGGGAATGAAACAGATACGCACTCGCCTCCTGCCCTCCCCCTTCCCCTCCCCCCTTTTTGGTCTTGTCGAGAGTTTCTGTCTTGGGACACAGGAGGACAAAGGGCGATAGACTTGTTTCACGGAAAAGATCCCCATCTTGCGTTGCATCTCCAGCAATGAGGAGCCGGTGATGCGCTAGGGAGAATTAGATGCAATGGATTCTCTTTTTTCTTTTTTTTTTAAAAAAAAAAACTCATTTGAGCAGTCATTCATGACGTCTTTGATTATATATTTATTTGGTACCCATCTAAACGTATCTCACGGCACCACAATTTCCCGCCCGCGGAAGCCTTCTTCCAGTATCTCGACGAGTTCATCCAAGCTCCGAATCACCATGTCCGTGTGGTCATGCTCCAGGAGCTCCCGGTTCACGTCATTCGCCAGCAGTACTGTGGCCGCGCCAGCCTTGCGCCCTGCCGTCATGTCGTCGAGCGAGTCACCCACCATGATGAGCCCGCTAGCATCCGGGTCACCCTCGCTCAGGAGGCCCCACTGGCGGGCGATGTGCAGGATGCCCGCGGGGTCGGGCTTGGGGGGGCGGAAGTCACGGGTGACGATGGGGTGGAATATGGAGCCGCGGAGGAAGCTGTCGAGGAGGTTGCGGACGGGGACGTCAAAATTGCGGGTGCAGATGGCCTTGGGGACGCGGCGCGCGTCGAGGTAGGACATGAGGGCATCAAGACCCGGTTGGGGCGTCTGCGATGCCATGGCCTTGCGCTCGATGGCGCGGATGGCCTCGAGGGCGGTGGCCTTCTGGTCCAGCGGCAGGGACTCGATGTGCTCGAGGATGTCGGTTTCCTTGGTAATGCCGAGGACGTTGCGCATGTCGGAGAACATGTACGTCTGGGGTTCACTGGACGGTGTCAGTTGCACGTAATGGTCAAAACTGATAAGCATGTATCTGTATGGTGGTGGTAGATGCACAGCTACGATGTGACAAGTCCGAACATTGTCAGGTTCTCTGCATATAATTGAATAGTCCAACAAGGCCTCATTCGAATGATGTTTCACAAGACCACATTTGCGCCTGTGTCTCCGTATAGTAAAACCACAACGGCTGACCCGAGCCGTTGCAGGGTAGGTTATGCTTAGACGTGGGGGGGTCGCATGAGACACGCGGGGAGCATGTGGAAACAACGGAGCGGGCGGGCGCGGCAGATGAGATCATGAGACTCACCATAGTGTGCCATCCATATCAAACACGACTCCCTTGAGCACTGGAAGCTCGGAGGGCGACGTCCTCAAGCTCTCCCTTAAGGGCGCAAAGCGCCTCGCAGGTGATGCCATCATGGAGAGCAATCTCCAGCTCATTAATGGTGAGGATCGGCGGGGGCGGAGGTGTATTCCTGGTGCTGGTTTGTGTAATAGAGGCACAGGAGGCGCTGGTAGGCCCTGGAAAACCCTGGAAAACCAAGAATCCGGCGGTGCTGATTTGAGAAAGCAAGGACGCTGGGATGCTCTGGGTTAGGTGGCCTGGCATGTAGTACAAATATGTTGCGCAGTTGGCGGTCGGTGTTTGGGCAGGGACGAGTTGATAGGACGGTGGGGCACACTTGCCTTCCCGGCGCACGCTGCGGCATGCCAGTGGAGCGCGCTTGCCATCAGTTGGCGGCAGCTAAAGTATCGACCTCGACTAGCTCCAGCTCCAGCTCCAGATCCTCCAGCTCTGGTCCGGTCCCTTGATCTCCTCGAATCTTCCCAACTCACCGCCTCCACCCCCAAACAACACACAACTCCCATTGCACCCACCTGCGCGAGACGGCGATTGCGTCTCCATGGCGATTTGATTCGCCGCGTCTTGAAATCCGCCTGTCGCTGCCGACAATGATCCCGACCTTGACTTGTCAACATGAGCTCTGGTGGGAGCTCCCAGCCGGGCCCTTGGGCTCTGCGGCGCCCCTCGATCCGTGGTGTGCGTATGCCCTGCCCGCGGTAATAAGCGCATCATCTAGCCCACTCGCAATGCTGACACGCACCTGGTAGAAAATGCGCAATGGAACATTCATCATCCCCTCGACCGGCGAGCGATCACGACGCCAATTCACCTTACGCACCTCAAGCAGCCTCTCCTCTGGCGACAGACCCCGGGACGTACTTGACACCTCTGCTGAGACCTTTGGCGAGAGAGTCCACGCGACTGCCCGCAAGGCCCAGGACAAGGCTGTGGCACTGTGGAAATGGTTCCACTCGGACGAGGGCCACGCCGTCCTCAAGTGTACCTTTGCCTATCTGCTGGGTAGCTGCGGCACCTTCTTCCCGCCCCTGTCCAACTTCCTAGGCCACCGAGATGGGAAACACATTGCGGCTACCATAACAGTCTACTTTCATCCTGCGCGGACGGCTGGCTCCATGATTGAAGCCGTTTTCATCGCCATCTGCGCCGTGTTTTACGCCGAGCTTGTCTCCCTTCTCTCCATGGGGATCGTAACGTGGGGGAAGGATGTCTTCGATATTGTGGAGCCGGCTCATGTCGTTGTCCTGATTGTCTGCATTGGTGGTGGCTTAGGGTTCGTTGGATGGGTCAAGCAGAGGCTGAACCAGCCGTTAGTCAATGTCAGCTCCACGCTGGCCTCTATCGCCATCATCTCCGTCCTCACGAAGGAAGAGTCCATCCAGGGCGGCTACTTCTCCAGCGAGAAGCTGCTCCAGATGCTTAAGCTGCTTATGCTGGGAGTTGTTAGCACTGCCGCCGTCAACCTGCTCGTTTGGCCTGTCTCGGCCCGCCGTGTGCTGCGCCAAAATATGATCAAAGGTGCCACATCTCTTGGTGACAAGCTTTCCTTTATTGCCAAGGGCTTCCTGGCGGGCTCTGAGGATGAGCTCAACTCAGCCGACTACACCAAGGTTTCGGCCAACTACAACAAGGCTTACGCTCAGATGACAAAGCACCTTCGAGAGGCCAAGAATGAGCACTACTTTGTGGGAAGGGAAAAGCTCTACCGGCTGGATAAGAACATTGTCAAGTGCCTAGAGACGCTGTCGCAGGCTATAGGGGGTCTCCACAGTGCCTTGGACACGCAGCTCATGCTTCTCAGGGAAGTCCCTTCTGCGGAAACGCAGAGCATCAGCTCATCGGGAGTCCTGAGTCCCCAGTCACCCAAGTTCAGGCGCTCTTCATCGGCGCTGATGGACGATTCAAGAGAGCGGTTGGCCGTGATAAATGAGTTTGATGAGGATGAGGAGGCACACCCAGCACGACCGAACAAATCTGACCCAAGCTTGACTCAAGTACCCGTGTTTCGCGCCCCCTCGGACATATTTACCCTGTTTATCGAGTCTGTTGGGCCTTCTATGAAGTCGCTCTCATACACGCTCTCGGAGACCCTCCGGGAGTCGCCGTTTGGCAAGGACCCCAAGGATGAAGTTACCGTCAACGACCAGCTGCGCGAGAGCCTTCGGGAGGCGCTCGCTCTATACAACGAGGCCAGAGGAAAGGCTCTACGGGAACTTTACGAGACCATCGAGATGGGGCGGTCACGGTCGCAAAAAATCCAGGCTGATATCGAAGAGGTTGCCGCAGCTTGCGGGCACTTTTCCTTCACCTTACAGGCTGTCGGAGAGGAGATGGCCTCGTATCTAGAGGTCTTGGAGGATTTAAAACACATGTCTAAGCATAGTCAACCAAGTTGGAACTTCTTGAAGTTCTGGAAGCGATGGGGACGGTCCGCAAAAGGTGATGGGCTTGGTCTGGAGGAAGCAGACCAAGAGCACCTTCTCCCCAAGCCACCGGTCAGCCGTCTGAAGAGAAGCGCGGTGCCAAAGGGTATCCCTGAACAGATGATTGCCCGGCGAAATACTTTCAACTGGGAGGCGGCTCCCCAGACTAGTAAGTTCCTGCGGAAAATGTCGCAGTTCCTACTGGGGATAGCGAGATGGATTACGCGGGAGGATATTCTTTTTGGAATCAAGACTGGCATCGGCGCTTTGATCTGGGCCATGTTTGCGTTCATCCCGGCGACTCGACCGATATACCAGACCTGGAGAGGTGAATGGGGTCTGCTGTCGTACATGATTGTTAACGGTATGACAACTGGGGCATCCAACACCACCGGCCTGTCTCGATTCTACGGGACCATCATTGGTGGTGTCTGCGCATGCCTTGCCTGGATCATTGGGCAGGAGAATCCCTTTGTGCTCGCCTTCTGTGGCTGGCTGATGGCGTTGTATAATTTCTACTTGATTGCAATCAAGAACGCGCCATTGGGGAGGATGTCACTCCTCGCCTACAATGTCGTCGTCTTGTATGCGTATAGCATTTCACAAGAGGTGGACGACGATGACGATGATGAGGGCGGAACAAGCCCACTCCTCTTTCATATCACCTACCATCGAGTTGTTGCGGTGACTCTTGGAATTATCTGGGGTATTCTCGTGTGCCGATTGCTGTGGCCGATTTCAGCTCGTCGCAAGTTTCAGGAGGGCATGTCGGTTCTCTATCTACAACTCGGTCTTATTTGGAAGAGAGGTCCCCTTGGGGTTCATCTCGAGAGCGAGAGCACCATGGACTATATGCGTGAGGGAGAGCAAGCTGCCCTACAGCGTTACGGTAAGAAGTTAACCCTATCCATTCCCTCAGGAACTTAGCTAACTTTTTGCCCCAGCTTTCAAACTCGAGAGCCTTCGCAATTCGGCGCAGCACGAGTTTGAACTTCGCGGCCCTTTCCCCCATGTAGCCTATGGCCGTATCATGCGATCTACCAAGCACATGCTAGACGGCTTTTATGCCATGCGCCTCCTGACGCATAAACATGGTGGACTATCTGAAGGTGAACGCGCTCTCCTCGAGTTTACCACTGAGGAGCGCGATCAGCTTTGCGAGCGCATCTGTCACGTCTTTCAGGTCCTGGCCTCATGTATCATGCTTGAGTACCCCCTCACCGACGCCATCCCTACTGTCGACAGGAACAAAGACCGCCTGCTGGAGAGGATCTACCAGTTCCGCAAGGACCACATGACCACGCAGCTCGTCAGCAATGACCACCAGGTTGTGGTCGAGGAGAAGGACTATGCTCTCTTGTACGCATACACTCTTATCTCGAGCCAAGTCGCTGAGGAGCTAAAGAAGGTGCGACGGGAGATTGAGGGTCTGTTCGGCGTCCTCCACACCGAGGCGCTACTGTTAGAATAGGAGCTTCTATGGTTACTCTTGATTTTGGGACACGGAGGCATTGGGATCTGAGGATAATGAGAGAAGGGAAAACATGGGAACTAGAAGTGAAATTGGATACAAGGGACTTGCGCGGGTTTGGTTAGCTATTCACTCTCACTAAGAAGCTCAAATTCATAACAGTCCCTAGGGAAAGAAGGGTGTTGGCGAAATGTCTCATTTTCATCATGAAGTTGTTGCCTTTGGCAATCATCATATCTCTACCCAAAATACCCTAAAATGTGCATTCCCTTAGCTTGCCCTGCTGGCCAACCTCGTACTCGACCCACCTGCCCACGCCTTTCCTCCCTGGCACGAGGATGCTCCCCGGGTTCATGACATGGCAGCCCTCGTAGGTGACGCAGAACGGCGGCGCCGTCGTGTCCACGAGGGCCATGGCCGTGGGGAGCGGGTACAGGTGGAGTGCAGGGGCGTAGTCCCAGTGCACGGGGCGGACAGCCTGTCGGAAGGGCGCGAGGTAGCCCTGGTCGAGGATGGACTTGACTAGCTTCTGGGCGGCGTATATGTCGTGGCGTGTGGAGGAGGAGGGGGAGGAGGGAGCGGGGGGTTCTGCTGGTGAGGGGCTCTCAGGGGCAGCGGCGTCGAGCTCCATGGCGTCGGCTTGGGGCTGGGATTCCACCGGCGGGGTGCCCTCGGCGTCGTCCGAGTCCGGGGCTTTGCGTTTGAGATGGACGGATGTGCGACGGAGGCGGGCGGAGATGTCGTCGCGGAAGAGGACGAGCTCGTGGTTAGGACCGAAGAGGCTCAGGCGGCTGGGGTTGGAGGTCCAGACGGCGGAGCCGGGAACGGCGTGGTTGGACTCGGCGTTTGCGGTGGCGAATGCACGGCGGACTCGCGATGTGAACATGTCGGGGACACCCTTGCGCGGTAGAGGAACCGAGGCGCCGGCAGTGAAGGACGATACCCAGCCGTCGTTGTCACCAGGGACAAAGACAAATGTTGAGGACTGGAGAAGAGTGGGAAAGTCGGAGAGCGTCGAGGCCAAGGCGTCGAAATACTCCTTGTACTCTATGCTGCCGCCGCTGCCACCGCGGGCCATGACGGCGTGCTGGGTGAAGTTGCCCGTCAGGACGAATGTTAGGGGGGTTGAGCCCTCAGGCTCAGCTGCGTAGAGGGAGAGGATCTTGCGTAGTGCCTGCAGGGCACGCGGCTGGTCGAGATTGAGTTCTCCGAGGATGACGATACGGTTCCGGGAGGGAGTCTCGTCAAAGGGATCTCGAAGGAGGCGGTTCTCCAGGCGGCGCATCTTGGCGCCTACTGCTCGCTCACTCCCCACGCCCAGGAAGTCGATCCAGCCAAACCCACCCCCGATCGTGTGGTCCTGCCCGCCGTCGGGACCACTGATGCCCAGCGTGGATTTACGCTTCTCGCATGGAGGCTGGCCGATGAAGAAGCCTTGAAAGCGACCTCCCAGAGTGCCTCCGACACCGCTCGTTCCCCCGAGCCCCTTCCCGATGGACTCGTCCTCCTCCTCGTAGACTCCATCTACAAGCACAATCATACCGGGGCAGAACCAAGCCGAATCCTGGGGTATAGAGACAGCCTGCTTCAGGTCCAAGGCGATGGTTCCAGTGAGATCGCTGACAGCGACATCGCCGGCGGGGAGGATTGTGAGCTGGCCGAGGAGCATGTGGTTGCTCCCATGACGGCCCAGGAGATTCGCAATGGGCGTGATCTTGAGAGATTGCTGACTGGACAAAGAACGCTGGAGGGTGCGTTTGCGGGAGGTCGAGACGGAGGAGGTTTGGAAGGCTTCGTTGCGGAGGAGGCGTTGGTGAATTACGTGGTATCGGTTGCGGAAGGCAGTTGTTTTATGGGAGGCGGGCGGTAATAGTGACGGCTTTGCTGTTTCTCTGCTCCGAATCAGTGGCCCGGTGTTTCGTTGTAGGGAAAGATATACTCACCTTTCAAAGTGCTTCTTGTTGACATTGTACAATAACCTGGGCTGCTCGTGAGCGTCGATGATCTTGAGCCACGCCCTGGGATCGCTTGAAGCATCCTCGTTCTCAAGTTCCCCCTGCACTCCCAGACCAGACATGCCAAAGCTGGCGTTGCTGTCCTCTCTCGGCGGCCCCGTCGGGCGTATGCCCAGCCTTGTATTGGCAACGTCGCTACCTCCAGGCTCTTCCAGCATGGAGTCGCCTCTCGGCAAGGATCTTGTCGGGCCAATGATTTTGCCTCCGCTCATGTTTCCCTCGAGCGTCTTCAATATATCCTGCAGTTCCTTGCTCGTCCCCTCTACCATGACGCCCCCATTGCGGTTCTTCCAGCTCCGCGCAATCTCCTCAAGCACCCTCTCAGCCAGGCCCTCTTCACGCCATCCTGAACCGCAGTGCCTCCCGATGAAGGACGCGAGCTCTTGCAAGGCGGTAGATGTGAGGGTCAGGGAGTGCTTCTTGGTAAATGTGCGGAAAGCAAGCGGGCGAAGGGTCGGGGGCGGAAGTATGATGGGGAGGATGGCCGCCTTGGGCGCATTGACGTTGAAGGGTTTGAGTGGGTGGGCTGGAGTGCCGAATGCTGGCGAGGAGGAGGGGATGGCGGAGGATGGCGGTGGCTGCTGTCTGCGAAATATCGGTGCTGGTGTTTGATCCATCTTGGCGAGTCTGATTGCGAAGCAAAGAGATCTCGGCCTAGATCCCAGCGTCTTGATCTTTGGCCTGAGGCGGGATGTTGAACCGCGTCGACGCGTCTAAGTGGTTTTCTATAGGTGCATACACGCGATAGTAGCATATCTCGCGTCAACGTCAGCCACCTGCATGACCTCATCACAGACAGACAGACAGACAGGTCTAACAAAAACGGATCCCTACGCCAGAAGCTTAGAGCTCCAGTCACTTCCACAATGCTGGCCGCCTCAATGCGATGGGCTCCTCGGAGCAGGAGCATTTTTGTTCGCTCCGTAGCAACGCTGAACAAGAACCCCCATATTGTAAGTTAGCTGCGCCGGTGGTGATTTCTGGCACGGGAGCCCATGCTGAATCACCTGGGCACAGAAAGTCTTTGACGACCCCAATTCGCCAGCGTCGCACATCCTCACATACCTCGACAACAACCCGCCGTTGCGACGACTTGCCATTGGCACTTCTACCGCGATCCCCCCAACCCCGCAGTCTTTCAAGGAGAACCATGAGTTCGTCAAGATCCTCTACGAGGTAGTCCAGGAATACGGCCACCAGGACGAGGACGTGATCAGCCAAGCTCGCGCCTTTGCCAGCACAGGAGGGTTCAACCTGGGGTCTGGTGGCTCCTTCTTCCCTGGCGGCGATCAAAAGCGCCAAAGAAGAGGCACCTCGGCGCGGCAAGGCGGTGGCGGAGGCGCGGGAGGGTCGGGGGCCGGCGGAGCGAGTGCCCAGGGAGGTGCGGGCGGTGGAGGACGAGGAGGATGGGTGCATCTGAGCGACCGCCGCAATCCACCTGACTTTGGGAGGATAGCTTGGCCGGAAGACATCCTGGGGAGTGTCGAGGTGGACGATGCGGGTGAGGTGGTGGGCAAGGCGCAGCCCAGTGGCACCTACAGGGTCCTCACCAACCAGGGGATGTAAGTGGTGCTCCGGATATCCCTCTCGTGATGGCTCAATGCTAACTGTGGATGCGTCTAGCTTGGGCTTGAGTCCATTTCTGCGAGAGAAGTTGGTGGCGAGGTTGAAGCAGGAGGCTGCCAAGGGATCATGAGCAAGTTGAACGCCAGCAGGAGAAGAGGAGAATATCGAGAGCGATGGCGCTTAGCCCAGGGATCATCTACGCCCCTACGAGCATAACACACACACACTGTATAGTAGCTGTACAATTACCAGCGACTGGTTATATCAGAGACTCATGGTCTGGACCTTGCAAAATGGCACACCCCTAGATTGCAGGTGAGCAGTCTGTTCGGGATCCAAGCTGACCATCGGGCCTTCTGGGCTGGACTGAGGAGAAAGAGCCCGAGACAAGACGTTGTCGTCATAGCGTTTCCGTCACATCTCACATGGCTGCACATACATGCACATACATGCACGTACTGATCCGGGTGAGTCGTGAGTCGTGACCTGCGGCCTTGGAGGCTGCGGCTGCGAGACATTTGTTGGACCCCGACTCCCTGTTTGTGCCCAACTGCCGGCCAAAAGGCAGGTCGAGGCTATTATGTGAGCGCCGAGGTTGCGTGGATACTATCACTGCAAGTCACTGGCTCATGCAGTAACTATCTAGTATTAGATTCAGACGGATATCCGGGTGCTCATCCGAGATGACCAAATATCCGCGAGATCCAAGATCCATGGACCTTTCATAGTGGCATAGTACCACCGACTAGGTACCTTATCTCAACTGGATGCATGCCATCACGGCCGTCTTATCCGTAGTCTTCACTGCTTCAGGCTCGAAACTACCAGGGACTAATGGCGGTTGGTGTCCCAAAGGTGACGCCTGCCAAGGCCTGCTTCCATCAATAGCAGTGATCCCATGTAGCACTCGAGGCGCTGGACGCCCGCCCAGCAGCCCTGGGAGGCGTTGGACGCTCGCTGTGGCAACCTCCACTACTCCCTGGCTGGAGCACCCCGCTTCAGGCCTGGCGCTGGCTGGGGCTGCCTAGCAACTGCTGCTAAGAGCTGCTAGGAAAGGACCATTGGTGGTGGTTGACGACCTACCTAGGTAAGCTGCAACGGTGGAAGGCGACCCCTCCACCCCTCTCTCCATCTCCCTCCGCAGCCACTCACGCTCCACCATCTCGTCATCCCAGCAGACATGTCCCAGACTCCCAGGATTCCCAGCCCAGCCTAGCCAGCCCAGCCAGCCCAGCCCAGCCAGCCCAGCCCATCCCAGCCCATCCCAGCCTGCCAGCCCACCACATGCCTCCCACTCCACCTCTCGCGTCGCAACGTGCAGCACCGCCTACATTGCAGGATCGACCAGAACCCTCCAGAAATTGCATGCACTCTCACCGCAACCACCCTTGCTGCCAGCGCCCAACCGCCCTGGAACAAGTCCACCACTGACGGGACGCGCGAGCGCCCGCGCGAAATCCCTCTCCGATCGACTCGACCCGGCCGAGCCCGCGCCATGGCTCCTCGCGGCTTCGAGGACGAGGAGCTCACCATATCCCTCTCCTCCTCCCACGTCCGACGCCAGCTCCAGCAGGCCCCTCACGAGCAGCAGCAGCAGCAGCAGCAGCAGCAGCAGAAGCAGTCCCAGAACAAGAATGCCGGTGGCAACGACCCCGTAGCCTCGCCCCGGCCAAACACCGCCGCCATGAACACGCCCCAGCGCAAGGAAAAGGTCAAGACGGAGCAGCGCATCGGCGCCTACAAGGTCGTGCGCACCCTGGGCGAGGGCTCCTTTGGCAAGGTCAAGCTGGCCATCCACAATGGCACCGGCCAGCAGGTTGCTCTCAAGATCATTGCCCGCAAGAAGCTCATCAGCCGTGACATGGCTGGTCGCGTGGAGCGCGAGATCGAGTATCTCCAGCTTCTGCGCCACCCGCACATCATCAAGCTGTACGCACCATATCCCCCCTCCCTCCACGGCATGTCCGGCCAACTTGAAGGCTCACTGTTTTCCATAGGTACACCGTCATCAAGACGTCGAGCGAGATCATCATGGTCCTCGAGTACGCCGGCGGAGAGCTCTTCGATTACATCGTCGCCCACGGCCGCATGAAGGAAAATGAGGCCCGTAGATTCTTTCAGCAGATGCTCTGCGCCGTCGAGTACTGCCATCGCCACAAGATTGTCCACCGCGATCTGAAACCCGAGAACTTGCTCCTGGACGACAGCCTCAACGTCAAGATTGCCGATTTCGGACTGAGCAACATCATGACAGACGGGAACTTTCTCAAGACGAGCTGCGGTAGCCCCAACTATGCCGCTCCCGAGGTCATTGGTGGCAAGCTGTACGCCGGTCCCGAAGTCGATGTGTGGAGCTGCGGTGTCATCCTCTACGTTCTCCTCGTCGGGCGGCTGCCATTCGACGACGAGCATATCCCGAGCCTGTTTGCCAAGATTGCTCGCGGAACTTACAGCATACCGCAGTGGATGCCCTCCGGCGCTGCGAACCTGATCAAGAAGATGCTAGTTGTCAACCCTGTCCAGCGAGCAACCATCCAAGATATCCGCGACGACCCGTGGTTCCAGACGGACCTACCGCCGTACCTCCAGCCTCCGGTCGAAGAGTTCCTCAACACAGGCGTGGACCCTAACAAGGCCATTGCCAAGAGTGATATTGCGCCCAACGCGCCTGAGAATGTCCAAGAGAGACTCCACAACGAGATCACAGACAAGATCAGCAAGACCATGGGTTACGGAAAGAGTGATGTCGAGGAGGCTCTGCGGGCAGATGAGCCGTCCGCCATCAAGGATGCCTACATGATTGTGAGAGAGAACAAACTGATGCAGGTCAACCGTACGTCCCAATTCCTCGAGCCCAAATGCACGACAGAACTGACAATTAGCAGAACATCCCGAAATCTTGGCGGCAGAACCAGAAGGCTCGAGCCCTATGATGAGCCAGTCTTCGAGATCAGGAATGTCTAGTAGCGGAGTGTCCACACGACCCTATGTCAGCAAGGTCGGCATCCTGCCCAGTAGCATACCTACCTACCACAAGGACTACATGGAGAGGCGGAATGCGGGCGGCAACCACCTCGCACCGCCACCCACAGCTGGAATCGATGAACCGCCATCAGCAAGAACCGACGCCGATCGTCAGGAGATGGCCCGGCGCCTAAACCCGCATTCCCGGAGCCAGATCCGTCTCGACGAGGCGGCCAAGCGACCTCAGGGCATGACACCCATCAACCCTCCCAAGAAGCCCAAACCTGTGCGCTGGCAGTTTGGCATCCGATCGCGTAATGCGCCATGGGAAGCCCTGCTCACCATCCACAAGGCCCTGAGCAAGCTGGGGGCGACCTACATCCCCGACGAGGACTTTGACCCGAGCCAGGCGAGGGGAGGAACCGAGACGCCAAGCGGCGACGGGAGCTTCGACGACTACCATGGGGGTCACTCCAGCCCCGGGTCGAGCGCGAGTATGAACCCTGCCAAGAGGTACAAGCTTCCCGCAGACCCTTGGCGCATCAAGGTGCGGTGGGAAACAGAATGTAAGTTCATTCCTCAGAGAGGAAAAATACCCGGGGTGAGCATGGACAAAGACTGACATGAGAGCACAGTTCTCCGCAAGAACACCTCGGGTCTTCAGGACGGCGGCAGCGACTCCAAGTTCGGCAGCCCGGCCGACTACCACGTCTACTCGGGGGACGCCACAGCCAAGAGGCCCTTTGTGGCCATGCATCTAGACATTCAGATCTACGAGATGGAACAGGGTGTGTACCTTGTCGACTTCAAGTGCTCCGGATACGAGACAGCACAGGGCAAACTTTTGGAGGAGAAGGAGGTCACCAGCCCGTTTCCATTCTTGGACCTGGCCGCGCGGCTGATAATGCAGCTTGCGGAGGCGGACTGAGGAGATTGATCCTAGGCATGGCTCAGTAGGTGTGTAGTGCGTACATGGAGGGGGTCTAGTTCCTGATCGGATAGAATGATGCGACATGACATATCTGATGCTTGAATTTGTGCATTTCAGAGGGCTTGGTTGCCAGGTTGGCGGGATGGGAGAGCAGACAGGATTGTTCAGGAGGCGTACATGGCATAGACTCACAACGGCAGGCGCCGGAGCGCCAGGGGAAAGGGAATTATCTCATGACTGGGTATGCATAACTCAAAATATATTCTCAACTCCATCTCAGATGATATTCTGAGCAAATAAAACAAAATAAAAAAAATGGTACATCTCGTCACCCATGATCATCACGTCTACATTCGCTAAGGCTTATTTGAACTGGTCCTCAGTCACACCCTTACCCATGGCGGCCGTCGAGCTGATGCCACCCGTCACCATCTTCTGCAGCTCATCCACGTACGTGGCGCCACTCCACTTCTGGTGCTTGACCACATCGACGCCCAGCTCGATCTCAGGCTCCTGGACGAGCTCGCCGTACGCGCGCATGCCCACCTCGGCGTAGGCGCGGGCGAAGCGGTCGCTCACCAGGGCCGTCGTGTGCAGACCAGCCAGGGTGATGAACTGCCAGCAGTATCCCAGAGATGCAAGGCGGCGAATGTACGTCTCCTGCTCATCACTGGGCATGGCCGTCTTCCAGTTAAAGGAGGGGGACAGATTGTAAGCGAGCCTGGAGATTGAGGTTAGCCTACTGCTTGTTTTGGAAAAGGGGGATTCGTTCAAGGGGGACGCACTTCTTCTCAGGCCAGACGGCGTGGACGCCATCGGCAAACTCCTTGGCCTGGGCGTAGTCAGGCGTCTTGCTCTCCATCCAGATGGCATCGCAGTACGGCGCGTACGCGATAGCCCTGTTGATGGAGCAGTCACAGCCACCCTTCAGACGGAAGTAACCCTCACGGGTACGGGGGGCGTCCCAGTTGAAGTACACGTCCGTGCCAAGGATGCCGCGGGCAATGGCGCGGGCATCAGGGTTGCTCTTGCCCTTGGCCTGGGCGAGGTAGGACTTCTTAAGGGCGGCCTTGTCCGAGGCGGTCTTGGAGGCGTCAATGGCAGCAAGGACGGCGTCATCGAAGCGCTGGAGGTTAGCGGCGGCGAGCCACTCGTCTTCGATGCGCTGGAGCTCATCGCCACTCTTACCAGCCTGCTCGGCGGCAAACATGAGATCGTTGAGGGGCTGGAGGTTGGGGTTGGTGGAGCCGAGGATGAAGGCGTGGTCGCGGGAGTCGATGGTGGTGGTGATGAGGGTAGCAGCCTCGGCGTCGGTGCGGGCAATGGCGAGAAGGTCGGTGCCTGATGACGACGTCAGAAAGAATCTTCATATAAGAATTGGTCCAGGAAAGGGCTACTCACCCATGATGTCGGCCTGGGCGCGGATGGCGACGAGGCGGTTGATGTGCTCGCTGATGGGCACGAGGACCTTGCCAGCCATGTGGCCGCACTTCTTGGTGCCGGGGGCCTGATCCTCAATGTGGATTCCAGCAGCGCCCTTCTCGACAAAGAGCTTGGTGAGCTTCATGACGGCAGTCAGACCGCCATGGCCGGTGTCGGCATCGGCAATGATGGGGCGCAGGTAGTCAATGTTGGCCAGCTTGGCACGCTGGGCCTTGGGGGCGCTGAGGCGCTCCTGGCGCTGCTTGCGGTCGTGGAAGAGCTGGGCCATGAAGAGGTGGCCGACCTTGTTGGGGACAGTGGTCTGTATAACGTGTCAGAGGAAAGTATCATGGACAGGCTCTCTCACATGAGAGGAAGAGGACTCACGTAGGGGTAGTCAGCCAGATCGGGACCAGGCTCATCCGAGGCGGACGCAGTGGATGAGGACTGCCAGCCCGAGACGTAGATGGTGTCGAGGTACTTGGCCATCTGGGTGACCATTGTGGGCTCGAGGCATCCATAGGTATAGCTAGCATCCTTGGTCTGGAGACGGTCAGCATCTCATACGCAATATCGCTTTGGTGAGAAAAGTTCACTCACGGCGAAGCGGTTCTCGAGGATGTTCCAGAGCTTCTTGGCCTGGGCGTTGCTGGGGTACTCGATCTTGAGATGGCCCCTCTTGGAGACGATCTGCTCGGCGGTGAAGGGACGCTTGGTCTGCCTCCATCGCGGCTCGCTCCACCAGGCCTTGACCTGCTCGACCTCCTTGGCGAAGAGCTCGTCCTCAATGTCCGGGTTGATGGCCGGGTTAGCCATGTTTTTCGACGCCATGATGATGGAGGGCTGTGTGGGGGAACTCAAGCTACAGCTAGTGTGGATGAGATTGGGAGGGAGGTTTGGGGAGGAGGGAAGCAGGACTTGGGAGGGTGACAATGGTAGAAGATAACATTAAAGAATGAAAGGGAGGAGCATCCATCAAGCACGTGTCGGTCGAATGGGAGGGTAGGGAGGGAAGGCAGAGACTAATATGACTCTTTCGCACCTCCCTCCACACGCCGAGCCGGTACCTGGTACTTGGAGCACGCGACTTGGACTTACACCATGATACGCCAATCGATGCGAAACACAGGCTCCCAGCCCACCGCGCACCTCGGAACTTGATCTGGCGCCGGAATGGCCCGGCAGATGGGATTCGCAACCAGTGACCACGGTTGGTATGGTTTGGCATCTGCGCTGCATGGGCTGCCGTGGACGTGCAGTACCGCCGCCCGCCGGTGACGTTGTGACGTTGTTCGGGTCAAAGGCAAGAACGGTCTGGGCAGCGACTGCCATCCAGTTGCCGCCATTGGCCGAGGTGCCGAATCTGGTACTTGAGTGTCGCTACCAGTCAGTTTAGGTCGCCCCACCTCTCCGGTTTCTACCGCCCCACCGGCCCGGCCTCACAAGTTGCATACGCCGACACGGTCTGCTCTCTGCTGCGAGTAATGCCTACTCACCAGAGAAAATTCCAATTCCTGGGCAGCTCGGGATAAACAGAGGCTCCGACCATCTCCTCTCTAGCCCAATTTGGCCCGTTTCAAACGATCCAATGGCCGCCCGGCCACCCTCCAAGGGACCGTCTGCTGCCCCGGGGCACCGGAGCACTGGCATGTGAAGATACCCCGGTTCATTACCCCCCGGCTAGCCAGCCAGTCTCCAGCCTTCCTCCGCTCTCCAGCGCGCCGCTAGCACTGTCAGCCATCCGGAGTCGGCTCGATCTCATCGAACTGTGTGGCTCTAGCCACTGCGTTGACTCAGCCTTGCTAACCTCGGTCTATCTGAGCCCGTGCATGACCCAGCACGCTCCACGGTTCCACCTCAGCGTTGGGGCTCCTGTCACATGGGTCTGAAAGCTTTACATCCAATATTCCATTGAGACGAGAGAGTGTAGGTAGGACATTTGACTTGCATGTGCTCATCGCATTCCCAAAAACACCACTCATATCGTTTTACGACTTTTCTAGATGCTGCTGCATACTATTGGTGGTAGTATGCAGCAGCCTAGGTATACTTCAAACCCTGTGTGCCTGCCACAAACCACGACCTCCTTCTTAGAGCTCGTCCTGCAACCAGCTCTAAAGCGACTCGACTCTCCGCATCGTAATCGACTCTATCCTCTTTAGCGCACGAGGGGGGGAAAGGGAACAGCAAGAAAAGAAGAAGAAGAAGAAGAGGAAAAGACTATGAAACGCATTCGAGCAAGAACAAAGATGCTACCAGCTTCGCTCAATGCAGACTCAAATCCGCCATGGTCTTCTGGTAGTTGAGATCCATCGCTTTGACAAAGGTCGGGTACGGCGTCAGGGTTCCCAGTGCTCGTCTCATGTGGGCATTGACGATCTGGAGCCCATACACATAACTCGCGTTGACCCAGGCGAACCTGCTCCTCTGTTAGTCCTTTGTCTCCCTGTGCGATTGTTCGTCGGTTTCGGCTCACCCTTCTTTGGCAACGCCCTTGAAGTCCAGGCCCTGATTCCCGTACTCGGCATCCACTCGGTGAGGGTCCACCAAGCTTGTCACGTCGTACTTTTCCACCACGACGCCGTTGAAGTCGACAAACGCCTTGGTCACCATGTACAGCCACTTGTACGCCAGGCGCTCTGCCTCCTCCGTGAAGCCATAGCGCAGCAGCCCCGTCCACGCGAGCATCTGCTGCGGAGCCCATCCGTAAGGATAATCCCACTGACGGTTCGGCCTGTTGATACTTATCTCTCCACGGGAACTTTCGGTTCCGGCCAGGAGACCACCGTATGCTTCGAACCGGGGCAGTCCCTTCTTCACCAGTTCCGCCGCTTGCTTCGGCGTGGCGAGTCCTGCCCAGAGCGCCCACAGCGTCGTCGCAGTCTCGTATGTGCACTGCTCCTTCTTAACTGTATCATAGTCAAAGAACATGCCCTCTTTCTCGTTCCACATCAGCTTGTCCATCGTCAGCTTACGCCTCTTCGCCCTCCGATCCCAGACAGCCGACGACAGCACCTCGCCCGGCTTATATGGTGTACCCTCGCACAACTCGGCGGGCATGACGAGCCGGTCGCCGAAGAGCCCGCGAATAGTCCGAGCAATATCAGTCTCATACTTGAACAGCAGAGAGTTGAGGTCAATCGTGGCCAGATTGGCACACACTCCTTCAAACCGGTACGTCGTGTCGTGACCCGACTCCCGCACCGCTCGATCGTGCATGAAATATTCGTCAAGCTCTGGCTCATGCACCTCTCCATAATTGTACGCCCGGACAAACTCATCAAACTCCATATTGTGCTTCTTCCTGTACGGCTCCAGAATGTGCACGAAGTGTGTAGGCTCCGTCTCAGGTGGGACACCTCGCCCCTCTGGCCGGTATCTAGACAGACCCGTGATGGGGTCTAGACGCGGCTCAGACGTCCAAACCGTATGATATTCCTTGATAGCAGACAGGATGGATCGCCTAAGGAAGTCGGTTGCACCCGGCTCGTGCTTGATCTTCTCGTACACTCGGAGGGCCATATCGGTCAGGAACGGTGGCTGTGAACGGCCGAGATAGTAAGATCTCGTGGCGTTAAGTATCTTGCCATAGTGCTCAATGCAGAAGCAGAAGTTCTCTACTATCGACTTGACCAAATCGACTCTGTCATTGACCAAGAGGCCCAGGCCGGCCATATAGCTGTCCCAGCCGTAAAGCTCGTTGAAACGTCCACCGGGGACGACGAAGGGGAGCCCCTCCAGGGTAGGCTTGCCGGTCTCATCCTCGACCTCCTTCACTGCAACAACCAACAGGCCTGGCTTGTCATTCAAGTCGCGAATGTAGTCGGCCGTGATATCCTTATGAAGCATTTGGACGTCCAAGTTGATCTCGGGTCGCTCCTCAGCAACGCGCTTATAGTATTCGTACTGCTCTGGCGCACCGACGGGGACATAAATTCGCAAGGTCGGATTCTCAGTCCAATCCTTGGGGTCGCGAGCCGCCACCTCGACGGTAGAAGCGTCAATGCGTCTCGTCAGCCCCTCCCAGAAGTGATCGCGCACAAGTCGAGACAGCCGGTCAACGGGGTTCTCATTGAGTCGACCTTCATCCAGAACGATCTGCGTTCGGCCGTATTCCTTGGCAAGCGTCAACTCCTGCAGAAGGTTCGATAGCATGTATGTGCCTCGAACGTCGAAACGGTTGTATCCCGCCGAGCCAGCTGTGCGGAGGGCAATGACTTTAGGACCACTATCTTCGATAGTGATTTGCATGTTTCTGTCGGTGTCCTCCTGCTCTTGCAGACTCTTAAGGGTGGGTTCAACCTGGATGAGGAACCGACGGCCAGTCCCTGAGCCTCTCTCATCTACAAATAGCTCAGTCCACTATGTTCATACAAACAGTCGGGAAACGACTTACCATGGCTACTCCGACGGAAAGGTTCATTGGCGTTTGCCTTTTCAAACTGTTGCAGACTATTGTTCTTCCAAGGAGGACAGGTCAGCGCGGTAGCAGAGATCAATGTGGATGGCAAACACCCACCTGCGAAAAGGTCATTCTCCTCCCCCCGTGCCGCTTATCACTGCGGTCATCCGAGGCATAGTACGTCTTCGCATCGTCAAAGATACCAGAGTCGTCGGAGGGGCGCGAGCGATGCGTCCTCACCCCAGCCATACCGGCAACAGCTGGTTCTCAACAGCTGGGATGGAAAAGCGGTGAAGGTCGAAAGGTATGGAAAAGTCGAACCCCTACTGAAACCTGGCGTCGGCGTTGGTGTATGATGGACAAGAGAATATATCGCGGTGTGTCGCGACGTGAGGGTCGCCAACGTCTTTGCAATCGTCTACGGCCAGGGTGGAAATGAAGAAGTAAGAGAAAGGAGGATTAGGGAGACAGCTCTGACGCTCTGTACTCCGCAGTGGAGGCGAACCTCGTGAATTGCAATTTTGCAAGCCGCAGCCGCGATCGGACTTCTTGAAGCGGAAATCTAGGGTAGGAGTAGGACGATGGAAGAAGTGGGATCACGACCTCCCCATCTCATGTAGCGTTGCGAAACAGTATACGGCAGGTGGATGGAAGAGAGAGGGGCGCAGATGGCAATCAAGAGAGTTTGCGCGGGGGAGAGTGGGAGATGGAGTTTTCGGGTTTTTAGCTACCTTTCGAGTCAAACTTGTGGCTACACAAGTTGGCGCGATGTGAGAGAATGGCGAGGTGGTGAGGTGAGGTCACACAGTGGAGCAGGTTAGAGCTGGTGACTGACCCCCACCTGCCCGACCAAGCTGGAATGGAGCCACCCTGTTGGCTCCCCCACCTATGACATCCCTGGGGTCCACCAAAGACTGCCCCAGGCTCCAGCGCTCTCAATATCTACACTGGAGCTCCTAGAGCTCTAGAGGGGACCTTCAGCTTCGAGGCGGGTACTGATGGGGATTTCCATGGGCAAAGACGGTAGACAAATGCGAATCGAGATTCTGAGTATATAATCATGTATTTTGGTGTCTGGTCCCGATGAACAGTTCGCGTGGTATCATCTAGGTAGATCACTATGACATTTCAACACATTGTTTCATGAAGAGATGCTAACCTACTACTACCTACTCATGTGGGTTGTGTGGGCAGCCTCATGGGACCCACGACTGATCTTAACTGGGGTTTAGATCCTAGAAGGTGCATTGATGCAAGGAGATGAGATTGGCCCTATTTTTGACCCCAATGGCAAATGAGATAGCGTCCATCCATATAATCCAGTTTCCCAGGGTATATAACATTATTCTCGCCCACGCAACCATAAACGCCGGATCCAACTGATTAACCACAAACGCCGATTTGTCCCATCAAAAAGAAGGCTGCAGTCTCCCTCAAACCCCGATA
Source organism: Amphichorda felina (assembly GCA_016490725.1). Lineage (NCBI taxonomy): Eukaryota > Fungi > Ascomycota > Sordariomycetes > Hypocreales > Bionectriaceae > Amphichorda > Amphichorda felina. The sequence goes on along the minus strand of JAEMHR010000006.1, from coordinate 415,311 downwards.
CATTACTTTCCAACCAGCTGGCTTCTTCTCTTGGCTACCGTCTCTGCATTCCAAGTCCCGGCAAATATATCATCACACTCGTCCTCATTGTCCGAGTCGAACAGCACCTCCTCCTCGCCATCGCTTTCCTTTGGTGGATCGAGGGACTCCTCGGGTTCCCCCATTTCAGGCACACAAGCATCCTCCCACGAACGGTATGTCATGACCCGCTCCGTCTCGAGGATGAACTTGCCCACCTTGTACTTCTGCGACTGCTCCTTGGCGTCGACATACTTCCAGCCCAGCTTGCTGGAGCATGTCCCGCACGTTATATCCGCCACCATATGCCACCCAGTCACCAGCTGCCTACTCTCGCTACGCCCAATGCGGATGTTGAGCAGGCTTGAATCTGGCGGGGCCGGTGGCGGGGCAACGAGGAAGGCCCGGCCGTAACGTCCCGTGAACCCCTTTGAAATGATCTGCGAGGCAAAGCCTAGGTCGGAGGAGCAGTGGATGCAGCGGAGCGTGTCTGGGGCAGCCCGAGAGAGCCTCTTTCTTTCTCTGCCAGCGAGATGGTCTTGATGATCTGGGGGGGAGTTGCTTGGTGTTGTGATAGGTGACCACGCAGTCGACGTAGGCGTGGTGGAACAGGGGGCAGATGAAGCGGACGAGGATGAGCTTCGCCGCCGGAAGGGCATTTTGAGGATCGGAAGGAGATAGCCAGGGAATATTGGCTTGGTGGCGGAGATGCCGCTCTCTCGCACCATGATGAAGGGTGTCTGCCAACCGATTGCCGTAAAAGGAGTAGAAATAGGCTTCGGAACTCTGGTTATTCTTCGAATCAGCTGCGATAATTCGCTGCTCGTGAGCGGCTACGAAACTCGGTGTTCGTCGGGAGCTTCAGGCAGAAAACGACTTCGTCCGTGTAGTCCGATGGCAATCCACAGCGTTAGGTCCAGTCTCGTTGACAGTGTCGATCATCCGATAACCGATCGACAAGGCCCCGCATACCAGCGTCGACTAAGCAACGAGTTCGGGGACAAAGGCCGTTGAGCAGTTTCATATGAAACGGGGAGGGGAAGGAAGAAAAAGAAACGAGAGGTTGAAAAGGTGACCTACCAGCCGTGTTCTGGTCTGCAAGGTGGTCATGGGGCACCAATACCCCAGATCCAGCAGGTAACTTTCGGGTGGCAGAAGCGCTTATCACTGCTGATAGGCGGCAGTCATGGCGGGGTTGGATTGGACCCAATGCTTTTTGACAGCAGCCTTGGACGACGTCGGGTGGGGGTGACACCACAACAGCATCATGACTGGCAGCTCTCCGCTCCTGGGCGCTGTCGGTGCAACTCGTTATAACGCTAGCAATGCTGTTCGCTTGGAAAAGAATGGGCCATTCGGAGGCCACCATGGGCACATTTGTTCACATACCCGTGGTATTCTCTAATGTACTTAGGTAACTCGTGTAATGTACAAACTACTCCATAGGCTCCTCGGCGACATAGTGCAGGTATGCTCCCAGCAGCTTGATACCCTCGATGTAATTTTTCTTGTCCAGCTTCTCGTTGATTGAGTGGGCGCCGTCGGTCGAGCTTCCCATGGGCAGCAGAAGAACGTTCTTGCCTGTGGCCTCCTCGAAAGTCAGAGTGACAGGGATACTAAACGTCACGGTTAGCTTCTAATTCTTGGGTTACAAGGGCATGCCCAACTTACCTTCCACCTTCACGAGTGAAGTCGGGCTGGACTCCCCAGACACGCTCGGTAGCCTTGGCAGCAGCGGAAAAGTTCCAGTGCTTAGGCGAAGCCTTCCACCACTTGCCGCAGTGCTGAGCGAAAACCTTCATCGTGTTCTTGCTCTTCAGCTTGGCAAACTGCTCCTCAACATACTTGTAGACAGCCGCATTGGTCTTGTCAATGTCCATGTCGGGCACGGTGCGAATAGAAAACTTGCCGATGACCTTCGCGGGAATGACAGTCTTGGCACCAGGCGCGGAGAAGGCACCCTCGACACCGTGGATGGACAGGGATGGGAACCGCCAGCGGGCCATCAGTGTGGACTTCTTGTCATCATAGATGGTGGTCTTGCTGCCCAGGGACTCGTGGATGGTGTCCATGGTGAAGGCGATGCTGTCATAGAGACCCTCCTCGTCCGCGGTCACGGGCGCAACCTGCTCCATGATACCAGGGATCTGGATCTTGCCATCCGTGTCCACAAGCGACCCTAGGAGGCGGACGAGGTCGGTCATGGGCTCCTGGGCGGTGCCTCCAAAAACACCACTGTGGAGATCAGCCCCGGGACCCGAAACCTCAACCGAGTAGTAGTTGCATCCACGGAGGCCATAGGTCAGGCAGGGCTTCTCGGTACCCAGCCAGTAGTTGTCGGAAATGCAGACGGCATCGGCGTCGGCAAAGTACTTCTTGCCCTCAGCCTCGATCAGATCATCCAGACCCTCCGATCCGTATTCCTCCATACCCTCGAAGCACATGAGCAGGTTGACGGGAAAGTCCACGCCGGCCTTCTGATGGGCGTCAATGGCGTTGAGCCAGCCCAGAACGGGGCCCTTGTCGTCCGTGGAGCCACGACCAAACATGCGACCCTTGTCGTCAACGGTCAGGTCGAAAGGCTCGGTAGCCCAGCCGTCCGACTTCTCAGCGGGCTGAACATCGTAGTGTCCGTACACGAGAATCGTGCGCTTGTTCTTGTCGTTACCGTACCGGGCGAGGACAACGGGGGGCAGATCGAGGTGTTCCTTGTGCGGTTGCTTGCCCAGCTCTCGAAGCTCGGCCTCGGCACCAAGCTTTTTCAGCTCATTGGCGAGCCAGTGTCCCATGCGGACAACATCGGGGCGGCGAGCCTCATCGGCGGAGATAGATGGGATGGCGACAGCCTCCCTCAGGCGCTCGATGAAGTCGTTGGCGGAGCTGTCCACCTGCTTGAAGTAGCTGTCGAGTTGGGGGGCCATCTTTTTTGCTTGGTGTTTGCGGATCGAGTCTGTCAGATAAGTACGGGAGGACAATGCGCTCCTGAAGTGCGAGGTGGCTGGTTTTAATAGAGCGTGTCCGGATCTTATAGTTGTCGGCGCTTGTGCTTTTGTTCGACACCAACGCAGGCTCGTTTGGAGGGACAAGGTGCGGGGCATCTTGCTGACCTTCTACATCAGGCGGGCGTGCCACCCAATGCCACCTACAATTCTGGACTTTTGGGCGAGGTGGAGGGCTCTTTTTGCTGCCCGCTCAGCTGCAGTTGCCTTCAGAGCAGCGGGGCAGCAGGAGGCGGTTATCAACGGCAACCAATCTTTGAGTTTTGCTGTGTCAGCAACAGACTCATTTGAGGTAGTGCTACTAAAGGTACCTAGGTACTTTTGCCGTCCGTGCCGGCTTGGTGCACGTGACTGGGTGCTTGCTGCGCCGGGCTAAGGTAATTGCGGCGGGGAAAGGTTTGTCAGCGCCGGGTCCGGAAGGACAGGCCCCATTATTAATCTCTCTCACCCTCTTCTCCTTTCGTTACTTGCTTCTTCGACAAACGCCACGACTTGCAACACCGATATCGAAACCGCCATTCACACCATCGGCAACCATCGATGCTGGCGAAGTGACGACTAGCGATCGACTTTCACCGACATTCCAGTCTTGTGACGGCCTTTTCTTCGACTGTGACAACGAGCGTCCTCAGCGACCGACACGTGTCCCGGGCTTTGCTTGTAGCGATTCCCTCTGGATGTTGCTCTGACATCGTGCCTGCCTGCTTCCAATAGGGTTGCTTGAAAAAAGAGAGGGCGCCTGGCTAACTGAAGGTCGTTCGATTCATTCTTGGCGCAGAGGTTGTTGAACGTGGTGATCTGGACGCGAGAGGAGGAGTCAATCAAGGGTTGCTTTTCCTGCTGGCGACGGTCAACTGTACTCCTTATTCATCAACTCCCATTCAGCCCATTGTCTTCTCCCTTCAAGTACAATCAGAATTGATTATTTCCCGTTTATATTGAGTTGAAAGGGCACACGAGTGCGAGAAAGAGAAAGGCCTAAAGAAAGAACAAAGAAGTGTACACAGACACGCCGACAAAGCGACAATACTTACCTAGCTTTCTGAACCCTCAACATCTTCGACCCGATAGCCACTGGACCTGCCACTCGTCTCCCTTTTGTGGGTGTTCCGTCACTGTCTCTTCACCTCCGTTCCTCGTAGCAGGAAACCCACCGAACTTTTGCAATCATGGCTTCGTCCGTCTTTTTCAAGTTCAAGTCCCAGAGGGAGCCCACCCGGGTCGAGTTTGACGGCACAGGAATATCTGTTTTCGAGCTCAAGCGTGAAATCATCAACAAGAGCGGGTTGGGAGATGGTTCTGATTTCGACTTGTTTATATACACCGACGACAATTCAGAAGGTAAGATCCAAAATGCGGTAGCACTATGACTAGTCAATTCTAACTAGCCTCAGAATACGACGATGACACCACCATTATTCCCAGATCAACCACAGTCATTGCTCGGCGCCAGCCGGCGGCCAAACCAGGTGCCGGTCGTGCTGCCCGCTATGTCTCTGGCAAGATGCCTGTATCAGCCAAGAATGCGGGTCGCAGGGAGCAAGCTGCCAAGGCCTCAGTCACGAAGCCCAGCTCTAACGCCATCAGTCAAATGAATAATGCGATGACGGAAGAGGAGAAGATGGCCGCCATGTTTGCTGCTCAAACGGAGCAGTGGTCTGCCCAGCAAGAAGAGTTATCTCAGTAAGTCTGCTCCTAAGCATGCTTGATAAACTTAGGCTAACCATCGTAGTCAAGCGCCAGTGTTCAAACCTGGACAACATCGGCCAGCAAACGTGCCGGCTCACAGGCCCCCGCCGGCTTATCTATGTTTCCGGTGTGGAATCAAGGGCCATTGGATACAGGAGTGCCCCCAGAATGGGAACACGGAGTATGACAAAACTAGGATCAAGCGTGCGACTGGCGTCCCGAGATCATTTCTATCAAAAGTAGACAAATCTGTCATCTTGGCCCAAAGCGATGGCGATGAATCGAAACGACCGTCTGGTGTCATGGTGGATGCTGAAGGTGACTTTGTCATTGCCGCACCGGACAAGGCGGCCTGGGAAAAGTTTCAGGCCAAGGCCCAGACATCGTCTGCCAAGACCGATTCCGCTACAGATAAGGAAATCGAAGAGCGAGGGCTGGCATGCTCGCTGGACAAGAAGATGTTCATAGATCCAATGAAGACCCCGTGCTGCCAGAAGACCTTTTGCAATGATTGCATCACCAATGCTCTCATTGAAAGCGACTTCGTCTGCCCCTCCTGCCATACAGAGGGTGTCCTGATCGATGATCTGCAGCCTGATGAGGAGGCTTCTGAAAAGATACAGGAGTATCTGAAGGAGAAGGAGGTAGCCAAGTCGCCACAACCGGGATCTCCAACGCTGAAATCGGAAGAAGAAAGCAAGGAAGAGAGTGGCGAGAAGGCTGAGGGCGAAACGAAAGAGAAGACGGAAAAGGGCGATGAGCCCAAGGATGGGGCGCCGGGCGCAGCCCTCAAGGACTCCTCCAAGGTAGTTCCAGCTAAGGAGAAGGCAAAGTCGCCAACGCCACAACCAGCCAAATCTATGTCTCCCCCTACCGGACCCAAAAGTATGACGGTACCTCAAGAGACGGACGCCACGAAGGACGCCACGAAGCCTGAAGGAGCTAAATCGGACGAGTCTAATCCCAAAAAAAGACCGGCGGATGACTTTTTGGAGAACCCCAAGATCCCCAAGGGGCCACGGGCGATGCAGAACCAGCAGCACCACCAGAACCAGATGCCTAACATGATGAACGGCATGCCTAATATGGGTATGAATGGCATGATGGGAATGCCCAACATGAATATGGGAATGCCCAACATGATGGGGATGCCCAACATGAATATGGGCATGCCTATGATGGGAATGCCAATGATGGGTATGCCCGGGTTCAACGGCATGAACGGCAACATGGGTATGAATGGCTGGGACATGAACAACATGGGCATGAATGGCATGAATGGGTTTAACATGAATGGCGGCAACATGCAAGGTGGCATGGGCGGGTTCCAGAACGGCATGAACTTCCCACAGCAGAACAATGGCGTGGACGACGATGCCTACTTTCGCAAGCCCGTCAACCCGCACCGCCATCAGAACAAGCAGCGTCGGGCCCGCCCAAGCGACTACCGGGAGCTGTAAGAATATGGGTGCTGTCGTTGTCAGCACGCGGTTGACCTCACCTGTTTAATATCACGGAAGGACTGTGACCCTGGATATAGCACGACAACATACTGGAAAGGGGGCAATTCTGCAAGCGGTTGCGGCGGGCGTTGAGGTTTAGGTTGCCTGTCACGGATGGTTTTTGTGCTTTCAAGGGGACAATATTCGAGATTTACGTGGCGTTTGCGAGGTCTGCATGGGCACTGGGCGGTTAACCAGCAACCGGCGTTACATATGTACAATTTTTCAGGACATTCAGTATGTTCCCCAACCTACTACTATAGTAGGTAGTCAAAGATCAATGGAACTTCAGTTGAAATCAAATAATGATGGGTATTTATTTTAATTTTCCCTGCCTACTCGTGATAGCCGAGACCAGTTGTATGTCTATGTAGCAGACCGTGTACCAACTCCAAGACGCTCCCCTCTGAACTGTTCTAACTACTAACTAGTAATTGTGACCTCCACCAAACCCATACAGAGCTGCAAAGTACTTATTCCGGAGGCACGTACGGCTTGACCAGCATTTCGCTAAACTTTTCGAGCTTCTCCTTGCCACGGACCTCCTCGACCAGCAGGGGCATCTTGACGACGTTGAAGTCCTCGGCGTAGAGCTCCTCGTACTGGTCGAGGTACTTGCGCTGCATCTTGCGGCGGGCGGTGCACTGGTCGCAGTTGTTGGACTTTGCGGGGAAGAGGAGCTGGTTGACGACGATGGAATGGGTGTCGATGCCGTAGCCGGTGAGCTCCTGGATCATGCGCTCCGTCTCGTAGAGGCTGAGGAACTCGGCGATGCAGACGCACACAAAGGTCGTGAGCTCCGGGTCCTTGAACTGCGTGTTGACGTCCGCGATGGTCTCGCGCAGCGACTCGAGCTTCTCCATCATGTCGTTGAGGTTCTGCCCGTTGGGCAGCTGCCCGCCCGACCCGAGGAACCCGTTGAGAAGGGGCCCGTACTGCGACGAGAGCTGCGACACCTTGGCGAGGGCCTTTTCCAGGACAGACGGGAACTGCAGGAAGCGGAGCGTGTGGCCGGTCGGCGCCGTGTCGAAGACGATGGTCTCGTACGAGAGGGACTTGACGTGCTTGAGGACCTCGGCGAAGGACATGGCCTCGTCAATGCCAGGGATCTATATCCGTTGTATTGTCAGCACCTCATGTATATGCGCCACCGTACGAATCTTCACATCTGGGGACCTACCGAGAACGCGAGGTCCTGCATCATGCCGCCCAGCCCGCCGCCCATGGCATTCATGTCCTGGTCCTGGCCACTCTCGCCCTGGCCGGCGAGGAGGTCCTGCATGCTGCCGTTGGGGTCAATCTCCATGGCGCTGAGGTTGTCGAAGCCATTGACGAGACGGGCCTCCTTGCCAAACTTCTGGTTGAAGGCGTCGGACAGGTTGTGGGCGGGGTCGGTGCTGATGAGGAGGACAGAGCGGCGGACGCGGGCGAGCTGGATGGCGAGGGAGCACGAGGTGGTGGTCTTTCCGACGCCACCCTTGCCGCCGACGAAGATCCAGCGCAGCGAGCGCTGGTCGAGGAGGGACTGGAGCGAGGGCTCGAGGGCGTCGTCGGCGGACACGACGGCGGCCATGGTGGGTATGGAAGCGGGGGAGTGGCGCTTGGTGTAGTCGGTGCAGGAAGGGGAGAGGGGTCGGTGAGGTTATGGCGGGAGGTTGCGGTGGAATAAGGACCTGAGGCGAGCGAGTTGCGCAGGCTGACCGGGATAAGGAGAGGTCGACGGAGGACCCTGAGGCTGAGGTGGGCAGGTGTGGTGCCACTCGGTGGTGGGTTCTGGAAAGATCTCGTCTGGGGATCCGTCGTCATGGAGGGGCAGCGTGGACAAAAAGACGCCGCCACTTAGTGTTGACACTTGGTTGCCTCCACCCATCCTCTGCGTTGGTCCATCATTTTGCACAAGCAGCCCGGCACTCATATAGATGCTTCTCAACAAGAAAGAGAATTTTATTTCAATTGGCTAGATAGAAGATCATGGGCCCCCTTGTCAAGGAGCATACGCGCGACTGAGACACCGAGTTGTTCCGCTTCCTTATCGCTGCAGGCAGTTCCCGAGCCCTCTGCAGAAACTCCCGTCGTGCCGTCCACATCGAGAACCGTGGCCTGCAATCGAAGCATGCCACCCTCGTGGTCTGTTTCTTCCTTCAAGGGCTCAAATGAAGAATAGGCGCCTATCGGAGACGAGCATCCTCCCTGAAGACTTCGAAGCATGGCCCGTTCTGCCAGGCAACGCCATCTCGATGGCTTATGGTCAACAGCACCAACAAGTTGTACTATGTCTTCACGGTCCGCCTTGACCTCGATACCGAGTGCTCCCTGCCCAACGGCCCAAGGGAATACAGTAGGATCGAGGCGTTGTGTAATCCGATGACCAAGATCAAGGCGGGTTAGCCCTGCGGTTGCCAGGAGAATACATGAAAATGGCGAGCCAGGAGCATCAAGCTTGGCAAGGCGTGTATCTCTGAGACGTACAGTACACGTTAGGAAAATCTCGCGCGGACAGGTACAATGGTAGAAGAAAAATCAAGCATAAGGGTACTCACACATTGCCGCGACATTCCGCCACCTCCAAGTGAGGCCAATTCCGCCGGATTAAAGCTCTCCTCCTCGACGAGCTTGATCCAACCACAGAGCCCGGTGGCAGCTGGTCGATAGATGTGAACTTGGAACCGGCCCTCATGATGACGGCGTCGGTAGGATCCTCGCGCTCAGAGATGGCAGCAAGGAGGCAATCCGGCGGCAGCGTCGTGGGCATGTCCTTCAAGCAATGAACAAGCAGATGGAATTTGCCAGACAGCAAATCCACCTCAAGCCCATTTGTCCAGAGGCTCTTGCCGACATCTGAGCCTCCCGTCTGCTTGGAGAGGAGCATGAATGGCGACTGCTTGTCTGCATCGCCGGCGACGCTGGCTGTGGCGACGGCAAAGGTAGGCGCGGGATCGCGTGCTTTGGCTAGCTGGGATACGACATGCCGGGCCTGGATGAGTGCAAGGCCCGATTTGCGGCAGCCGACAACTACATGGTCAGACGAAACTACATGGTCAGACGAAACTACATGGTCAGACGAAGGAGGGGATGTTGTGGCATTCTCTTTCTCGTCGCGGGCCATGGTTGCCAAGTTGTGTTGCAACGTCTGGTATATTGAAGAATGCGAAGTTGGTGGATGTGGCCCGCCGGTCGGAGATGAAATGGGCCCAGAATGAGCACACTCAGTGCGCTGGTGCGGATATTGAACCCAGCAGCGGATACACACCCTCATACAATGTGCATATATTCATTGCCTGACTTGCATTCTGGAAAGATAATGAACGTAAGCGTCGGAGCTACTGTTAGTAACACCAGAAACTGGGCGCCACCATCCACCTCCTGGCGCCTTCTAGCGGCCGTCCTACGGCCGCCTCCACGACGGAACGCGGCGGCCAGCGTGGCTGAGGGCTCATAATAAGCCGATCATCTAGGACTTCAGCCAGCCCCCAGAGTCCTCAGGCACTTGGCCACATGGCATCCAGACCCTCAGGCACTCACCTGCTTTTATTTATCCTGCCGCGCATTTCCTCGTAGATTCCCATCTTTGGTATTTCCCGTTTGAGCGTCTTCTCATCTCGGCGACGGTCTCACTGATTCACTGATTCTTCACCACCTCTGTCTGCCCCGCATCGAAGAAATCACCCCGCCATCGAGCTTCTGTCGCACCTTCTCATCAGCCCCAGCTCCATTGCCTCAGGCACATTCACTCTACTCACTCTCTCCCTCTCTCCCTCTCAAACCCGCAAACCCGCAAACCACAACCGCCATCATCATGTCGGGCAAAGACCCCATCACCTGCCACGTCCTCGACACCACCGCCGGCCGCCCGGCCAGGGGTATGCGCGTGCGCCTCGAGGGCCCCGTCTCATCCTCGTCCAGCCCCGCCTCGTCGTCACCGTCGTCGCCCGCCGGCGGCGTCAAGACGTTCGAGTCGCTGACCGACGACGACGGGCGCGTCAAGGTCTGGCTGCCCTACAGCTCCGAGACGTCGTCCGGCGAGGTCCCCGTCTACACCCTCCTCGACGTGCTCGCCAACGTCAGGGGGCCCTCGCGCTGGACCCTGCGCTTCGACACGGCCGGCTACTTTGGCGACGACAAGACATTCTTTCCCGAGGCCACCGTCGTCTTCCGCGTCGAGGAGGGCCAGTCCTACCACGTTCCCCTGCTGCTGAGCCCCTACAGTTACACCACCTACCGCGGCAGCTGAGGGTGTCTGGGGTGCGAAATGGGTCCCGACGTGGGGTCGAGGCTGTGAACTTGGGCCATATTTGCCCAGGTTGTACGGATACAAGGAGAACAACTTGCAAGCCCGCAATGCGAATTGTCACATCATGGAGCGAAGAAGCCACCCACGCTTTGACGATAAACGTGTCTGTCTACCTTTAGTATTCGAGATATATAGCCCTCCTCCCATTTTCCTGTTTCGGTTGTCCAGAGTGCCACCCCGAAGTCGAAAGCCAAATACAGCGAAGCCCTGGGGCTGATGAAAACGCCTCGGGGAAATCCCATGTCCCTATAACCAACAATGTGTATATAGTCCGCGCACCAACTCCGTTGCTGAAATGCATTGAACAAATGAAAAAAAAAAAAAAAAAAAAAAAGGCCGTCGCATCGTGCATCATATAGTCGGGAAATCCCTTCAAGCCTTGGATTTGGCGCGCAGTTTTCCCATGAACGACTTGCGTTTCTGCTCCGGCTCCAGGTCGTGCATTTCAAGTGATGTATGTGGCGTATCCTCCATCTGCTCGTCCTCCTCCTTGATAGACTCGACGCTCCCGGTGCCCTCCTGCGCACTCAGCGACGTGGGGCTGGACACCATCACGTCGCTGCCGCCGGGCATGATGTTGGAGACGAGGGGCAGGATGCTGTGGATCCCCCGGTTGGTGGTGGAGTTCTGGCTCATGGTGCGGCGATGCTTGCTGAGCATGGACAGGCGCCGGCGCTTCATGAAGTGCTCGGCCGACAGCGTGTCGGATGAGATGACGGCGTTGGGGGAAAGATCCGCATCGGGGTGGGGGAGGGTGGTGTTGTAGTCTGATGACGAGTCAGTTATGGGCTCGAGGCGGCCAGGGGATATACCATGTAAAATAATAGTGGCTGGCGTCCACGGGTATTCTTACCGTCGTTGAAAGGCTCCGGGAAGCCGGTGTCATGGTTCCGGCGGCGGGCCTTTTCGATCGGGGTCGGAGGAGTGGACATGATCTGTGGGGCAGAGCCGGGATCAATATGAAGCTGCGTCTGTGGCATATAGTTGGGCAATGGTGTGCAATAATGGTGTCGAGCAAAAAAAAGTCTGGACTGGGAAACGCCCATAGAACAAGATGAGAGGAAAAAGGCCGCGACGGGAAGAAAGAACGCCCAGGCAGGTAATGGGGGTTCTAACCTTGGTGGTGGGAAAGTATGTTCAGCAGGGTCCAGTGGGCATTTGACGCATTCGTCAACGGGATAATATGCGCAGGTGGTAAGCGCTGATGAGCAGGAGCGAAACCGGTCCGGTGGTCCAGAGTGGCCAATTGTCAATGTGGGTGAGGCTCAGGGTCAAGGGGTGCCTTGCACATTACGCACACGAGGCGAAGAGAACAGGCTCAAAGCCGAGAGCGAGTCCCAGTCACCGGGGCGGCAGACGTGACTTATATCCAAGGGCAGAGAGGGTGTGGATGCGAGCACCGAGCACATTCGCCTGTCTCGCTTCTTGGCGTGGTCATCCGTCATCAGGCGCTTCTCACCACTAAGCCTTGGGGTGCATGGGCATGGCCCCGGGTATATCGGGCATGGCCGGTCTCAGCGCCGACAGGCAATCATGGTTCGAACGGCATCCACGACTTACCGTAGGGCCGGAGAGCACGGTCTGGGCAGGCCTGGGTGCATAATACTAGAAGGCCCGTTCGTCGATGCGGGACCCATCTAACCTGCGTGTCTGAGAATCACCATCTGGGGTAGGTCCGTTGGGGGCGCCAATATAGCGTGGTGAAACCCGCGCACACTGGGATGGGTCAGCTATTTTGTCGTGCAGCTCAGCTGGCACGGTTGTGTGCGTCGTCGGTGATCCATTGCCTTCGCTGGCAGCCTCTGCTGGCGGTGAGGGGGAATGGTCTAGTCGTACTATCCGTACCAAGTTTCTACTTCTTCTCCATCTTGCCACGTCCTGCTCTCCCCAGCCGGCAGGTCGTGCACTATTCTATTAGAGATGTGTTACCGAGAAAAGTAAGGTGGCGACAATTAATGGCCGGAGACCAGCATCCAATGATCCAGGGCCATATGGAGGTGCCGTCAATCAGTGACACAGCGGCAGTGCCGGTCGTGCCCGTTGAGACATTGGGAGCTGACGACGACGTCCCGCTGCCAAGAGGCGCCGAGCCTCATCAAAGGCAGGAGCAATTGGAAGAGAACTTAGGCTGGCAGCTCCTCCCTCAAAGTCTACTATACTAATTATTAGTACTACCTACTAGTAGTACTAGTAGTAGGTAGTACTAGTAGTAGGTAGTACTAGTAGTAGGTAGTACTAAGTATTATCACTTACCTGGCGCAACTACCTTACCTACTAGGTACGTACGTACGAGTAGTAGACGTCAAGTTGGCAGGGGCTCCTCGCAGTTAATGCTTCCAATCCGGAGAGCTGCCTTCATGGTTTCCAAGCTGTGAAGCCCCATATTCCACAGGGCTCATTTCTGCCGATGGTTGAATGACCCGTCACCGATCATGCCACTGCCGTCTCCTCATATCCACAAGAGTGGAATTACGAGTGCGATCTCCGGACATTGTTGAGCTTGGACGCGTCATCAAGCGACGGCTTTTGTCGCTCGGAGGAAATGAAGTCCGCAAATAAATACCAAGTTCGCATTACTTGGCCTTTGCTTGGCCGCATTGGGTGCCGAAAAGCCGAGTCTGTATTCGTATGTACAGAGTAATAATTGCAGCATTGCTTGGTGCTTCTTGAAGAGCATTTCAAACTTATCTTGGCAGCCCCCAACAACAGTTTCACGAAGCGCTCATTACTTGTTGCCACCCCATGAAGCATCGCCCACGTCTAGCAAGTTTCTGGGACTCTTGTGAATTAATGTAGCTGACAGGCCAGATACACGTGAGCTCTACATAGTAGTAGTCAGTATCCCATCGATCCATGCCGTGCGTACGAGTATAACGAAGCCGAAGGCGACAAAAAAAACGGCAGTGAAACTTGCGAATCACACGCGCGATCAGCAGGAGGCTCCAGACCTCTCGGGCCGGACTTGAAGGGCTGAACATTCGCGGCCGTCGTCCGCCATAGGGTTGGATAGCACGGAGCAAAACACAATATCAACCCTAGAGTCCCCTTTTAGTAGGTATTGATCAAGTCAAGCCGTTCAAAGGACGAGTAATACTAGCACCAGGTACGTAGTAGGTACGTACCAGTTGAAACTGTTAGAAATGATGTGTTATGAAATATTCCGAGTTTCCACCGATGCTACCGACTCGCTCGCAGCCAGGTCGCAACCTTAAATGTACGAGTAAGCCTCAACTCGCAAGCCACAAAACTCCATATGGTGCGCCACAGACGCCGTGTCAAGTCTGACGCTGTGCCCCACTGCCCCTGTGGCATCCAAAGTCGGCTGTGCAGCGCAGCGCAACCTTGTCGTCTTGGACGACAATTCATCTCCAACAACCAACCTGTCGTCCGCATCAACACGGCATCTAGCACCATCCCCCGTGCGCCGCGACCCCGTCTTCTGCATCATCGAGTCGACCACCGCTGGATTGCGACACATCCGTCACCCCACGCACGATGGACGACTCGCCGCGCGGAGTCGACCATGTCGACTCTATCAACTCCAACGAATCTTCTTCGGACCAGCCGGACAAGAAGAAGAGCCGCCGTCCCGCCAGTGAGTTGACATCCTGGAGTTACTGGAGGACTTTGCGACTGATATATTTCAATTCGCGACAGACACGGCGTTTCGCCAGCAGCGGTTGAAGGCCTGGCAGTACGTTCCAATACATCCTCCCCCACAGCGTCGTTGTAGGCTTGCCATGCTGACACGGTCTCTCCTAGGCCTATCCTCACCCCTAAGACGGTCCTGCCTATGTTCTTTTTGATTGGAATCATCTTCGCGCCCATCGGCGGTCTGCTGTACTGGGCGAGCACTCAGGTACGTCTTATATTGCGGCCTCCCACCTGACAAGTCACCACGACCTTTGAACCTCCCCACCCTGACACACGTTCTTCAGGTCCAAGAGATTCGCCTCGACTACACCAATTGTGTAGATGAAGCTCCCGATTATGACAAAGGTTTCGGAGAGATGAACGCGACATATGTCAGCTCCGCCTTCAAATCCAAGGACAAGATCAACCCCCGCTGGGCCACCAAGCGCGGCTCAGTCAAGCTGCACTCCGGCATCAACGCTACTACCGACCTCTGTTATCTACGATTCACCATCCCCGAGACTATGGGCGCTCCTGTTCTCTTCTACTACTATTTGACCAACTTTTACCAGAACCACCGCCGCTACGTCGACTCGTTTGATACCGACCAGTTGAAGGGAGAGGCTCGCACTTACAACCAGATCAAGGATTCCAAGTGCGACCCTCTGCAAGTTGATGAGGATGTGGGGAAACCCTATTATCCTTGTGGCTTGATAGCCAATTCCATCTTCAACGATACCTTCAGCACCCCCGTGCTGCAGAACCCCCCAGATGGCAAGAACAACGAAACTCGACCTTACGAGATGACTACGAAGGGCATTGCGTGGGAATCTGACCGTAATTTGTACGGCAAGACCAAGTACAAGCCGTCCGAAGTCCTGCCGCCCCCCAACTGGGAGAAGGCCTATCCCCACGGCTACACCGACGAGCAGCCTCCGCCAGATTTGAAGAATTGGGAGGAATTCCTCAACTGGATGAGGACCGCAGGCCTCCCCACGTTTTCTAAGCTGGCAATGCGAAACGAGGACGAACCTATGGAGAAGGGAGAGTATGAAATTATGATTGGAGACTGTACGTGGTTTGGTTCAACCTCTGGTTCCGTTCTTTGCTAACCATGCCGCAGTCTTCCCCACCAAGGAGTACAAAGGCACCAAGTCCGTTCTCCTCAGCACCCGAACCGTCATGGGTGGCCGAAATCCTTTCCTTGGCATTGCCTATATGGCTGTTGGCGGCGTGTGTATCCTCCTTGGCGCCATCTTCACTGTCACCCACCTTATTAAGCCAAGGTTCGTCTTATTCTTTACCTAGTTGAAGAAACTGACTGACCATTTTGCCTTATAGGAAGCTTGGAGACCACACTTACCTCTCGTGGAACAAAGCCCCATCGTCCAACAAGCAGCAAGGGCCATCGACTGCTATGGCATCGGGTCGTGCCCTCCCTGGCGACGCTTAGTCGGCTGCCTGCCAAGATTCTCACGTCTTCTTCCCCGTGCCAACCTCGCCGTCCTCTGGGGAAGGCGGCGTGCGTTCTAGTCCTTGACGATCTACCCCATCACGTACCTTTCCCACTCATCAGGCACCGAAGGACTTTGCTCTCGAGATCCGCCAGGCTCGTGGGAGAGCAGGGTAACCGCAGAGGGATGGCACCCTTTTCGACGTAATGGGCTGTATGACTACCTTAAAATTTGTTTCATTGCTGGTGATTTTGTTGGTTGGATTCTAGCGGCCGATCTTCATCGCGGTGAAGCACCGTTTCGGCATTCTTTTTTTCTCTCGCATCTATTATTCAACGCCTGGAAAGCCGCCGTTGTCAGCTACGTTGTTTCCCGTCCGGGAACACGGCAGGCGGCGGTGGTATCCGGCCGTGGAGGGATACTATGCAAAAGGAGGGAGGAAGTTGGGCTCAGAGCGCGCTATGAACGACCGCCGCACAGGAGAGGCGGAGTTACGGAGTTTTCCTTCTGCGGCTTTTGAACTTGTCTTAGTCTTACGTATTGTCGAATTGCAAATAGAGCGACTTCATAAGTTATCTGGAATAGAGTCTGGCGCCTAGGTGTCTGTAGTACCGATGACATGTGTGATTGAACCTCAAACGTCGAGCATCATGAGCCGAAAGTTCCAATCCTATTTTTAACATTGATTTACGCCTTGGAAAGAACTGAACCTGGAGAATCCTAAAACAACAAAAAGCCTGGCGGTTTGTCCCATCGATTATGCTTCCCAAATACACGTATCCCCGACGCCCTCCTTTCTCAGTCACCACTGGGCGAAATGGCGGGCGGAGGGAACATACAAACTCATAATGCCTCTTCGACGTGGGTAGGCAGGCACCTCACCTCTTGCGCTTCTTCTTAGAGCTGCCCTCGTCATCCCTCATAGCATCATCGCGATCGCGCTTCTTGGCCTTCTTCTCCAGCTCGTCCCAATCCTCGCCCTCATCCTCACTGTCGATCTCTGCATCGCCATCGTCGTCATCACTGGCGTTGCTGCCGTCATAGTCGGACTCATCCTCGCTCTCCGAAGCATCGTCCAGTTCGTCCTCGCTGATCTCGAACGCCGACTCCTCCTCTGACTCGTCTTCACCCTCTTCGTCCGAGTCAGCTTGCAGGAAGGCCCAGCCTCCGTCAGCGAAGAACGCATGTGTGTCCGCAGTGACGGTCTTCATGATGGTCGGCCAGTTGAGGTTGAGCGGACCCTCGCTGAAAGCAATGTCCGACGAGTCAAGGAAGTCCTTGACCTGGTCGAGGTACTCAACAGGGATAGTGTTGACATGGTAGGGGGGTCGAGAGAAGTCCTTGAAGATGAAGACCATATCAAAGTTCTTCAGGCCAAACTGGACACGTTCGAGGTGGGCAATCTCAATATCTTCAATCGTGATGACCATAAAGGGGGGTTCCACGACCTGAATGAGGCAGTCCGTTGTGGGCTGGATAAAGACGTTGCTGCGGAACGGCACGCCGTAGAAACCGAGGTCCCTGATGGGCATGTCAACCTCAACCCCATCGTTGCGCCCGGCATCGGCAATCTTCTGTGCGAAGCCCTGGAACAGTCGGTCGAGTTCGGCTCGCCTGCGCCTCTCCTCCTGCTCGGCCTCGAACTCGTCCTCGTCGCCGTACCGATATTTGCGCTTCCGGTTGCCTGTCTCATCGAACTGGATATCTGTGGCCTCACGGTAGAACTGAACGTCCTTTGTCTTTTTCTTGTTGCCCACAATGATGGGGTCCTTCAGGTGAATGTGGATGATAACGATCAGCTCGTGCTGGCACGGCTGGAAGAAGAGGTGTTTGATGTTGGAAAAGAGAACATCAACCCGGTGTTGGGCGTTGAGGGGTGACTGATAACGGATACCATTCTGGTGGATTTCCACTTTGCCGGGAACTCGCTTGCCCTCGTGGGCAGGTCTAATAAAGACGTTATCCAGGACAGCCGGACGACGATCTGAAATATGTTAGCCGAACTGAAACCAACAGACTTGTCTGTGTGTAACTCACTCCTGATCTCGATAAGCTTGTCCTGCTCAACCACATCCTCCATGTCCTTCTTCTCTTGTTCTTTCTTTACCGAGTCACGTTTCATGTTAGAGATCTGAGTTGCTATCTCACTGTATCTGTCCCCGTCTTCGGACCGGAAAGTCAAACTCCGAACAAAGTGCGCCGAGGCATCCTCGAACGGCTGATCGTCCTTCCTCCCGACACCCTGACCAGGCGACAGGAAGTTGATACGGAGAAAGGCAAACTCTCCCTCGTCGCTCTTGCTGGCGTTCTTGATGGTGTTGATGTGGAAAGGAACCGGCCGCCCCAAGATTGGCAGGACAACAGTGCTATTCTTCGAGTCCACTACAATCTCAAGGTTCCTGATCTTCAAGGGGAATTGGTTGTCCCGCTTGTAGGATTCAAACTTCTTGAACTTCTTGACCTCGGCACCGTTTTTGTTGCTGGTGGATACAGCAAACCTGGCAAGGCCCTCCTTCTGCTTCTTGGCAGCGAGTTCCTTTTGATGCTCGCGCCGCTTTTGGTCTGCCTCGTCATCCACCTGGGTGGAGCGCTCTGAGCGGAGTCTGGTGCTTGTGATGTTCTTGGTTGCCACCGCACCAACTCGGGAATCCCTCTTCTCCTTCTTGGGAGTAGGCTCGGCCTCCTCATCATCCTTGAAAAAGAACGAGTTTGCATCGGCGCTTGTTGGAGCCTCTGCTGTGAATACGACGGGGTCTCCCGAGGTCACTCGAATGGTGTCTGTGAGGACCAAAGCATAGACCTTGCTGCTCTTGTCCTGGGGTTGGGGGTTCTCGATATCCTGAAATCCGGTGTTGATAATGAGCGTCATGCCGTCCTTCAGCGTTCTCTGGTTCTTAGCGTTGAGCACAAGAGTGGGATCCTTGTTCTCCAGCCCAACACCCCATCCGACATTTTTGAGGAAGTGCTTCTCCATCTCGGGCTTCTTGGCCTTGATTATCCCAAGCGCCTTGTTATAAACATCCTTTGCCATCATGCCGTCGCGAATGTCCTTGATGATGGAATTGTGAATCATGCAAAGGAGCTTGTAGTTGCTCTCCTGTGTCTTATTCGGGTCGACCAAGTACGTGCGAGCAATGGTGGAGCAGTAGGACTTGTACCTCAAGCCCAACGCGGCAATGATGATGCCAGGGTGCAGATTGTCGTCGTTGGACTCGCTGGCAAACCGGAGGTCGTATTTGCCACCACTCTGGATAGCGGGGCCCAAGATCCAGTCGAGCTGAGCTGGGTCGAGGTCGGCAGGCAGCTTGCCTTTGCCCGGCAGCTCAACTGATTTCCACCACTTGTTATCATCGAGCTTCTTGTCGACTCTCTCGGCCAGGGCCGAGTGCCGGACCTTCTTCTCGGCATCGAGGATGTTGGACATCTCGTCGAGGAAGTACGGGGTCATCAAGGCGACGCATGCCTTGGAGGCGGCTCGCATTGCGCGGAGCTCGTGCTCGTCCTTGACTGCGAAAGCGTATGTCGAAAGGGCAGCGGAGACATCGACCTGCTCGACGTCCTTGCACTGCTCGGCGAAGACCTTCTTCCACTCGTCGACAAACGGGCCCCTCGATGTGTCCTTGGCGATGATTCCGACCTTGTTCTATGGCACAATTGTCAGCAATTAGAACCAACAAAATGATTAGGAAGATTGTCTCACGCCCGCCTCCTTGATTTTGTCTGTGATCTTGATAAAGAGCTTCTCGTTTTCTTGTGCGTCCTTACCACGGACAAGAACCTCGACGGGGAAGCGACCTCCCTTGATCTGCTCAAGGTGCTTGGCTAAAGATGTGTCAGGTGGGATCGCAATGGCGGGGTGCTAGGCGTCGTACCTTTCTTAGCCGTTGTGAGAATGTACAGAGTATCCACCGTGAAGAGCATCATGGTCGTCGGAAATTCGTAGCCCAACAGCCAGAACTGAGGCGTCATCAGTATTCATCGTCGCGCAACTGTATGGGTGCCACAAGAGTGCGAGGGTCGACCTACATGCATGGCATTGTTCTTGTGCAGCTCCGGGGCCTCCTCAACCTTGCCCATCATGACGACCATGGACGAGGCGCCGCCGAAGAGGCTGTCCTTGGAGCGGAGGTCATTCTTCCAGGCAGTAGCGAAGTGGGAGATGCGCTCTTGGAAGAGCTTGCTGTCGAGCTTGATGTCGGCCATGGTGACGTGGATGGCGCACCGACTCAAGAGCGAAGGGGAACGGCGGGAAGGGAGTGCGGATGGAGGTGAGCTCGGCGACGCGAAAAAGTGGTGTCGCGTAAATGAGAGAGCGTACACGCCGGGAGGTGTCACGTGACGTGACGCAGCAACGCGTTCGTTCCCGACGTTAGGACTTTTTTTTTTGGGCGCTGGCGAGAGCTCTGCCTCAACAAGCTTAACTGGGTACCTACGGGCTGTTCCCTTGGACCGCTGGAGTGAACTGCAAGCGCACACGAAGGCAATTCGGATGGGGAACGGGAAGCGACCAAAATTATGTCACGAAACTCGTCAGAAGCGAGATGACAGCCGTTGAGCGCGACGCGGGCTGGGGTGATGATTGAGATGGTGATGTGTATTAGTGCTTGTTGACCTGTGCGACGGTCTTCACTTCGTGTCTTGATGCGACAATACTACAGGGCGGGATGCATCATACAAACACCACAGATGGTACTCGTACGTACAGGCGGCAACTCTCGCACCGCGCAGGACAGCTTCCGCGTTTCGGCTCCGGCTCTCCAAGCTCGGCAACCATGTGGAGTCTCTCTGGAGTCTCTCTGGAGTCTGTCTGGAGAGTTGAGACCCCGCGTCGGGGCTCCGTCTTCGCCTCCATGGCCCCGGAGTGTGTCATGGAAAAGTATTTAGCCACCACGCACCCCTTCTACATAGAGCGCATCCCATTCTGCCTTTCCCTCTCTCTCTAGCCTCATCTCTCGTGTCCATACCATATACAGTAATACACGGTATATACCACCGCCCCGTTGCCCGCCATGAGAATCCCCTACGTCCCCAACCCTCCCCCCACCTCCTCCGCCGACGAGGCTGCCATCGTCGAGCGCATCCAGGCCCGCCGTGCCCCCCGCCCCCTACAGTCCCTCGACCTCGCCCTGCTCCATTCGCCTGCCGTTGCCGATGGCTGGAACACCTACCTGGGCGCCATCCGCACCCGCACCTCCCTGCCCGACGACATCCGCGAGCTGGCCATCTCGCGCGTCGCCGTCTGCAACCGCGCCTGGTACGAGTGGAAGCACCACGCCCCGCTGGCCGTTCGCGGCGGCGTCAGCGAGGAGGCCCTCGAGGTGGTCAAGCAGGAGACCCCGCTGGCGGGCAAGGTCCACGAGGGGGGGCTGCTGAACGAGAAGCAGTGGGCGGTGCTGGTGTACACGGATGAGATGACGAGGAATGTCCAGGTCAAGGATGAGACCTTCGCCCACCTCCAGACCCTGTTCAACAACCAGGAGATCACTGAGATCACGGCTACGGTGAGTCCCCCTCGCCATCAGTGTGAACCACTAACCCGTCGGCTTTCTGACAACATATCCCATAGATTGCCTGCTACAACATGGTGAGCCGCTTTCTGGTGGCGCTGGATGGTAAGTCGTCTTTTATTAGATTCTCATCTAGGCTAGCTAGTCCTAACATTCGTTCAGTCGGGGAGCGCAATGGCACCGGTCCCAACGACGTGCTTACCCATTAACTGCGCGGTGGTGCAAGGTGGCCGGTAGGGGGGAAGGGGTGAGTGATGTTGGGGGGAAGTGATGTGTCGGGGATAGAGGGCGGCCAAGATCTAATAGAACAGTGGCTCGGGGGAAGTGATGCGGGGGGGTATCCTATCTATGTGTGAAACAACGCAATGTGAAGTGACCTAATAACTCCGGGGTTCATGTGTGATGTGTGATGTGTGTGTGATGTGTGTGTGTGTGTGTGTGTGTGTAGTGCAATGCTCGTGGTACAGTCGTCTCTCATAACCAATCCATCCCATGCCTCGTCATGAAACTCCTAACCTCATTCCCAGTAGTGCCTCATAATCATTTGGCGTTTGATATGATAGTGTCTCAAACGCCTACCGTAAAAAATTGGTGTCTTGGACTCGTCGCGATGCGTCGTCAGTCATATGATGCCATCCCCGCCTCATGCAGGTATCTTCTCCAAGGCCATGGCCTGCTCTATCGAGGCATGCCGCTGCTGCATCTTGGGGGACGTCTGCAGCTCCTCGACTACGCCAGCCCAGCCCTTCCTGTGCGGCCTCCCGACGTTCTCGTTGTGGCCGATGGCCTGCGTCGTGAGGCGGCGCAGAGGCGGGCGCTTGACGTGCTCGTCGTGCGATATGGTGGCGGCCTTCTTGAGGTGCGGCCTGTGCGTGGGCGTGCGCATGGTCGCGCCCATCATCTTCTCCGGGTCCCGGGGCATGGGCGGGGGAGCGGGCGGGTTCTTGTCGGCGATGGAGGTGATGATGCCCATGTAGACGACGAGGAAGCGCATGCGGAGCAGGTCGAGGCGGCGCACGCGGTCCTCGAGCTGGGCGCGGCGCGAGGCCCACAGCAGGCGGGCGCTGGTGCGCAAGGTGGTGGTGCCCTCGGCGATGACGAGGCTGTTGAGCTCCTCGCGCAGGTCGTCGCCGCCCTTTTGGATCTCGCGGAGCAGGCGGCCGAGTCGCAGCTTATCCTCGAGGCGCTGGACCTTGGCGACATCGCGGTCGTAGCTCTCGTTCTCCTGGATGGAGAAGTCGACCGCGTCGATGAAGGTGGTGATCTCCTTGGGGGCGGCGACGTAGGCGGCCGAGTAGGTCGCAACAATCTGCGCGAGGACGATGGTGGCCAGGAGGAGGGCAGTCAGGACGAGGATAATGGTCCACTGGAGGAACCCAGAGTCGAAGTGGGCCATGGTGATGTGTGGGGTCGGACGAGCGTGGTGTTGGATCGGAGCTGGAGCAGAGGGGAGAGCCGTCTGGCAGGGCTACGATTCATAGTCAATGCAAGGGGGCGGTGATGGTTATACGGGAGAGTGACTGGCGATGAGAGCAAGATGTAGTAGAGAGATGTGACGAAGGTGAGAGGAGGGAGGGACGGCAAGTACGGGAATTAGGGACGAAGTCACTTGGACATTTGGGGGGGCGGGATTGTGGGATTTGCTGGGGATTCGCGCAGTTCGGTTCAAGTTGTGGCCGCCACTTTAGGTTGTTTGCCACACTGTGAAGCGCCTGGAATTGCCCCTGCAGATTGCTGCAGCTAAATGAGGCCACCCAGCCCTGTTCTCTTCCCCCGTGTAAGTCGGGGCGTCACCGTGACATGGCGCATAGTCCCATGGTGTGCTGGGTATGAAGTCATGGTTATTCCGCTGGATAAAGAGCAGCGGCAATATGAGGGTGCGCTGGGATAGTGGAAGTGAGGGACAACGAGAGACGTCGACAGAGGGTGCACAGGTCGATGTTGCGTCCCTATTAGCCAATATATCTGAATTAGGTAGGCAGGAGGGAGAGACCTCCGGAAGCGATGAATACTTAGTACTTATCCAGGGCTTAGGCCCATGCATTAGGACTACAGGAGACAGGAGGCGGGAGACGGTCCGTCCGTTCTTGATGCAGTTGGCCAGGCCACCAATGAGTTTGAAACTTGTTTATTAACTCGGAGCCTTAACAGACCCGACAACTGGGTAAGTATGCACTCTGTGACCTCGTGCTGAAGTCCCGCATTTTAAAGACGTCAGTCTTCCAACTGCGGCGCCTCTCCCGCTGGATTTGAGCCTGTGGTGGGTTGGCGGCTCGCCAAGTTGCCACCACCATCCGTCACCCACTGCATTTGACTCACGAATTGACTTCTTGCAACTTAGAATCCTAGACTGCAGCCCGACGCCCACGTTTGTCCCGTTGGTGCCCAGCCCAGCCTGCATTCGGTGCGCTGCAGTTCACAGTGGTGGCCTCCTTTCGCCGTGCCACCAATCATCGGCGACCTGCACCGTGCCAACTTTCGCACCTGGGCCAGACCACAACGAGAACTCAGCAGGCCATAACCAGCGCGCCAGCCAGCCTCGACCAGAACACATCCCCCTCTCGCTCGACGCGCCGGCCCCGAAGGCGCCCGTAATCCCACCATGGCCACGACGGCGACGACGACGGCCTCGACGGCCTCGACGGCACCGCCGTCCCAGCCCTTCCCCCTGCCCGAAATCCTCCAGTACCCCGCCTCGACCCCGCCAACCCTCATCACCCAGGGCGCCGAAGGCCGCCTCTACAAGAGCACATACCTCACCTCGGACCTCCCCTGCGCGCTCAAGTACCGGCCGCCCAAGCCTTGGCGCCACCCGATCCTCGACGCCCGCCTCACCAAGCAGCGCATCCTGTCCGAGGCCCGCATCCTCGCCCGCTGCCGCCGCGAGGGCCTGCGCGTCCCCGCCGTCTATGCCGTCGACGAGGCCGCGGGGTGGCTCATGCTCGAGTGGGTGCCCGGCGCCCCCGTGCGCGTCCGCATCAACGAGGCCCTGGGCGACCGCACCGAGGGCATCGAGGCCGACGAGGCGCTCCGCGGCCTGATGCGGAGGATCGGCGCCGCTGTGGGCGCCATGCACAAGATGGGCGTCGTCCACGGGGACCTGACGACGAGCAACATGATGCTGAGCCCCAAGCCGCTCAACGCCGTCGACGGGGAGCCCCAGGGCCAGGAGGGGTCGCTGGACGGCGAGATTGTCATCATAGACCTAGGTCTGGCGAGCACCAGCCCGCTGCACGAGGACCGCGCCGTGGACCTGTACGTCCTGGAGAGGGCGTTTGGGAGCACGCACCCGCGGGCCGAGTGTATCTTTGACGAGTTGCTGGACGCCTACAGGACATGTTTTCCACAGGCGCCGGTTGTTCTCAAGAAGCTCGAGGATGTACGCATGAGAGGCAGGAAACGAAGCATGCTCGGATGATAATCATGTTCAATGACCATAATAAAAGAAAGATAACAATGTAAGACTAGACGCTGTATCCATAGCAATGTTTGGTGGTCCCCATCCGCGTCATGTAAAAACTCCTCAGGTATGCTGCTCGCTACTGTAACCCAACGACAAGACCCTGGTCCTTACCTAACAATGTTGGTATCATGATTCTCTGTAGTCTTTCACTCTGGGGGCCATCTCCGACGAACGCCTCGCGTATTTACTGCTCGTCCAGCTCCGCCCCCGCAAAGTAGCCCTTGTTCTCGATGACACCCCGGTCACGGACAAACGCCATATACCGGGCCACCCACCGCGGGGTGACCTCCCCCTTCAGTCCAGCCACCGCCGGCGTATCGGGGTCCGCCAGGACGCCTGCGCCCTGCGGCCCGGGCCCGAGCAGCTCGTGCAGCGTGCCGTTGGGGAGGATCTCAATGGAGTCAGTGTGGACGTTGAGCTCGACGCCGTGCTCATCGGCGACCTTCTTGAGCGGCGGGGGCACATTGCAGCAGTTGTCGAGGTTGACCTGGTCCACGGCCGGGCGGATCGTCGCGCGGCGGAGGAAGGCGTCAAGCTTCTCGCTGCCAAACTCGGCCACGCCCAGGCGCTTGACGGCGCCCTGCCGGTGCAGCTCCTCGAAGACGGGCCACGTCGCCAGCTCCTCCTCCAGGTTCCCCTGCTGGGCGTTGTGCTTATCCGCCTCCCACTCGCAGTTGCCCTCGAAGGAGATGCCGGGGAACGAGACGACCAGCAGGTCGACCGTCTGGATGCCGAGCTCGCGGCGGACCAGGTCGAGAGCCTCGCGCGCGTAGCGGGCCCGCTCAGCCACGGGCGTCCGCGGCAGCAGGAAGAGCTTGACGGTGATCTCGTACTGGCTAGGCTCGTCGCGCAGGCCGGCACCGCTCCAGTCTATCCGGGGGATGAAGAGCGAGCCGTCCTGGCGCTCGGTCCAGACGTCTACGGAGGCGCGGGGTGCGGGGACGGGGCTGCCGATGCTGGCGCCATTCCCGTTGGTCGTAGGCGCGTAGTCGTGCTGGGCAGCGGTGAAGTTGTCGCGGAGGGAGTTGAGGAGCTCGAGGTTGGATCTGTTGGTGCCGCGCTTGCGGATGATGGAGGGCCCCGCGGACATGACATTGCTGCGGGCGGGCGCGTCAGTGGCTAGGTAGGACCGGGATTGGCGCTTTGCATGCAGAGGTGCAGACCCAGGCGCGGGGTTGAGGGGAGAGGGAAAACGTACCCCGTGGACAGGACGAGCTTGGTCATGGCGGCGACTCGCACAGCGTTAGCAGTGTAGGAAATATTGTAGGGGGGCTACTATAGGAGGGTGGAAATTTTGGCGATATCAAGATTAGCAGCATTTTTAGGTTTGGAGACGGTGGTGGTCGGCGTGGTTCGGGGTCTCATCGGGGTCGGCAGTTAAATCGCGGCTGACTAATTCAGGCCTCGATTAGTACTGCTTAGGTACCGTATGAGTGGTGACAATTGGTAATTGTTCCTGCAAGGCAATGCAGGGCAGAATCAGCCTTCGTCGGGTGGGATTTCCATCGATTACCCAGGTTAGTAAGTAGGTAGTACCAGTAGTGGGTGACGTGATGCGTTCGTGCTTGTTGACGGCAGAATGCTGCAAGAAGTGGCCATGGATTTTGCGAACCCCTCCTTCCTGTGGACGGGAACAAAGGTGCCTGCGTCGCCTTACCGGCGGGACCTGGAATTGACGCAGCATTCGCGACAATTACCTACTAGGCACCTTCAGTGGGCAGGGCACATTATCTGGGGCTGTGCTGTTCCAAATGGGTCCAGTATTATCCTGAGAAGACCTTAATTGTTCAACAATAGGTAGAGCTAGGAACCTGACTCAACGCTGTAGATGGATATGTGGTTTATTAGGCATTGTATGGAGTACGAAACATGAGTACGCACCTCTGGTACCCCATCCACGCCGCGTGCCCCCCACAAGACGTCCCACCGACCGGTCACAGTGGGTGGTCGAGGGGCACGGCCAGTGGGGGCAGCCACTGTTGCCATTTGCCAGCCTGGAGCCTAGAACGGGCCTCCTGAGGCCTGAGCTGCGGCTCGTCACCAACCCAAGCAAAATTGAGAGGTGTCAACCATTTGCTCTGCGCACTAACCCACGCCTCCTCCTCGCAACTTGTCGACAGCGCCTCAGATGCCAGGGTGATGCCGAGCTCTTCATCATGG
Organism: Amphichorda felina; assembly: GCA_016490725.1. Lineage (NCBI taxonomy): Eukaryota > Fungi > Ascomycota > Sordariomycetes > Hypocreales > Bionectriaceae > Amphichorda > Amphichorda felina. The sequence continues at coordinate 388,595 of JAEMHR010000006.1, read as the reverse complement.
CAATCCAGTACGGCGCCATCACCGCCCCTGACGGTTGCCGACCACTGATGTTGTTCTGTCCAGATACCTGATTCTCCTCTCCCGCCAGGGCAAGGTGGTGAGTACCACGACACCTCAGCCGACCAACGCGGGCTACCATAGCTAACCGACATATGACAGCGCCTGGCTAAGTGGTTCACCACGCTGTCCCCCAAGGACAAGGCCAAGATTGTCAAGGACGTCTCGCAGCTAGTTCTTGCCCGCCGAACGCGCATGTGCAATTTCATCGAATACAAGGGTGAGTATTTTACCTTCCGACCTCTGTGTGGACTCCCTGAAGATGGCCTCCGAGATTAACCACTTATCTCTCTGGCAGACACCAAGATTGTGTATCGACGATATGCCTCGCTGTTCTTCATCGCCGGCTGCTCATCCGAGGACAATGAGCTGATTACCCTCGAAATCATCCATCGATACGTCGAGCAGATGGACAAGTACTACGGCAACGTGTGCGAGCTGGACATCATCTTCTCCTTCACCAAGGCCTACTACATACTCGATGAGCTGCTATTAGCCGGTGAGCTGCAGGAGAGCAGCAAGAAGAATGTACTGCGCTGTATAGGGCAGCAGGACTCCCTGGAGGACATGGAGGTGAGCACAGACAAAACCCCCTCCTCCCTCTCTTCCTTTTAGCCCAGTCCCCCGTTTGTATTTCGTCGCTTGGGAACTGACGCGAGGTGCACGGAAGGTTGAGGACGAGGTCACGAAGCTCATGTAGAGCCTTGTATGCCTAAATGTATACCGATCCCACGATCCCACGACTCCTCCGCTGCCTGAGCGCGAATCGAACTCCGACCGAATCAATACTTGCTTTGCAGAATTGCGGGGGCCCATGCAAGGCGAAGGGCGGAAGAGCAAGAGCAATAAACCAGTGTTAACATGGTACTTGACAGGAATCGGATGAGGTGATCAGTCGCTTCAAGGATATGGGCATGATCTGATGCATGGAGAATCAATCAGGTAAAGGAGCAACGTGGCTTTCCGACGAGAGAGACGATCCATGTTGCTCTGGCACCAACGGCGACGGGCGTCCGGTGTTTTGGGAATGCAGCCCACAAGGCTCTGTCTATAGATCTTGAAGGTGGACAACCACCCTCTTTCATATCAAGATTACTCTTACAAGATTTTGCAAGACAAGCGAATGCTTGGAGCTATGCAACGTTCTGAGTCTTGACTCAGAGGTTGGCGCATTCTGACCGTGTGCATACTAACATGCCCCATAGCCGACACCGAGCCGAACCGATGACGAGAGGAGGCGGCGATGAGCACCACCGCCATCTTGCAGCTACTGCACCACTCTAGCCCAGGGGGAGGGATATGCGTGCAGTCGACGTGAACCGCCATTTGACACCAGGAGACCCAGCAGCCTCAGGAGGTGGAAAAGGGGCTACGTATCGGCCAATCCGAGGGTCGGTATACCGCATGCGCACTGTCGAGCCCCCGTGGCGTGAGCAACGGGTGGTAGTGGGCAGCCGGTGGGTTCCCAGGCTCCAAAGTTCCCACTGACGCCAGCTTGACCGATGCGGCGTTCCCCAAGGGCCCTCACCAGCAGCCCAGCCAGCACCGATGGATGGCATCACATCACTGTCCCAGGTGCAGCGCCACCGTGGGCAAGAACCAAGGCCAAACCTTGGATGGCTTTTCGGATCCCGACCCGCTCCTCCCCATTCCATCAGGCCCCCCCTACTGCTGAGTGCAGGACTCACTGCAGCACCACCCACGCCAATCCGCCATCACAGGGCCCCCCACTCCCCCCCCGGAACGAGGAAAGGCAGCGATCACCCATAACCTCCCGTCCGCTCCTCCCCGTCGTGTTACCTCGTGATACTTGGTCCCCTCCCCTTTACCTTGTCACCATACAGCACTCGTCAGACCCGTATCACTGCTATGCCAATCGCGCCCTGCACCTGCTAGACTGTACGTCTAGCGCTCATTCATACCACCATATCCAACCTGGGCCCCCGAACCGCTGTCCTTATCTCAACGATTCAATGCGACCACAAGACAGGCGCAGCCACCAATCGATCCAAGACGACACCAGCATCACGGCGCATCATCTGTGCCTCACCGCGCCCTGAACGACCCTTACCATATCATTACCTTCGGGTTCTGCGTCTTGCGCTTCCGTGCATCGACCCGCATCGCGTCCCGCGGCCATCCGACACTATCGCATCCGACCTCGCAATCAGTCCACCGCTGACGCAATCCACCGCTCGCGCCTCAGCACCCAACACCATACAACGCCACACAACACCAACATCCCCCTCTCATCTGATACCGACAGCCCGAAAAGATGAAGGTAGGCTCTCTCCACCACGTTCATCATCTCACCGGGCCGCTTCCCAGGCGGCCGCTAACCCACCCTGTCCAGTACCTACCAGTGCAGGACTTCGAGGCGGTGACGGCCGCGCTCAACTTCAACACCCCCGATTGCAACGTGACGGGAGGATGCGATCTCTACACGACCAAATCGACTGGCTCGGACAAGAAGCTCTACAAAAATATTGACAAGGATCTCAGTTCCCAGCATGCGGCGCTGCTCAAACTGGGCGCCAGCCTCTCACCGCCAGAACGTGAGCAAATGCTGGCCACGTCCCCCAGTATGCAACTCTTCTCGCACTCGAGCCCGTTCGGCCCCCTATCAGAGCTATCAAGTCGACGTACCTTTGCATACCTTATCGCGACGCTGAATGCCTCACATCCGCATTACGATTTCTCCAACGTCCTCCGGCCCGGCGACTTCAAGCGCGAGAGGAACCTGCGTCGTGTCATGGTGAACCTGGATTCTATTCTTCAGAACGTTCGGCCCGGCTTCGAGGCAAAGTCATTCGACTCATCTCTTGGGAGCGATTCCAACTCCGTCTGGGGCCCCCAATGCTGGTCCTTGATTGATAAGGAGATGCGCCTTAATGAGTGCACAATATTCAGCTACCACCCCGACGTCGACCCTTTTGAGGAGGACGAGAGCGCCATCTGGGCCGCGCATTACTTCTTCTTCAACCGCTCACTCAAGCGCGTCGCCTATCTCTACGTCCGAGTCGTGCCCGTCATTTCATCGACAAGTCCGAGTCTTCGTCCCGCCAGTCTCGCCCACCCCCGCACCGCCGCGCAGGACCCTGCCGGTGCAAAGCGAGCCAACTACTGGCTTGGCAACCGGGACGCGACGCTCGTCCCACCGTATGAGGACGACGAGGATGGCCCGCAGGACGATGGGTTGTACTGGAACCGCGGGGAGGACGGTGATCTCGTCATGTTCTCCGATGACGAGGCCATGGACGATAGCTTCGAGGATGACGACGATGACATGCTAGACAAGCGCCAGAGGCTGATGAGCGAGGACATTGCAGGTCGCATGGAGCTCTAACTCATCTGCCCCTTGCCAACAGGCCACTTCACTGATCTTTGCACGACAGTTGGCCTTGGGACCCGTTACTTTCAACACAGCGGAAGAGGAGGACATCCCCTACTTCAACAACAACGATGAGCAGTTTGTTCGCTCCTCTTGCTTATTCGCTCCAAACTCTTTGCTCTTTTGCTGTCTGATCTTCTTCTTTTTTGTTTTGTTTTTGAATTTACTGCACAAGCGCGGCGCTAGAGTTCCTGGTTTCTGGTCGGTGAGAGCGGCTGGGAACTGCGTCGCTGGAGTTCAAGGAACCTTATTGCATTCTTCTTCTTGCTTTCTCTTCTTGTCTTCATGTATCATGTGTGTATCTTGCTCTTGGATTGCCTTGGGAGAGGGAGAGTCGTGCTGGGATGGGATCACGGCTAGAGGGAATGGCATGGGATGGAATGGGTATGGGACGGAGTAGCTTCTTTCGAGCACCACGTCTCTATGATGATATCCATATGAGTAGGCGCTACGGGTCATATTATGGAATGCAATAAATGCTCATGTTCAAACTCACCGAATGATGCTCTCTGACGTGGTCAGCTTCATGACATGTCCTCTTGTTGTGCAGTCTAATCCATATCTGGAATTTACAGTATTTGTCGTGTTCGCCTCCGTTTGCGAACAACCAAGGACTGCTAGCATTACTACTTGTACTTGATGAGACCATGTACTCCGTACAGCATGGTCCACCCGCCCTTTTTTGCATACACCCAACACATGACGGAGGTCCCTGATAATATATGCCAGTCGCAGACGGCGTCGGGACCCGGGTAAAAACGCTGGCATATCATATACATGTGCAGAACCAAGCGCATGAGCCTCGACCGAGACAACCCAAAAAAAAAAAAAAAAACCAAGGAGGGAAAGTACAAAACAGGCTGGATAATGTGTAAAAATGGGGACCCTGTTTACTCTGTCGGCCCCCGTCCCAGTCTTTGCGTACCTCGCTAGATTCCAGTAAAAGAAAGAAAACAAACGCCTTGATGTGCCTTGGTTCCCCTGTTTCCCTAGTTGCTTTTCCCCGCTCAAGGATATAGAAGACCGTGATATGTACCGTTAAATAATTAAATGAAGGGGGAGGAGGAGGAAGATATTTGGGCAGGGTGTCTGTTTATCCTGCCTTCATTATCGGCGGAGAGTCGCCGTTGAGTATGTCGTTATTAGTAGTCGTGGGTGGCGGAGAGGGGGGTGTCTCCGCATCGCCGTTGAAGACCGAGTCGTGCTTCTCCTCCACAGGACTCCCGGGGTCTGTTGGGGTCTTCCTGGTCGCTGTGCTTGCCGTCTCGGGTTCCTCGGGGATGGTCGCGAAGCGCTTCAGAACCCGCTTGAGAGCTGGTCGTCGGATGGGCTTGGAGAGGAACTCGTCCATACCCGAGTCCATGCAATCCTTGACATTGCTCTCCTCGGAGAATGCTGTGAGCGCGACGATGGGCGACGTGTATCCCATCTCGCGGATCAGCCGTGTGCTCTGGAGCCCGTCCACATTGGGCATCTGCACGTCCATGAAGATGACATCGAAGGACTCGTTGTTCTCCACGGCGCCCTTGACGAGATCGTACGCCTCTTGGCCATCTTTGGCGATTGTCACGTCCGAAACGTCCTCGAGCTTGAGCATTCGGCTGACCACCTCCACATTGGTGGAGTTGTCATCCGCAACAAGCACCCGCAGTTTGCTGTGGCTGCCACTCCGATTAAGAGCCGGAATCTTCATCCCGGATCCCTTCGATTCGGGGACGCCGACCGAGAAGTATGGTTGACTAAGGCCAACCAGCCGAGGCTGAGAGTTCAGGGGATTGGATGGTTGCTTGCTCTCCATCGAAGGCCTGGAGGGTTCGACAGCGGCATCTGTGGTAGGACACTGGCTGTCTGCCTCGTTCGAATCAGGTTGCCTTGGCCCGACCGATGCAACACTAGGTGGACTTGACAGTCGTTAGCATCGGTTTGACATATTGTTTCGAGTCACTGATGAATGTGATTGCTCACCTAGTTGCGGCAAATCTGAGCGGTATGCGCATGGTGAATGTGGTTCCCGCCCCCTCCACGCTCTTGAGCGTGATGGAGCCGCCCATCAAGACAGCCAGCTGCTGGCAGATGCTCAGACCCAGACCGGTGCCTCCGTACTTCTTGCTGAGGCCCGGGTCACCTTGCACAAAAGGCTCAAACACCTTGTCCTGGAGGTGCTGCGGGATCCCCGGACCAGTGTCCTGGACCTCGAACTCGAACAAGAACGGCTTCCATCCAGGTTGCGCACCCTGCTGGTGCTCCTCCGACAGGCGCATGTGAGGTGTCATCCTGGGCTCCATTGGGTTGATGGCGAGGGCGGTGCGCCCTCTCTGCGTGCCGCCGGGTCCTACGAGGACCGAGTTGGTGGACTGCACAGAGCTGGAGCCACCTCGCTGGCGGGTGCGCCCTGCTCGGGAGTTCCTCGAATGCGCTTTGGATAGAGACGAGGTGCGGCTGTCGTCCTCCCTGGACGGTTCTTCGCCGACGCACCTGATGCAGACACTGACCTGGCCGTGAGGAGGCGTGAACTTCAGACTGTTGCTCACGAGGTTGATGATGACCTGCAATATGCGGTGCTGGTCCCCCCAGAGGTATCTCTCCTCAAACTTGACCGGCCTTTGCAGGCCCACGGGGCCCTTCGACTCCGTGTCCGACTGTGGCTGCCCACCATCCTGCTCCGCAACGTCGGACGGGCTCACAAAATTGACAGAGAAGTCAATGGCCCCCTCCCGAACTTGCTTGTCAAAGATGGACAGGATCTGAGAGCGGATGTCGACAAGCCGGAACTCTTTCGGGTCCATCAGGATCTGGTGGCCAATCTGGTTCTTGGAGAAGCTGAGGAGATCCTCCAGCAGGTGCAGAAGCAAGTCTCCTGATTCGTACACCACCTTGAGCGACTGCTTGATCTTGGACGCGTCGGTCTCTTCCATGCAGACGGCGCACATGCCCAGGATGCCGTTCAGGGGCGTCTTGAGCTCGTGGGAGATGTTGGCGATGAACAATGTTTTGCTCTCGTTGGCGGCCTCGGCTGCCCTCTTGCTCTCGTTGAGCTCCTTGGTCCGCTCGGCAACCTTCTCGTCGAGGGAGCGGTACTGCTTGACCAGCTCCTCACTCATGTCATTGAAGGTCCTGGTGAGCTCTGTAAGCTCGTCCGTGATGATGTGCCTGCCCTCGTGGACCTTGCCGGGGATCTTGAATTTGCGGCGAGCAGGGTCACGGTGGGCGGCACGCCTGGCTGGTTTGCCCTTCATGAGTCGCGTGATGGTGGTGATGATGGCCTTCTTCGACCTGTGTGACGTGCGGCCAGATCCAGGTGTTTCGACCTCATACTCCGAGTCGGAGGAGAAGTCATCGTACCCAGGTGGGTTGACGGACTTCTCGGTGGCAGCTTTGAGCTTGCGGATAGGCATGACGCCAATGTGGGCGCAAGGGAATATGATGAGAGCCAGAAGACCGGCGGTGCCAAAGACGGTGCCGAGAAGGATGCTCCGCAAGATGCGTATGGGTTCGTAGGTCTCGCCCTTGGACTTCTCCACAATGACAGTCCAGTTGACAAGCGGTGTCTGCGTCCTGGCAAACCCCACTGACACCATCAACCCCTGCTCGTTGTGGGTATGTAGCTTGGAGCTGGCGTTGTTGACAGTGTCTATCTGGTCGGTGAAGGCATCTAGGGCCGCCGGGTATTTCCTGACGGGGAAGGCATCGTTTTGGTTTATGGCCCCCTTCTTGAACTGCTGGTCAGAGTGGCGACCTTTTTCGTCAATGTCGATGGTGGGAGGCAGCACAAAGTGGACATCGACGTCCCCGAATGTCTTCTTGTCAGGCTTGTATGTCGAGTTGCTGGCTGGCATATCGTGGTCCAAACGGTTCCAGGGGTTCGTGGGTCCCACGATGAGGACCATGCCGCTCCGGTCTAGGCCCTCGCGGGAATCTCGTATATCCACCAGGGGAGATGCCATGGCAAGAACAGTCATGTATCCCAAAATGAAGTTGTCCCAGTTGTCCCTGATGGGGACCGAAACGGACATTAGCGCAGACGTCCCATTCAGGACCAGGGGGCCAAGAAGGAGACCCCCATCCCTGGATATCCTGACTCCAGGGAAGGCCTCTGCTCCCACAGCAGGAGTGCCCGGTCGGATGTCGTTCTCGCGGCCGAGCTCGACGTAGGTGATGTTGGGGTAGAGCATTGGGGGGTAGCCGTACTCGGTGTCGCTCAGCGTAACCTGGGAGCCGTTCGGAGTGGTGTACGGGAGGACGATCTCGGGGAGGTTGGCAGCGGTGACGTTGAGCAGGCCCCGATCGTCGCCAGTGGCGTTTCTGGAGAAGATGCGGACCTGCAGCAGGCCGGTGGAGGCTCCGACGGTGAGGGCACTGGTGATGTCGTTCCAGGCACCCTGCCAGTCGGCCTCGCCAGAGCTGTAGAAGGACCCCAGGGCTTGCTGGACCAGCAGCCTGGAAGACATGGTGTAGCTTGTGCTCTGGATGAGCTCGAGCTGGGAGGTGATGCGCGAGGCCTTGAGGGACGCGGTGAGGGCGAGGCCATCGCGCAGGTTTCCGGCAATGTGGTTGTTGACGTAGAGCCAGGTGGGGACGGCGACGATGGTGAGGGCGATGAGGACGGCGGCGAGGACAAGGAAGGCCAGCTGCTCGCGGATGGCGATCCTCATTGTGGGCGGTTGGTGTTATTTCGGGCCCGAAGCTGCGGTGCCTGGTGCCGCATGGTTTCCTTGTTTCCCTGTTTGCTGCTCCTGAGTTGGTGCGTGGTGTTCTCGATTGGGCTAGGTATTCGACTGGGGAGACGGCTCGGGCAAGCGAGGGATGCGCCGGTAGTCGAAGCGGTGGCCAGCGGTGGCCAGCGGTGGTAAGCGGTAAGCGGTAGGCGGTAAGCGGTGCTAGGTATCAGGCTGGTAGTCGCAGTCGCAGAGTCGCGGAGTCGCGGAGTCGCAGAGTCGCAGAGTCGCAGAGTTGCAGTCGAGGACCGTATTTCGGAGCTTGGGGCGTACGGGCTGGTACAGACTGGAAGGGGACTGGTCTGGAGATTGAAAGGAGTGGAAGGCGGGATGAGATGCCCCGCAGAAAAGAAAGTCAACGGTGCAAGACCAGCAGGGCGGTGCAGATGTGGTCGCGGGATGGGCAATTGGAGGTGCTGGGAGGTGCTGGGGAGTGTTGGGGAGCATTGGGGAGCATTGGGGAGCATTGGGAGGTGACGGGGAGAGCGAGTCGACCAGCAGATGGAGGGCTGCGCGAGGTCTCGGACTCTGGGCGATGTGCCTAGAGCGTTCTCGACCCGGGAGGTTGTTCAGGGACCGGCGGATCTGTGCAGCACTGCAGGGTCCGTCTCATTGACCGGGAGGGACAGGCTGCAGAACTGCGAGTCCAGGCTGCCCAGGCGTTTTGTAATGGGAGGCGGGACGGCGTGCTGCTGTGCTGCTGTGCTGGCGTCCTGGACTCTTGGGCTCAGGCGGTTTCCCAAGTCTCCTGGTGGTCAGGCTGTTCTCCTGGGCTGGGAATTGAGATGAGATGGATGATCTGGCAGACGAGCAGGGACACGGATACGGATGGCAGGGGCAAGGAACACGAGCAGGGCCCATGAATCCAGAGTCAAGCGGCAGGACAGTGCGACTCTCGTACGACGAGCGAGGTATGGTGTGTGTGGTGTGTGTGCGTGTGTGCGTGGGTGCGTGGGTGGTGTCGGGACCGGGGGCGCTGATCATGCAGACACTGCAGAGGGCCGGCCAGATGGAGGCTGAGGGAACGCGACAAGAGGACGCGCACCTCCTCGATCTCGCCGATGGGGGGGGGGGAGTCTGGGGGAGTCTGGGAGAACAGCCTGAACAGCCTAGACAGCCTGGACGGCCTGGACGGCCTGAATGAACGGCCTGGAGCCCTGGACAGGCCAGACAGGCCAGCGAGGAGGGCCGCTGGCCGCTGGAGTGGAGCTTCAGGCCTGGCTAGAACGTGCCCAGTGGAGGTGTGGGGCACCCGAACAGCCCGAGAGGCCCTCCCGGCATCAGCCCTGGCCCTCCCGTGAGTCCCGTCCCGACCACCAGTCCACCACACCCTTGAGTTCCAGATCGAGTCCCCTGTGCCCTCAGAGGCTTGGACTCTAGTGCCGGGCTCAGGCTCCAGAAGCCCGCCGCTCGGAGTTCCATGTGCCCTGGGCTCCCAAGGCCAAGTCCCGCGGGTCCCGTCTGCCGAGGCCTGCCTCCTAGGCTGGGGCCTGCCGCCAGGGCACGTCCCAGGTCGGTGCAGGCCAGTTCAGGCCAGTTCAGGCCAGTTCAGGCCAGTTCAGGCCAGTTCAGGTGGGCTCAGGCGGGCTCAGGCGGGCTCAGGCCAGCCCAGGACCCAGGCACCCGCTGGAGGACGGTCAAGGACCCCCCCTGAGCCGGCAAACCTTGGATGCCTGGTGGATGGGCCTTATCCACGGCGTTCCACGTTCCCAAGCAAGCCCCAACGGGCCAACACCACCTCATCCATGCGGGGGCCAGATGGCAGCCTTGATCTGTTTCCATTCACCACTGCCTCGTACACACTATTTATTATTCCTGGTACCACTGCCAAACATTTCATCGACCATCAGCTCGATCCCCCGATCCCCGATCCCCCTCAGTACCGCTCCATCACCCACGTCCTCCGCTCCTCGGCGCCCATCCCCTCCAGCAGCGCCGCCTCCGCCGTCTTGACGCTCACGTACCTGTCCACCAGCTCCCTCCCCAGCATCTCGCCCAGCCCACGGTCGGCCCTCAGCGCCCCCAGCGCCTCGCCCAGCGAGCCGGGGATCCTCTCCGCCACGCCTGCCGCCGCCCTCTGCTCCGCCGTCATCCCCGCGGGCGCCTCGTCGCCGCAGTCGGCCCACCGGCCCAGCAGCTGCTCGCCCGCCGCGTGGCCCAGCGTCCCCGCCGCCAGCAGCGCCGCCAGCGCCAGGTACGCGTTGGCCGTCCCGTCCATGGCCTTGACCTCCCAGTGGCTGGCCTCGACCGCCCGCAGCGGCGTCTCGCGGTTCTGCGTGCCCCACGCCACCCACGTCCCGCCCGCCCAGCACCCGTCCACCACGCGCTCGTAGCTGGCCGGGCTGCTGTACGTGAAGGCGCTGACCGCCCGCAGGTGGGCCAGGATCCCCGCGTAGAAGGGCCCGTACGTCGCCGGGTCGTCGCCTCCCGCCGACGAGATGGACATGTGCACGTGCGCCGCCGTCCCGCACGCCGCCGCGAACGGCTTGGGGTGCAGCGTCATCCGGTAGCCCCTGGCCGTCGCGCACGACGAGATGACGTCCCGCGCGTACAGCAGCGTGTCCACCGCCTCGAGCGCCGGCGCCTTGGGCAGGACCACCTCGTACTGGCCCTCCGCGCTCTCCGGGTGCACCATGTCGATGTACACCCCCGCCTCGTCCAGCGCCGCGATGGCCTCCTCGATGACCTCGATCGCCGCCTCGTGGTCCATGGCCCTCCCCACCGACCACGCGTGCCCGTCCCCGCCCAGCGGCTCGAACCTGGTCTCCTTGCCGCGCTTCATCAGCACGAGCTCGATCTCGAACCCGAGCACAAACGTGAGCCCCTGGGCCCGAGCCTTGCCCAGCACCCTCTTCAGCGTCGTGCGGGGGCACAGCGCCACCGCCGAGCCGTCCCTCTCCCTGAAGTCCCCCCTTGCCACGATGTGCCCCTTTCTCGGGCCCTGCCGTAGCGTGCCGAGGTCAGGATGCAGCCGCCACTCGCCCGAGGGAGAGGTGCCCGGCGCGGGCATGTCAACCTGGAGCAGGCCCATGCTTGCCTTGGTGACCCCGAAGGAGAGCTCCTCGCCGTCCCGCAGCATAGACAGCACCCGGCGGATCGGCACAGCCCTCATCCTCTCCGTGCCCGTCATGTCGCACCAGTAGATGCGCAGGAAGCGCGGCTCATCCTCTCCTCCCAGGAACTTGGATATAGCACCCATGGCGTCCTGGGGGTCTCCAGCCTCCCCCTCGTCGTGCCGGGCATGCTGCTCCCCTTCCAGCGGCCTGAACTCCAGACCCAGGTTGTAGAGCTTGTTCGCGTTGTGGAAGAGGATGTCCTCCACGACCTTGGCCGCCTGCCGCGCCGCCAGGTCCTCCCTGCGCACGTAGTCGCGCAGCACCGTCCACAGCGCCTCGCGGACCTGCACCACGGCCAGCAGGAACGTCTCGGGGAACCAGTGCCCGTCGGTGCTCCACAGGATCTTGGACGCCGGGCACAGCTCCAGGATCTGGCGCACGACGCCCTCCTGGCCGTCGCGGCTCAGGAAGGGGAACACCTCCCCGATGTCGGCGTAGACGTTGGCGTACATGGCCGCCAGGTACCCCAGCTCGCGCGTGTAGGGGTACCCGGAGTGCAGCAGCACCATGGGCACGTCCGGGTACGCGCGGATGAAGCCCTGCAGGTGCGACGGCGACGCGCTGGCGAGGGTGATGTCGTTGTCGCCGAGCCCCGTGTGGAACTGGATGGGCTTCCGGGGGGCCAGCGGGCCCTCGCTGATGGTGAGTGCCAGCAGGTGGACAAAGTACTCGTTGAGGCCCGAGTGGTCCAGCCTCGTGAACTTTTGCGCACCCGGCGTCACCCGCTGGCGATGGATCTGGGTGAAGACCTCGGAGGCCTTGGCCTGGTCCAGCTCGCGCGGTATCGCCAGCCCCGTGCGGTAGCAGATGACCGACTTGAACCCCACCACCTCGGGGTCCCGTATGGCCTCTCTCACCGCGGCCACGAACTCCTTGGTGAGGGCGTCGAGGACCTTGCGGGAGTCCTCCTCCACCTGGCAGTGCTTCTCGATGAGCTCCGCGGCAAGCGGCTCGATCCTGACGATGCGCTTGCTCTCGCCCCTCGTGAACTCGTCAAAGTAGTCGTACCCGTCCACATCCCCCCCGGCGTCCAGCCCGTCGTCCACGAGCACGCACTCGATGCCCTCCAGGCACCTCGCGATCCACGCCTCGTAGTCCCCCCTGCGCCTGTCCTCGACGGCGCGCTCCACGGCCTCCCACGTCGGCCTGCACCCCAGGGCGTGCGACAGCTGCCTCACCGCCCGCGCGTGCGCGAGGCTCCGGCGGGACGAGTCGAGGGCCGCGCCGTGCGCCTCGGTGGCGATGGCCAGCAGAGGGTGCTTGCCCAGGGAGGCCGGCCTGAGCAGGGGATGCGCGTGGTTGTCGATGATGGGGGTGCGGTGGATGGCACGCCAGAGCGCGCCCTCGCCGGCCTTGTCCGCCATGTGTGTGTACGTGTGTGTATGTGTGTGTGTGTGTGTGTGTGAGAGAGAGAGAGAGAGGGCGTTGGAGTGTACGCGTGAGTATGTGTGAGCGCGCGTGCGAGTACTCGTATGCGTGTGGGTGCTGTGGTGGTGTTCTGTGTTCAGTCGTGCGTCAGATGGCGGTCACGCCATCAGCTTACTTGGTGAGTAGTCGATGTGATAGCTGATAGCCTTTCCGCTCTTTGGTTCCCTCCGGCGCCCCAGAACTACTCGTACGGGAGAGTAAGGATATTGGTAGAGAGAGAGAGGTGAAAGAAGCAGATCGAGAAGCACAGCCAGAGAACAAAGGCCAATCTCGACCGTAGGCGACGCCGAGAATGGAGAGGTTGGCTAGGCCATGCATGTCGGTCGGGTGTAACGCAACCAAGCAGGCATGGTGAGGCGTGCTCGGTCCTCAGCGCTCATTCCGTGAGACAGGTATTACTAGTAGACGGGACTCGCGAAAGACAACTCTTAGGCCAGGTGCTTTTTGGCCGTGTCTCAGCCTGTTCGGCCCATACAGATGTCAGAAGCCCATTTCCACCGCGTACGAGTAGATACAGCCAGGGCGGAATACAGCATCGGTCGTCGCACACTACGAGTACTGCGCAAGACAAGAGCACGGCACATGATGTGTACGAGGTAGGTACTCGTACTCGTAGGCATGCAACGAAAGATCCATTGCCAAAAACATGAAGAAGCCTATCATAAGCCTGACAGGCCACCCGCCACATCCACGTCCCCGTCCTGTCAAGACCACACCCTTTTCGGAGGATCCAACCACATCACCCAACAGTCGGTTCCACGCTAATCGTACTACCCATGCCGTGTGGGAGCTGAACCCTTTCCCCCTGAGTTCCTCGTCGTTTCCAAAAAGTCATGTTCCATCTTGGAAAAGAAAAGAAAAGAAAAGAAGAAGAAGAAGAAGAAACAAGAAAAGGCCCGTTGGAACCTGGTCTAACCATTGGCCAATCGTCCATGTCGCGACTGGCAGCGTGTAGAGATGGCCGACAAACTGATGCATGGTATCGAAGGGAATTATTCGTAACAGAAGCCGGCTGAAAAGATCCACCCAGTGTCAAAAGGGAAAACAAAAGGAAGGAAAAAAGGTAGACAGAATACAGCGAGAATACACGGCCGTCGAAGCTGAACCTCGTTGAAGAAGAAGAAATTATTTGCGGCCTGGCAGTAAAAAAGGCTTATCAGAAAAATACATGGCCTCGTCATATAAATAGGTCGTAGTCGCAGTTGTGCCTGGGTGTCGAGCATGGTCTTGGACTCTTGGTCAATCAGTCATGTCGTCGAGAGCCTGTTCGCCTCTGCGCCTCATCGCAGGTTCTTCCGGCGCGCCCACATCTTGGAGAGACCGCTGCTCTCGTCGGCCGTCGTGCTCCTCATAGAAGGACCTGTGGCGCCTGTCGGAGGACCCGAGTCGCGCAAGAAAGCAGCCAGATCAGCTGTTCCCGTCCGCGTCATGGCTGGCGTGGCATCGCGAGGCTCAAACTTCTTCATGGGCACTCTGCCCTGCACTGGATTCGACCCCATGCGGGGCCGTCCGGCATTGCCTTCAGACACCCCGTACTTGTCGTATGAGGAAGGCATGTTGACCTGGAGAGGAACGTGTCCGCTGCGGGTCCCAGAACTGTAGGCGGTGCCCGTACGACTATTGAGCGATCTCGACTCGGGCGCAGCCTTGCTGTTGCCACCGTTGGCCTCCTTGGCATCCTTAGCCTCCTTGTGGTCTCTTCCGAACCCAGCACGGGCGAATCGTCCTATGAGACTGGGGGCGCTCGCCTTCTTCTTGGGGATCTTTTGCGATATGGGAGGGCCCTGGGGCTCGGGAGGCGGGTCGTAATTGCGCAGGAATTCGGCCAAGCTCTCCTCCTTCTTCGCGGGAGGCTGGGGCGTCATCAGCAGGTCGTCGTCGTCCTCGTCGCTGAAATCAACCGCATAAGGATCACGGACGCGGCGCTGCTTGCGCTGGGGCATCATGCCGCCCTCGTCAAACATGCTGTTCTGCGCGGGCTGCTGCTTGTGCCTGAGAAGCGCCGAGTTCGAATTGACAGTCGAAGGCATCGACCTTTCAGTGACGCCAGTAGAAGTCCGGCTGCTCTGCACCTCGGGAATGGTCGCATCGACTGCCCGTCCACCGGAGCCGCCCGTCATATGATCGGAATCCATGGTGTTGCGGAAAGGAGCGATATGCCGGGGGATCCGGTGGTTCGCACTTGACCCAGGAGGACCCTGGCGGATAAAGTCGATCAGATCCGAGTTGTCGCCCTTGCTGTCCACAGCAGCATCGCGAGGCTGGTAGCGGCTGCGGTTAGTGGTTTGCGACACACGGCGGGAATCAACGCTGGTCTTGGCCGGGCTCGCCTTGGCTGGGCTCGCCATGTTGGCACTGCGGATCGGGGGAGGTCGGTTGTCGCCTGGTGGGCCGGTGGATTTGATAAACTCGGCAAAGTCTGCCGTTGTGTCGGCAGGGACGCGAGCTTCTCGTGGCAGAGATGCGGGAGCTCTGTGCGACTTCGGCCCCGCGGGAGGCATGGGACCAGGGCCCGTAGGAGGCGACCTCATCGCCGTGGGCTTGGAAGCAGGCATGGTGGAAGAGGGCGAGGGCACCGAGATGGGAGAGGGTCTGTTTCCCTTGCTCTCTGAGGGCGAGTGGGATCCCACGGCAACCATTCGAGACCCCTTGGCGTCTGTCGCCGTGGAAGAAGACCGCGACCGATCCCCAGGCTTGTAATCATCGGCCTTGGCACGGGGGAACCGGGACCTGCCCGGACTGTCGATGGAACGGGGTGACTATGACTGTCAGGCATGGCCCATAGCGGGAAAAGATATATACCATGAATACTTACATCCATGTCGCGCATGTTCTCGGGGGTGAGAGTGTAGGTGATTGTTTGGTTGCTGTGGATCAGCTCCTCAAAGTTCCGGGCGACGCTTTCGGCATGGCTAGGAACATGCTCCTCAGAAGTCCTTGTCGCCTTCAGCCGCGTAGTAGCCGACGAGCTTGATGACCCGGAAGTGTGCGTCTGGCGTTGAGAAGTGTTGGACTGGATGGGGTACAGGACAGTGTCCTCCGAGTCCCTGTGTCTCGCGACCTGCCCAGAAGCTGCATCAGGTTTGGGTGAGCGGCGAGCCGGTGCTCGGAACGGAACCTCGGGGATCGGTTCGTCGATAAAAGCCCCAGCCGAATTGGATCTGGTGACCGTGGTGATTTTTGTGTTCGACGGAGCGTGCTGCTGGCGTGATGTGGACGGCGTCATTGACGACTGCAAGGCTGAAGATGGGCGGCCCTTGGCACGAGGAGTAGTCTCCCCAACGGCGTCTGTCAGAGGAGTGTCCGCAGAGCTTGTAGCTGCCTCATACGGTTTGCCTCTGTCGGCAGATGTCTGGTCGCTCTCTTCCTCCGACTCTGAGATCGTAGAAGCATTCTGGCGCGATGGCCTCAGCCCGTCAGGGGACGACCGCAGCGACGTGAATGAAGAGGCGTGGGCCGCATTGTCAACACCTCTAGGCTTGAGAGAGCCCTCCGTGGCAGACGGACTCGATGAGTGGCTGGCGCGCGATAAGCTCGCCGAGCGCCTTTGAGGCCGCTCTGTAGTGTCGATGGACGGGGATCGAGATCCCGAACCCTTAGGCCCGGCAACGTCGACGATACGCGCTGAGCTGATGCTGTTGGTATTCCTGGAGCCCCTTTCTGACCCCGATGGGGTGCTACTGGCCACCGACACCCTAGCGGATGTTACAATCTCTGCCTTCTCGTAGGTGTCCCCATTCATATGCTCCGGAACGGACTTTCGGATCTTCCCGTCGGTCGTTTTGGCGACTCCAATGGCCCCAGTTTGGTGATTCGGGGTTAAATCGAGGGCGGCCAGAACGGGTCGCTTCCGAGCTTGTTCTTGGCCTGGTTCGGGCTCATCGGCCTTGAAAGCGCCTTCAGACTCGCCAGTCTCTTCCTCAGGCTCCTCGGACGTGGCCTCTTCAGAAATATCCTTTGCCTCGTCGGTGCTTGGGGCATCTGAACCCAGGACAATAAACCTCGACAATCCGTGCGAAGGCAACGAGAATGATCGCTGGCGCTTGGACAGCCGCGAAGGATCCGACTGGAGGGTCTCTAGGTTGAGCAGTGTGGACGGGTGGAGGAAGCTCCAGGGGCGCTGAGCGGGGGCATACACCTCGTCATCGTCCTCCTCCTCGTCGCTATTGTAAGCTAGACCAGGAACCTCAATCTCGTCAACATCATTCTCGCCGATGGGTAGCGGAACCTTGGTAGGCTCTAGTGACTCGGCCGGGGCTGTATCATCTCTGTCAAGGTTCTTGGCCTTGCTCCCAGCATCGCGGGCAAGTGGCCCATCCAGTTCCTGGCGAGTCTCGCTGCCGGCTTCGCTGGCGGCCGGCTTAGGAGTAAGGTATGCGTCGGTCGCGTTGCTTCCCGCACGCATGTGACCAGCTGATGACCTCGAGTAGGGTCGGCCACCGAACTCGATCATGGAGGGCGCCCTGATACGCTTCTTCCACCCCCTCCAAAGCCTTCCAAGAGTACGGTCGAGGGCAACCCGCTCCATGTCAACCTCTGTGACGACGATTCTCTCTGCAGTATCAGCTGCGCTTCGCGTGCCTTCCTTGATTTCCTTTTCAAACCCGGTCCGCAGTCTGTGATAGGCGGCCTGGCCCGCGACGGTCAATGTCAGCTCACCCATGTACTCCAATACTGAGGTCAGGAAGATTGCGACGGCGGGAGAAATCACGTCGGAAAACTGCTCGTCCGCCCCAATCTCGAGGTGCTCCTGTTCCATGTACGTATCTTCCTCCTCCTCCTCCATGTCGCCTAACGATGAGTACACCATGCAGCGCAGCCTAGCCCGCTTCCAAACAAGCTCTAGGTCCCAGTCCCGCCCGGGGTCGGCGCCTCGAGACTGCACAAAGTCCTCTTCATCGCCAGCTCCCAGGTATTCGCGCAGCTCTTCGTCTGCGTTGTTGATGGCATCCTTGGCGAGCTTGGGCTTGAGAACCTCGGAGACCGCAGGACGCAGTGTGGAAAGGGTCGTGCCCTTGGAGAGCTGGAGGAAGTTGAAGAGAAGTTGGTCGAGGAAGTTGTTCACGAGCTGCAGAGCTCGAGGCGTAACCACTGCAGTCTCGCCCGCGGGTAGCATGCCGGATTCATCGTACCAAGAGTCGGCATGGCTGTCGTGGTCATTGGTGACAATCTGAGAAGCTGCAGAAGAGGCGATAAACGCAGCCTCGGGGGAGACAGATAACGGCGGTGAGGCCAGTCCGTGGCTGATGGTCGAGGGTCTGTCGCTAGAAATGCTCTGTGTTCTCGATTTTGTTGCGCGCGGAGAGGCAACCGAGGCCGAACGAGCCAGCGACGGTTCGAGATGTGAGCTAGCCATGGCGGCTCCCTTCTTGTGTGTCAATTGAGGGAGAGCCCTCTCGTAGAAGCTCTATGAGGAGCCGCGCTATGAATACCGAGCCAATTCGTCGAGGGGAATGGCAGGGCAGGCCGGGTTGGAAACAGCTCCTTCGGTCAGGAGAGTGCGCGCGCCGAGAACGAGGGCCTACTCGCAGTCGTGGAATTCAGAGCCAACTGCTCGTACGATACCAAAGTTAGCAGTGAAACAAGACTAGGCGAAACAAGCCAGCACAACGGTCCAGGGTCTTCGGTTGCGCATTCCTCTCGGGAGATTCTGGGTCTCCCGCGAAACCTTGATCGAGGCGGCGCACGACGCACTGCCCCTGGGGGTAGCTAAATATGACGGATCAAGGGACGCACGGTTGACGCCCATTGAAAGATAGATATCGGCGACCAAGTGGGAAGAATCTCGGGGCCTGGGAAAATGGAGGAGGCTGAGAGACAGTCATGTGAACCCTTACCTTGATGGATCGATGATCGAAGAAGCAACGACTGCAACGAACGGTGATTCGGCGATCGCCCGGCCCAAAGGAGAAGAACCCAGATGCGCAAACTAAAAAAGACGGCCAGCTCGATAACAGCGCAGGTATCCGTAGAACGAGTCCTGATCGTCAGATGGGAGAGGGAGAGGCAGCACTCGTACAGGTCGCAGACGGCGTGGTCGTCGTGCGTGCCGGTCTGGGACGATGGAGAGACAGGGAAAGATTCTCGGGAAATGGCAATAAATCTGGATACGGAGCTACAGGTGGGCAAAGGCACGACAGGACTCGCAGGTGACCGACTGGAGGGGCGTTCAGAGGACCCTCGCCCCATGGAAGCCAAGAAGCCTGGGCGGGTGGCCAGTCAGGGACGGACTCAGGGGTTGTGATGGCCAGTTTTCCTTTTCGCTCCTTGCAGTGGCTCGGCGCCCACGAGTGCAACCCTGGCCCCTAATGCCTGCAATGCCTGCAATGCCTGTAATGCCTGTGCTAGGTACCCACCTA
Organism: Amphichorda felina; assembly: GCA_016490725.1. NCBI lineage: Eukaryota > Fungi > Ascomycota > Sordariomycetes > Hypocreales > Bionectriaceae > Amphichorda > Amphichorda felina. The sequence continues at coordinate 369,529 of JAEMHR010000006.1, read as the reverse complement.
TGTAATGCCTGCAAGCGCATATGCAAATGCTTGCCTTCTGGGGTGGTGGCACCGGCTGGTGGCCCCAGTGCCGGCTGGGCCTGCTAGCGTGCTAATGATGCCAAAGGCCACTGACGCCACTCCCCACGCCACGGCCCTTGGCCTTGGGACTCATGACAATCTGGGACTCTGGGTCCAGAGAGTTGGGGCCCTTTTTTTTGCGGTGTTTCTGGCGAGGTCGCGACGATCTCGAGTTGCTGCTAGGCTCGCTGAAGATGGTGGATGGATGGCACGGCCGCAGGAGACTACGAGTGCCATGGCAGTATGACCTGCAAGGAGTCGAGGGATGGCAGGAAATTGCAGTCAGGATCAACTTTGTGACGTCGCCAAGCAGCCTAGACGCCTGGATGGGACACATGCACGGGTAAAAGAGGCAAAGAATCGCTTCGGGAAATTTCTTGATGGCGGTGATAATGAGGTCAGAGAAGAAGGTACGACGAGTAGCCTAGCGGCGCAGCATGGGACAGTAAAGTGACAGAGTAGATCGCACGGTACGGCAGTTGAGGGCCCGATCCTGTCTTTCCCTGCAATGGGCCACTGTTCACTAAATACTCGTACTCGTAGTCTCGTACTACGAGTGCTATTATCCATTACCACGGCAGAGAAATAACAATCGTCTGACCGTCTCCCCTTCTCTCTCCCTCCCACGACCAGAGTGAGAGCTGGAGGTACTCGGGGAGTTTCCCAAAAACTTCCGGAGCCACGTCTCTGGGATGGCAGCAGCGTCCCGGGCATCAATCTCGTTGACCGTGTGATGTTTGGGCCAGCACTGGGATATGAATGGGCAATCAATGGGTAGTAACATGCGTACCAGGTCGGCGCGGCGCAGTACCGATGTGAAAGCCGGTGGCGGAGGAGTCTGTCCGACACTGGCGCATATCAAAGTGATGGGTATCTTACACATAGTAGGAAAGTATTATTATTATAGTATGAACCGGCAGATGCTGAAACACGATCCGCACATCACCTCTAATTACTAATAAATGGCCAGGCGTATCATGCCCACCGGGAGCATGGAGACGAAACAGAACCCATGCTAAACTGCCATGCTTCCTGAGAAAGGGACTTCTGACAGGTCATAATCGGCTGTCCAGTTTGCTTCGAACTGAACCTGCGGGCCGCAACTGAATACTAACCTACCAGGTGCATACGGAGTGCTCCTACTCCGTACACAGTGCACATCGCCATGATGTGGTGGGACAATGCAAGCACCCGCACCGACCAGTCGTGGCCCGAAAAAGGGCATCGAGCCAGCTGCGCTGATGACAAGTTGTCCCGTCTTCCGTCTTCCGTCTTCCATCTTGAGCATCTGCAGTTCTGCACACTATGATATCCCTACGTAGGAGTGGGAGCAGACCTGGCCAGACCTGGCCAGAACTGGGGTCCACAGGTCACAGTTGCATCGGACCACCAGGACCAAGCACATTTCGATAGTCCTGTCGGTGCCACTCGGTGGTCCAGTCTGGGGCACCAGGCCACAGAACGTGGCATGGCACTTGACAAGGGGATGGATCTGCTTGTTGCATTTGTGGGCCGCAGAAGGAATCTGACAGACGGACAGATTTGACAGTTGGTGGGAGACGGAGAAATCAGCCATATCAGCAGCCACCAGCCAGCAGTCAGCAGTCATCCCCGTTGGGTTAAACCCATGTTACCACCGGCGCTGGCTCAAGTCTGACTGCACCTCGCCGCAAGAACAAAACGCCAGGCTGGCACCCAGGATCTCCTTTTGCTCGACTGCTTGATTGCTTGTTTGCTCGGTGCTCAGTGACGGATCCCCAGAGCCATCCTCATCATTTCGCCCGTCCCACAAATGGACCACAAGCAATTCCACAAACGGTCTGCGAAATGCGAATGCCGGTCACGGTCTCCCGGAACAGATAGGAGTGCGTATGATTAGGAGTATCCGACATCGATGGGATTGATGCCCTTTTGGGGTGGCCAATGGCCCACGCCAGCGCTACTCGCTCCGTACGTGGGATAAGGTAATAAATAGGTACGTAGCACTAAGGCATCTGGGAGGACGCCCTTAACACAGCGCCCCAGACGGTGAGGGGCCCTTTAACGTTAGTTAGCCACCAAAAGCCCGCAGTGGCTGAATAGTTCCCGCATCTCGCATTCAATGAAATCGAGCTGGGAAAAATGGCATGGCGTTTGATGATGGGACCATAAAGTCCAATCGCGTTCCAAAGCTGGGCTTCCGGTCTCCCGACATCTGGATAAACAGCGCACGAACTGCTCCAATCCCCGCTGAAAGCCCTTTGAAGGTCTAGGGAAGGTGCCAATCTTGGCAATTCAGCAGCATTCTTTCCAGCCACGCTGAACTTCCAAGGTTGGGAAGGCAGGAGAAGGGCCAACCCTCAGCCCACCTGCTCTACATAATCTGTAATCTGTACTTACGCACGAATGCCAACTACAATATTACCACTGCACGAGTAATATTAGAGAGATCTGACAGTCGAGAGCCGTGCACCACCACCTCCTATGAAGCAAGGTACCTTGGTATTACATGACCCAATTTCTCGCGAGTCAGTCGATGATGTGACTATACGAATACGCTGTTGGGTGTCTATTATCAACCAATCCACATCCACCATACATGTGCCCTAGAAGAGCTCACCACCGGGTTCAGCGGCCGACTATCCAAACAAGTAGTACTTCCTCTCGCCAGGCGCCATCGTATACCTCAACTCGTACAAGTACGAGTACGCGGGCAACCTATCACGGCCCACGGTGTGCCACGGGGTGTCTCAGATCATCCGCTATAAAGGACATCGCCGTCCCTAGTAGTACTAGCCCTAGTGCTAGTACCCAGCTGCTAGATGACATGCAGTATTGATCAGTAAGCAGGCTTGCCGAACAGTGATTGCTAAACCCGTCTCGTAGATCCTAGAGGCTTGATGGTACGAATACGGACAGCACTTTCTTCTTCAACCAATGCACTTGCGAATGCCCTATGGGAGACCCGAGTGGTGGAAAATGAGAGAATATCATGTCTTTGTGAAGCGAGCCCCCTTCCACCAGGACTTCTCTCGGACCAAGGAATTTAGCCCTGGAAGCGAACCATATGCACTATCCCGAGATGCACCCCTAACCCACGCACTTGCGTCGTCGGAGATCGGTTGCTGAATCATGGGTTGAGGGACAGATTTACAGGCGCATCAGCGCCGATGCATATAAGACCATGCCGGCTGCACGACTGTGGACCGCGCCCGATGCAGGGTATCTACGAGTCTCGTAACCTTCGAGTCAGCAGATCGCGAAAAACTCGAGGAATGGTACTCGCACTATAAGCTTGATTAGGACTGTGTTGTTTATTGGGACCGGAGTGCTGGGCCGGCCACGATTACGCTTTGTGTCTCAACTTCAGGGCTTCACTTTCACGCCACCTTTCGAGCTCGACTTGTGGATTGCAGATTGCAGTGGCATGTATTCTTGAGAGAAAAAGCGGCTTATCTGACACTAAATAGTACTGGCTAATCAAGTGCACAGGACCCTGCCAATATTCGTCGTCTTGCGGCCTCATATAGACGCTAGTTCCCTTGGTCCTTCGTCCCTTCTCGACCGACCTAGGTAAGATGGCGGATTACTACTGCTTGCGCCGGTACTTGGGCCTATCTGCCGAAGGGGACGCCTGGCTAGCAAACCGAATCCGTGTTCTAGGGCTTGGTGATGCTCACGGAGCCACGGCTTCCCGATAGGCATTTGCGGCAGAGGACCTGTGTGACTCCCCACAGGCGACGCTCAGGACAGCTGCCGGTAGCCTTTGCTGGCGGGCAAGGGTCGGTGATGAGGTTGCTGAAGTCACCACACTTAGGGCACTGGGAGTGCTCGCCAGAGCACATGTTGACCCTGGGCCTGGAATTATCCTGGGACCCGACGTGGGTTATAGTCTGATATCGTTTCTGGCACTTGTCGCTGGCGGGATTGCTCCTAATTCTGGACGAAGAGACAGGAGGAATGTGGAATCCCCAAGCAGCCTTTTATTAACAAGCAGCCCCCCCGTGTTCTGCCCCGGCTCTACCCATCCTTAACTCTGGACGGATGAATCGCAGCGCTAGAACACCTCAGACGTGGCCGAGTCGGGACCAGGAACAAAACCAACGGCGGCAAGAGCACTTCACCTGGGCCTCTCTCTCCCCATATCTAGTTACTGCGTATAGAGTGATAGGCAGTGAAGGGTCCGAGTCGGTACGCGGCTCAATGTTTGGGGGGGTTGGCCTGGTATTTGATGGCCAGAATGAGCCTCGTTGGACTAAATACCCCAACAGGGGAAACTAGGTGTTTCTGGTTTGGTATTCTCCCCTTTGTCTGGTTTCTGGCGCCATCACTGTCAAGTTGTTTTGGGCATTACTCGGCGTCGACGGTGAAATGGAGCTACAAAGTCGTCGCGGGTGAATTAAGGTGTACAAAGCCCCAGTCTGCGCTGGACTTCACAAAGAACTTCACCTCAGCTCCTAGGCCAGCGATACATGCATGGACGTTAGAGTGATACCACGTCCCTAGTTGTGACGGTGGCTCCAAGGGCCACAACGACAAAGAAGTCGCAGAATACCCCTGAAGCATCCAGAGTCCGCGCTGTTCGACCCAGTCCGTTGAAGGCGAAAGCTAAACACTGCATGGAAGATTTGGTGGAACGCAGACAAAGCCATTTAACAGTCTTCGAATTTTCCCGATTTCGCGAGATATGATTTGAATCGCGCGGCCTTGTCACCGAGGTGCAGTTGGCCGCTTATTCTGATTGTCGAAATGCGATGATGATGCTTTCGAAGTGGTTGTCTTGCTAACTGAGCTTGGTAGTCGGATACACACAGAATCAGCCTAGAATAAAATATAAACACCCTCGCCTTATTCCAACTTCACCTTGTCCGTTAATCTACCCATAGTCACCATCGTGAATATTTCATCGCCTTATCCAGTGAGATGAGCGGGTCGTAAACAAGCATCATCGAGATAGTTTTGGTATGAGTGAAATAGTCAAGTTTTCGAGACTTAGTAGTATGACCAAAAATCCCTTTTCGGCTGGACATATTCTATCCTCTACAAATGACTACGAGGCAGTAAGCGCAAATGCTTGGTCAATCAAACCGACAATATCATCACAGGACACCAGAACTCTGGCCAGACAATTCCAAGGGACTATAATGTACAATTCATAATGCTAATTCATAATCGTATCAGACACGTAGGGTATCATAATCCATATCCAGCTCGCATCAATCCCTTTTTTACTGACGGCGCTCAGCCTCAGCCTGCTTCTGGATATCGTGCTCAGCACCACGCTGCTGCGTCTTGCCCTCAGCACGCATCTGCTCGTAGTGGGCATGGCCAGCCTGGTCTCCCGTGAGCCCGGAGACGGCGCTGCCGACGGCACCCTGGGCACGCCCAGCCAGGCCGGAGCCGAAGTCGTTGAGCTGACCCTTGGCCTCCTGCTGCTGGCCCTCGAGATTCTGCTGACGGCCAGCCTGCTTCAGGTTCTGGGATATGCGCGTTAGTATTCTTCCACACATCCACAACGACGAGGGTGAATAAAGACGCACCTCGCTTCCGACGAGTCCGCCAATGGCTTCCTTGGTGGAGCCGACGGTTTGGTTCCAGGAGCCCTGGTTGCGATCTGAGTTGTCGCGGACGGCAGCGCCGGAGCCTGAGATGGTGGCGCCGGGGACCTTAGCTGTGGCATGGGAGGCGTCATATTCGGCCTGTGCCTGGCTCTCACGGAGATCACCCTTGGCCTGGTCGCCAGTGTTGCCAGTGAGGCTACCAAGGGCGTTCTGGGCCTTGCCAGTGGCAGAGTCGACGTAGGACTTGAGAGTCGAGGGCTGGGTGTTGTCGGCCATTGTGACGGTTGATAGTTGCAGTTGATACTGATGTGTTCAAGTGTGTAAGAGATGATAGAGGCTCAGATTGTACTGGTGTGGTTGATAGTAGACAGAGGAGAATCGGAAATCGGGGGGACGAAGACAACTTATATATACACCGAGTCGCCTGAGCCTGCCGCCAGCTCCGGCTCTATTTCATCATACACGGAGGAGGTACGTAGTCGTGATGGTACCACAATTAGCAGTCGCCAGTCCACGCTTTCAGCAGAAGAGAGGTCGGGGCTGGAGGCTGTGATGTCATCGCGGGCCGCATTGCAGGAGGTGATGCTCCGAGAGCTTGGATGGCTGAGACCGATGTTGCCAAACTGGGCAACCGTGGTGGGGCAGATCGTGACGTCAAGCAAGGGTCCTTCCACGCAGGCTTCCAGATTCTCCCAGCTTCACATGGAAGGCGCCATGAGTCCGAGCTTGGGTCGAGAAGCCGACGGCACGTACGAATATGATGACGCTGCCTGCCCTGCGCCTACGATGTGTTGGCTGCCACCACATTCACGAACCTTCCACCATCGAGATCCAGGAACAGGGGGTCTTCGGCACCCATGACAGCAAACGCATGTAATACATATCCACCGCGATATGAAAAGAATGTTTCAAGAAACATGCAGTAGATTCTCTCTTGCGCCTCATTCAGGACTACTTGATGACAACTGCGTAATTCTTGTCTCTCCCAATCCGACCCAATTTCGGTCGTGTGCTCCCATCCACTGGACTCCCCAACCATGCCGTGTAGAATCGTGGTATAGCGAAAGAATGAGGTATCATATAGTACAATGCTTTTACAAGATGGCCAGCTGCCTGCCAGCCACTAAAATTCTCCCCCCTGCTCCCTTCTCAGTGTTGGCTCCACTGGATAGTGTTGAGGTCAATACCCTCCTGCACAAGCTCCCAAAGAGGGCTCAGCTCGCGGAGGAAGGTGACGCGCTCCTGGACGGCCTTGAGGACATAGTCGATCTCCATCTCGGTCGTGAAACGGCCAATGCCGAAGCGGATACTGCTGTGCGCACTCTCATCGCTGTTGCCCAGCGCCCGCAGGACGTAGCTGGGCTCCAGCGACGCAGAGGTGCACGCACTTCCCGAGGAGAGCGCAATATCCTTGAGTGCCATGAGCAGGGATTCGCCCTCCACGTAGGCAAAGGACACATTGACGCAGCCGGGGTAGAAAGACTTCGCGTCACCGTTTTGCGAAGTGTGTTCCATAGCGAGTAGGCCGTTGAGCAGACGGTCGGACAAATGCTTGATCCACTTTGTGTCGTACTAGAGAGGATGTCAGTCACATCCATACCCAAAACGAGATGCAATGCCAAGGGTGAAAGAGTGTAAAGGCGAAAAAGAGGTCAGGAAATTCTTAAATCAACATGAAATGCCTTGTCACGGGCATTCAGAAAGCCATGCATGTAAGATAATATCATCACGCAAGCGCCAGAGGAAGAAAACCACATAGTCTCACGTACCTGCATTTCCTCCTTGGCAATGCGGCACGCCTCGCCAAAGCCAACGGCCAGCGGTGGCGCGAGAGTGCCGCTTCGAAGACCTCTCTCCTGCCCACCGCCAGTGATCAGAGGGTCCAGGCGGACTCTCGGTCTCCTCCGGACGTAGCAGGCGCCCATTCCCTTGGGCCCGTAGATCTTATGAGAGGAGATAGACATGAGATCAATGTTCATGGCATTGACGTCGATGGGGATCTTGCCCACAGCCTGGGCAGCGTCGGTGTGGAAGAAGACCTTCTTCTTGCGGCAAAGCTTGCCGATTTCCTCAATGGGCTGGATCACTCCAATCTCGTTGTTGACGGCCATGACACTGACCAGTGCAGTCTCAGGCCGGATGGCGGCCTCAATATCCTCAACCTTGACCAGACCATTGTTCTGGACTGGTAGGTAGGTGACCTCGAATCCCTCATCCTGAAGATGCCGGCAGCTATCCAGAACGCACTTGTGCTCTGTCTGGGTAGTAATGATGTGCTTCTTCTTGCCTGATCGGCCGAAGAAGCGGGCGACGCCCTTGATGCTCATGTTGTTGCTCTCAGTGGCGCCGCTGGTGAAGATGATCTCCTTGGGGTCGGCGCCAACCAGATCAGCAACGTGTTGACGCGCCTCCTCGACAGCCTTTTCGCTCTCCCATCCGTAGGCGTGTGTCCGCGAATGCGGGTTACCATATTCGCCAACGTAGAAGGGGATCATGGCATCGAGCACGCGGGGATCGACAGGGGTTGTGGCTTGCATATCTAGGTAGATAGGCCTTTGGCCCTCTTCCATTACAGCGGCCTGCTTGAGAACCTCTGGGGAGATGGGTTAGCCCGGCTCACGCGATGGAGACGCCGGGTCACAACTTACCTGCCATCGGGCTGACCTTGGCATTGCTGGGCGCATCGACCGAAGTCGCGGGAATGTCCGCGAAGTCCTTCTTGTCGAGCTTGATGGCGGTCTCGACGCGGGCACTATCCCTTTTAGACTCTGTGACATAGCATCGCCTCGAAGACCTCCTCGACGCGGCGATGGCGGCTGTTCGGGGCAGGGTGCGAGTCGCAGCGGACGCGGCCACGGTCGCGACCGACGAGCTGGAACCCAGCCGGCTCGACGACCTCAGCGCGGAAGATGCAATGCTGGCCATGATTGTTTTCCGATCAGACAACGCATGTGGCAGCGAGTGCTTGACGGATGCAAACAATAGGGTGGCGGGAGATCGATGATGGTTTGGAGGTTGATGATCCCGCGAGCGAAAGCGGAGAGGAAACTTGGGCCCTTTTTTTCACTGACCCGTCGATATCGAGAATTTGTCAGGAAAAGTGGTCTTCGGCTCGGGCATTCGGTGATAAGAGGCCGGTCAACAACGCGCTATGATTGGCTGGATATGCCGATTTCCACGGACCCCCTCAGGCTCCCTCAGCGCCCGTCAGCACTACAGTAGGCATTCTTCCCTTGAGTCTCTGCGCAGAGACCTTTGGACCTTTACGGATATTCGAACATGGATAGCACGTATGCAATGTGGACATGATGCGAGTTCCTGCGCCTACTGAATTTGGAGCACACATCATGACTGGTTGTTGGTCTCGTCGTTTTGGTGCTCCCTCCCTCCCCCCCCAATTGTTTGCATACCTTTAGTCACCCAGGCATGCTGGTCGTGGTAAATACGCTGCCCTCTTTACGATGAAAACGTAGCACTGACGCAGCGCGTCTTGGCGTCATCCTGCGCGGCCTCCAGGCGTCTTGGGGCCTGGGCGCAAGGCGCAGGCGTTGGCGCCACAGCGTCCAAAAGGCTTCCAAGCCTCTTCTTCCTGGCCACGCCAACGAGCACAGCCACGAACCACGTCGTCACCGGCAGCGAAAGCTGTGGCCGCCCATGCTCCATCCCCAGAACCCATAATAGCTTCTTGACCTCAACCTCCATCCACGCTTGACGCCGGGTGCTCTCGGCTTCTCTCGCGTCCGCCTTGAGCGTGCAGCAGCAGCCATTTCTTTATTCTACTCCTCTTCTCGCCTTCGTAGCGCCCAGTCGCCATGAGTTTCAAGGGCTTCCAGAAAAGCCTGACGCGGGTAAGTCTCTCTCGTCGTCGTCATCCTGCCCCTCACCACCGCCCTCCGCCGCCTCCGCGTAAAGCCCCGCCAGCGACTCCAGTGACTCCAGCATCGACCAGTCCTCTCTCCATGACGATCGCACGCTGACCGTGGAAAAAACTTCCTCCGCAGGCGCCCCAGCAGTTCAAGACCAAGTTCAATATTGGCGAGTCCACCAAGGATGCCATCTACATCGACGCCGAGCGCCGCTTCCAAGAGCTAGAAAAGGAGACCAAGAAACTCCACGATGAATCCCGAAAATACTTTGAGGCCATCAATGGCATGCTTAATCACCAGATTGAGTTCAGCCAGGCCATGACCGAGATCTACAAGCCCATCTCCGGCCGCATGTCCGACCCGGACTCCATCAAGCCCGAGGGTAACCCCGAAGGTATTCAGGCTTGCGAGGAGTACGAGGCCATTGTCAAGGAGCTTCAGGAGACGCTGGCGCCCGAGCTGGAGATGATTGATACTAGAGTTGTACGCCCGGCGAACGAGCTGCTAGACGTCATCAAGGTCATCCGCAAGACCGTCGTCAAGCGCGAACACAAGAGGCTCGACTACGACCGCCACCGTGCCACCCTCAAGAAGCTGCAGGACAAGAAGGAGCGCAACGCCAAGGAGGAGAAGGCCATGTGGAAGGCCGAGGGCGAAGTAGAGTCGGCCACCCAGGACTTCAACTACTTCAATGACCTTCTCAAAGACGAGCTGCCCAAGCTCTTCACCCTCGAGCGCGAGTTCATCCAGCCCCTCTTCCAGTCCTTCTACTACATGCAACTCAACATCTTCTACACCCTGCACGAGCGTATGCAGCGCTGCGACATTGGTTACTTCAACCTCACACTCGACATAGAAGACGCCTTCCTCGAGAAGCGCGGCGATATCCAAGAGCAGACCGAAGCGCTGTCCATTGTACGCTTCAAGACGACCGGCCAACGGCGGCCCATCCGGTACGGCGCGAAACCGACACTCGAGGCCCCAAAGCCGCAGGGCCTCCTCACCCAGGGCACGGGGTCATCAGAGAAGACGAGCCCCAAGCTAGGCGGTGCATTCCCCGGTGGGGGATCCGACGCCGAGGCGGCCAACCCGCCGCCACCCTACTCCCCAGGCCAGAACACAAACCTCGCCGCCATTGCCGCCGCGAAGCCCAAGCCGCCGCCCCCGAAACCCAAGCCCGCCCGCTTCAGCAACGCGCCCGCCGCGGAGACGGTCACAGCCCTGTACGACTTTGCCGCTCAGGCGGACGGCGACCTCAGCTTCAGCGCTGGCGACGTCATTGAGATTGTACAGAGGACGCAGAACGAGAACGAGTGGTGGACGGGCAAATTGCGCGGGAAGCAAGGGCAGTTCCCAGGTGAGTCCTCAATGGGCACCATCCTTCTTCCCTACACCCACGCGAAACGAGGCGCTAACCTGCGTTCATAGGAAATTATGTCAGGCTGGGATCATAGTAGCTAGTTGGGCACGTATGCGTTGCGTGTGATGGTGCCCCGTCATCATTATTTTTTTGAGCTTCACCTTTAGATTTTCGGATCGGGTATACGTGCGAGTAATCGGCATAAAAGGATAACGGAGGGGAAATACACACAGGACAAGTGGTCTAGCCTGTCATCTTGAGAGCAGGGCGAGTAGTGGGTGGGTGGGTTGTTGTCGTTGGCGAGCTCCGTAGGGCAGCTGAGCGTGGGGCTGTGGTGGTGCGGTTGTGCGATGATGTACAGAACAGCACGGATATATTGAAAACACAACTTGTCCAAAAGATGGTTGAGCGTAGAAGAGTCTGGATAGTGATAGCGACCCGTGGTCCTTGGCTCACATAGCAGGGCGGAGGCCTCTTCTCTCGTTTCCTCGCTGGCAGCAGCATGCGGTTTATAAATATAGGTCAAGCATTATGGATTATCATACTGTCTCAAGTTCCATTATCACCCGAATGCCGCTCCAGATTCCTGCAGGCTTGGTTCTCATGCAGGATCTCTTGGCCGTGGTCCCCCACCGCAAGGCGGCACGCCCGCCTCACTTGTCCCGGTTGGATTGGCTCACCGATCACTACGGGTACAAAATGCTTGAGCAAGAGGTGTCTAGACCAAAAGTGCGGGCCAGATCTGTGATCAGTCAGTTCAGATCTTCCTTCTGTTTGCCCAATTGCCCATCTGCATCCGCTATATGCACCGACAGCTCATCCCAACACTGAGAAACATTGTATGCGCCAAGGTCCCATGTGTAGGCGATACCGGTCATTTTCTGCGAGGTCATAGCAGCGCAGGCTGAGGCATCCAATCGCCAGATCGTTTCGGTGGGAGCTTATGCAGGTAGGAGCCGTGTCATGGCCAAAGACTCATCGCTGTTGATGGGCCGTAAAGTCGAAGCCGTACCGCTGGCCGTCGGGTGACTTGATCACGAGGTGGAATGGTTGGACGTTGGATGCCCAGCCATCATCGTCTGGGTGTAAATGAGGGTCCATGTACTCGAGGGACTGTGGAATATGGCGCTCAGGGGTACCATCGACCTTGCGAAGACCATGGAGTCGCAGGCTTGGGTCGAAGGAGATCAGTATCAGGGCGCTTGGCTGGTGTCTTTCCCTGCCAACCGGTGAGAACACAAAGAACCTCTCATCTGCAGCCCAACGGACCTTTTCGACCGGCCCCCTTTGGGGGTTCATGAGTGCATGTATAAGGTCCAGCGTAGGATCGTGTCGTCCAGGTGTTCGCTCTGGTGGCCAAAACCGGGCCTGGGGAGTCTCTGCGGGAGAATAACCATGTAGATTCCAGGCTCCGAAGCTGTCGTCCGTATACTGAGTCATGGGCCTAACACGAAGTCGCAGCCGCTCTCGATTGGGATCAGAAGCTGAGCGAGTTCCGATGATATCCACGAACGTGCGCGCTGCGGTATGGTACGTATGAGCGTAGACTCTGCCAGGGTCTCCTTGGCTCAGCCCGATCCCGTTCTCGCCGATATGGGCATTCTCCCCGCGTAAGAGCTCATCAAATAACTCAGGACTGGGTGTTTCAGCCGGAGCGGCATCGAAAGAAGAGGTAAGGAATCGGTCATCAGCAGCAGAGAAGTGTGTTACGCTGATTGCTTTCCGGTAACAATTCCGTTCTGTGTGACCGCTCACAGACCACTCTTTTCGCACCTCATATATCCAAAGGACGCCTGTGTCCTCGTCCTTTATGAGCTTCAAGTCATTGTAGCGAAGGTCAACGCAGCCTGCGCGCCAGGGCCTCCGCCATGAGAACTGTTTGGGGAGGTCCTGTCTTGGAGATCGGGAAGAGTCGCCCAGTTCCATGCGGAACACGCGGTAGAAGGAATCTTCCCACGGACCCCGTTCATTCAAGACGTCCTGTCGCGGCGGTCCTGCCGAGGAGGAAACACCGTAAATATATCCATCAATGATCTCAAAGCAGACGTTCAGCCCTAGCTCAGTCCCCGAGAACCCCGCTGGCAACCTATGATCGGAGATCCATGCGCGTGTCAGAAGGCTGTACCCCCTGATGACCCATAACCACCGGTCGCCAGGGTAATGCTTCTGGAAGCCGTAATAAAGGTATCCGCTGTTGTTTCGAACAAATATGCTGTTTGTCCATTCGACTTGGTGCGTCTCAATAATGCTCCTCTGCTTCACATCACAAAAGATCAGGTGGTTCTGTCCCGCGGTTTCGACGAGAAACGAGGCAATCCCGTGCGAGTAGTGAAGGGGGTCAACACTAAAAGGCGAAAGCAAGGTTCGTAGCTCGGGTATGACTTGGGCCACCAAACGGCCTGGGTCGATGTGTATCTCCTCATCCGCGGACCCGTCCAGAAACAGGATGCGAATCTCGCTCGCAGAAGGTTTGTAGATGAGAGCACCATTGGCCAGTATAAACCTCACCGCCGTCCCCAGAACCGAGAAGTGGAATGGGGTGGCAGTCTGAACTGCGATCCTCCGCTTGACGAGGCGTCTCCAGCAGGTGGCATACTCCCCCGTCTTCTGGGCGTCTCTGAATTCAGGCGAGAACAGAGCTCTCTCCTAGACACCGGTTACCTCTCTCCCACTTGCATCGACAAGACAGAACTCACCTTAAGAGTGACTCGACATATGCGATTGCTGCGTATGATGAACTGGAAATGCTGACAGGTCAGGCTGAGTCTGAAATGGTCTTCAAACTCAAGATCGGCCAGGATAAGGAGCATCACTTCATAAGGTAAGTCCCAAAGGCTTGTTGGGCCCCTCCCCTGGGTAGACGATGTCTCCATACAGGACATGCCGAACTGTAGCTGGTCATGAAGTAGACGAAGGGGGAGAGCCCGAGCCATTGCGCTGTATACTGCACGACCATTATCCCCGGTAGGAATTCAAGGCAGCTTAGTCAATGTAGTTATAAAGGCCCACGGGAGAGGGGAAACTCGAGGTCTAAGGGGCTGGGCATAGCATAGCCGGTTGGGTTCGAAATAACACAGCCTCGTTGGGGGTGGGTAAAGAAGCAGGTAAGTAACATGGTCATCTGCAAGGAAGGATGGTATTCCTGCCGCATGGGGCGGCATTCCTATGTGCGTTGGCATTGGAACAAGATCCACGTCCGAGGGGCTGCCCCTGATTTAGTTACCTAGCTACCCAAGCGTCAGGGAGGCGCCGAATGAGACGATGACGCCTGGGTAGACAAGCCTGTAGCACCAGGGGCATGGCATCTATTCAAAAGTCTTGTTGGATCCCTAGGTAGACTTAAGATATAAGTCGCAAGAGACAGCCATGTTGCCAGCCGAACGGAGGTGATGCAGGAACAAGGGCGCTCAGCGGCTCAGGCAGGACGGACGACAAGGAGAGGGATGAGGCGATGTTGGTCCGATACTACCCCAGAGTCTAAGACAACTATGGAAGGGAGGGGGGTAGTCCTTGCTCAATGAATGAGGCTCTTCGGTCCCAAAAGCGAGATCTGGGCATGGAGTCAGTGGATGGCTCACCTGCAGAATTGCCAGTTGGTAAAAGTACCTAGTACTTACTACCTCGCTACTTCTAAGGTTCGTACTTCGTGTGTTAATTGGCACTTCGCGGGGTTTATCCCTCCCCTCGAATTGCTGACGTAAGTACACAAGGTCAAGGTACCTGCCTAGCTAGGTAGGTAAGGTAGTAGGTGGTCAGGAGTCCCAGTGGGCACCTATGAGGCTCAATGGGTTTCCAACAGTCTAGATTCTTCCCCCCTCGTCAACGCTCAAACACTTGTAGAGACAAGTAGACACTGTCCCACCCCAGCTCTCAATACCGACAGGCCAGAAACGCTGACCTGACACCAACACATGATGTGGGTGTGCTCCGTAGCTCCATTAGAAGAGCCTCATTATTGACTCTACGGTGTCTCACTTGTTCCTTGTGTTCCCGTACCGCCCCATCCAGCCTGGTTCAGCTTACCGAAAATTGAACAAGAGCCAGCCTCGCTCACAGCCGCATATGCCCACCATGCCACCATGCATCCATGCTGCCTCCTTTACGGGGTACGAATATCCGTACGGCCTACTACAATGCCCGTACATAGTGTGCACGTGGCGCCCTTGAGCGCTGAGCATTTGCCCTTCTTGGGACCTCAGCATCTCCCCAGCAAGACACTAAGAGTAGTACGGTGTTTCCCCTCACCTTGGCCTATTCTGATACTAGGTACTTCTCATCATGCCCCATGGCGTGCTCTCTCATTGGAAGATATCAACACTTCGTGCTGTCATCTTCCATGGTTTCAATCTGGCCGACTTGAGCCTCATTTTTCGGGGGTTCGCGAGTCCCGCTGAGGCTCTCACTGTCCAATCCCCAAGTGTCTCCCCATTCAAAGTGGGTGTCTACTCCCTACCCTACCCAACTAGTAGTTGGCACCCTTTTCATCTTTAACTTCCCCAAAAGGTTTCCCCGCTCGCATTGGACGGCCTGTTCAGCCTCATGCTAGCATTCGGATGCAAAACCATGATTGGGTTCAAAAGAATACCTACAAAAGATGCAGTCCCATAGGCTATTTTCTCTTCTCCTGGACGAATAGGTCTCTATTTCAGGCACACTCGTGGCTGGTCAAGTCTCCCAGCATTGCGCAGTAGAAGTTCACACTTGCACCATACTTTAGTCCGTGCTAGTCACATAGCACACTGTGCGATGATGACCAATGCCTCCGTCGGTTGGCGACCTACTTACCCGGGAGGCCTGGACCGGATCTATCTGTGACAGCGTACTCTTGTCCATCCGCCGTGTCCCTACATTTCATCCCGACCATTGCGACTTTTATGAGCTTGAGGAGTAAGCCAACATGTTGGACTTTGCTGTAGAGCCTTTTGCCACGCCCTTTGAGGCCGATACCTTGTTGGAGATCCGGACGTCGGGGATGAAGCTCATGCCTGGACTGACCATCACGTCGGGGATCGATAAGAAGCTATGCGACTGGCCTATGAAGCTGGGGAAACTGGGCCTCGAAGGTGATGAACACGACCCGACCTTCCACGGCGGTCCGGACAAGGCCATTTTGGGCTGTGAGTGACCCGACAGCTCCCCAAGAGGCCATACCCTAACTATCGCCGGCTCTAAAAGATTGCTCTGCCCACTACCCAAACTGGCGCTCATCCTACCCCGACCAGGCCGACAAGTTCGTCCCTGGGGGCTTTGGTGAGAACTTTGTCACCGCTCACATGAACGAACGGAACGTGTGCATCGGCGACATCGTGTCGGTCGGACCCGACGTGCTCCTCCAGGTCTCGCTGCCCAGGTCGCCGTGCTTCAAGCTCAACCATCGCTTCTCCATCAAGAAATTCGCGCCCCGCACCTACGAGACCAGCCGGACCGGGTGGTACTACCGCGTGATGCGGGAGGGCACCGTCAATGTCGGCGATGAGATCCGGCTGGTGGAGAGGAAATGGCCCAAGTGGACGATTGAGAGGATCCAGGAGTATCTCCATCGCAACAAGGACGACCAGGAGATGAACGAGGAGCTTGCGCAGATCGAGGAGCTCGGAACAGAGGCCAGGGGGCAATTCCAGAGGAGGGTGGCCAAGGCCAAGAGCAAGAAGGAAGCGTCCAAGAAGGAGGTGTGGAAGGACTACAAGGTCATCAGTCGCAAGGTGGAGACGCCGCGGGTCGTCTCCCTGGTCCTCGAGATGGTAGAACCAAACGCAGAGGCGGTTTCCATATCGGAAGGTTCTCATGCCAAACTAAAGCTCCCGAACGGGCTGGTCAGGTCCTACTCTGTCGTCTCTGGAGGGGATTCGGGTCTGGGCCGCACGTTTGAGCTGGGGGTCGCGCTCGACGACGTCAGCCGGGGCGGATCGCGATACTTGCACGATAGCACGCAAGTAGGCGACGTCTTGCAGGTCGGGAATATCACCACCAGCATCACCCCGGTGGGATCGGCAAGCATGCACATCTTCATCGCCGGAGGGATCGGCATCACGGCGTTCCTTGCCCTGCTCCATGGTTACTCTGATATCCACTATGACTTTAAGGTGTATTATGGAGTGAGATCGGAAGACGATATTCCTTTCCGTGACCGGTTGACGCCGTTCGGGGATAAAGTTGTCATATACGACAAGTCTAAGGGCGAGCGGATGGACATTGGGCACATAGTTGGGAACCTCCCCTGGAACAGCCATCTCTACGTCTGCGGTCCGGACCGGATGATGGAGGCAGCGAAGGGCGCAGTAGAAGCGCATAGTATCCCCCAAAACGAGGTTCATTTCGAGGCGTTCGCAGCGGACATTTCAGGAGACCCGTTCGAGGCTGAGGTTGCCAACAGGGACGGTAAGGTGGTCAAGGTTGGAGAGGACGAGACGCTGCTCGAGGTTCTCAGGCGGGAGTTCGAGGACGTCCCGTCGAGCTGCGAAGTCGGAAACTGCGGAACCTGCAAGGTGACGCTCAAGAGTGGACGAGTCGATCACAGAGGGACGGCGCTCATGGAGGAAGACAAAGAGTCTTCGATGCTGTCTTGTGTCAGCCGAGGTATCGGGAGGATCGCTATTGAAATCTAGCACGTCATCGCCTCCTAATATGAGAAAGCAAGTTTTCCGTTTCTTGTGGAAAAAAGCCCTTTGCTGCGTGAGTTGAGCACGGTTGAAAAGTGAAGTTGAGATTGCTTATAAGGTAATGAATGAATGGATGGGGTTGGGTTAGGCGGCACCAGTACCCATCGTGCGAGGTAGTAATTGATACTGTGCTAATCGATAAGGTGGTACATGGGCTGTCGCGCCAACTTTTTTCTCCCACCTCGAACCGAATCACTGATCATCCCCTCGATATCTTCTAGCACCCTCATCTTTAGAGAACTGCAACAACCCCACGGACTGTGCCAGTGTCAAAGAATTTGCCAAAAGATGTCACCAAAAGAGGCGACTGGCGATCAATTCGCCATTCTGCCCATCCAACTCCCGCCAGTTCCATCCTACCCCGTCACCGCAACCCACGAGATTCGCGTACGACGAAATGCGCCCAGGATCCCCACTGCCAACGACAGTCGGAGTCTGTTCCTCAAGAACATCCCCGCTGATAGCACAGAGCTGCACTTTCGTGCCGTCTTTTCGCATCTAGTCGGCCCGGGGCGTTTCGAAACGGTGCAGTTTGAGGACCAAGCGACGTCGACGCTCGCTCTCGATCCCGCTCGCGCTGTCACCATCAACGGCTTTGCCAAGAAAAGAAAGAGGGGGGATGTTGAGGATGAGGAGAGACGGGAAGATGAGGCGGCTCAGCTGCCAGATATCTGGACGCGGAAGCTGCAGCAGAGCAGCAGCACGGCGATAGTTCTCCTGGCAGACGAGAAGAGCGTCCAGCAAGTCCTTAAGGCTATTGCGAAGCTTGAAAAGACCAAAAAGTATCCTGTGTGGGGGGAGAACCTGGCGGATCAAGTTGCGCCACTCGGCTCACCATGGATTTCGTCCCACCTCCAGCTCAGCCGCCCCGACAAGACGGAGGCCAAGAAGGCTGTGCATGCCTTCTTCAACACATTTAACCGCAAGGAGAAGGAGGCGGCCGAGCTATCCAAGAGGCTTCGCAACGAACCGGACGAAGATGGCTTTGTGACGGTCACGCGTGGAAGCAGGACAGCGCCGGCCACCCGCAACGAGGCCGAGGAGGCCAAGAGGAAGATGGTGGAGAAGCAGGAAAAGAAGAAGTCGGAACTGAAGAACTTTTACCGCTTCCAGCTCCGGCAGAAGCGCAAGGAGGAACAGGCTGCTTTGCTCAGGCGGTTCGACGAGGACCGCAAGAAGGTCGATGCCATGCGCGAGAAGCGCGGAAAGTTCAAGCCCGAGACTTGAAGTGGCCTGGCTTAGACTGGCCCGACGGACTCCTGTGAGTCTATTCCATCCCTTTTCTGCGTCCCCTACTTCCACCATGATGACGCCGCGGGGCCATCACAGAGCTGGCGCGGGTTAATGTATCTACTACACTAACTCGTCGCTGGCTGGTGCTGAAAACAACCGCGTAACCATAATCTTCTCAATCATTTCTGAAAGATGGAACTTGTTTTCCCCCTTGTTGGCACTGAATGTAGTATGTTGAGCGATGTCTGACCGGTGCCATAGACACAGGACCAGGTGCGCGTGGCCCGTCGAAGGAGGGGTCCTGGTGCCGCTTCTTTGATGCATTCATTGGAGCGCTTGAGGAGATATAATATGTCGCTGCCAACTCAGCCGAGTAGTATGTGGCATGTGTTAATAGCCACCTACCACGTGGTTCCGTCGTCCTCCGAATATGGCAAGATACTCGTGCCTTGGATCTCGACTCTCGGGCTCTTGGCTTCGAGTCCCGCCTATTCCGACCCTTGTTATAGGTTTCACAGGTCGTTTCGCAGCAAGCCTGCCAGCCTGTTTTCGGGAGTCGCAACCGTTGTTGTCCCGACATATCGTGCCAGCCATGCAACCATTTGGCCATCTGCCGGGCCTTTTTCTCTTTTAAGCCATTTGCGGGGAAGTCGAATGTGCCCAGAGTGGATGAAACGCGGCCGCAACGCCCAAATTCACAACTTCACCGAGCGTATTTTTTTGGGAGCCGCCGCCTGAAACGGGATCACAATTGTAAACAGCGGAAGCAGTCGGTCCAGTACGGAGTATTAATTCTGCGGCAACTTGCGGCGGTCGCATGGCAAAGCTCCGCTACCGGAAAGGAAACTGGATCGCGCCTCCACGAAGTTTTGAGCAGCATAAGTACGAATAGATACGACTATATAATGGAGGTGACGAGGGCCTGGCAATTGAGGCTCGTCTCGCGCTGCATCTAAGAATCCATCTACCCGTCTACAATCGTATCCGTGAAAAATGAGAGGCTGGGTCTTGTCAGCGATTGCTGTGGCTTCCCACGGGATTCACGCCCAAGTTGTTGGGACCCCGTCGGGTTTCGCTACCGGCACAACTGGAGGCGGTGATGCAACTCCTGGGTATCCATCTAGCCTGGATGAGTGAGTGCTCCTGTTGCCCAATGGCGCCATCACGGGGGTCCTGACTTCATATATAAGGCTTGTGACATGGCTCACCGACGACACTCCCCGGGTCATCATGCTTGACAAGACGTGGGACTTCCACGGCACCGAGGGGACCACCAGCGGGCAGTGCTGCAGCGACCAGAGCACCACCGTCTGCCCCGGCGGAACGTCCAAGGGGCAGCTCTGGATCCAGGACACGTGCGACTCGCCAAACACCTGGATGGACTGCACGTACGACAACGCGCCCCGATCGCCCATCGACCTCGGTAGCAACAAGAGCATCGTCGGCGTCGGAGACTCAGGTGTCATCTCCGGAAAGGGTTTCCGTATCCGGGGCGGGGCCAGCAATATCATCATCCAGAACATCCACATAACCGGGCTTAACCCAGAGTATGTCTGGGGCGGCGACGCCCTCACGCTTGATGGTGCGGACATGGTCTGGATCGACCACAATAAGTTCTCTCTCATCGGGCGGCAGATGATCGTCTCGGGCTGGGGCACCGGCGGGCACGTCACCATTAGCAACAATGAGTTTGACGGCCAGACCGAGTGGTCGGCCGGGTGCAACGGCAAGCACTACTGGACGCTGCTCCTCATCGGTGCACAGGACTGGTACACCTTCTCGGGTAACTGGGTCCACGACGTGTCCGGACGGGCTCCGCACGTGGGCACTGCCCAGGACAGTGAGATTGTCTTCCACGCCGTGAACAATTACTTCCAGAACGTTGGCGGGCACGCGTTCGACGTCGATACCAACACGTGGCTGGTCCTCGAGGGCAACTACTTTGATGCCGCCGACACGCCCATGACGTCGGGATCCGAGTCGGCTGGGGGCCAGATCTACAATGTCATCTCGGTGGACGATGCCTCCGGGTGCACGGGGCCGCTGGGATATATCTGCGAGTGGAATAGGCTGTCCAGCTCGGGGACGCTGCCTGAGCTCAAGAGCACGGCTGCTCTGGATCGTCTTGGGCAGACTGCGGATCTGCTCGTGAGCCACATTGGAGTGGGCGATGTTCCCAGCTCGGTCATGGACAACGCCGGGGTTGGCCGGATCTGAAGGTACATAGTGTAGTATCCGTATAGTTTTGAAAGTAGGGGTAATTAAGCACTTGATCCCACACGTTTTGTGAGTTGTCAAAATGATGGAAGTGATGCCACTGGTGGCCAGTTTATAGGGGCGATTAGTCATCTTGATATGCTGGTGTTCCAAGTTGGTGAAGTGGGTGGGGCGCATTGTTTACTTTCCCCCACATAGCAACCAAAACATGCGCGACTCATTTGCGTTGCTCGTACCATTTGACATACCCAAAGAGCCGACTGCACATTTCTTGTACCAGCCCAGATTGATACCCACGACGATGATGACAGTGATACCCTGAAGCATTTCTTGTCTCTTGCTATTGTTGTTCGCGTTGCTTCACCATGATCGACACGGAAAACTTGCGTACGGCTTCGCTGTACATCAACAATCAGCTGCTCTCACGCGGGCTCCTCAAAGATGGGCAGAGCATCGATTTCACCAACCTGGGGAGGGGAGATGGCGATACAGTAGCCAACATGGGACGTATAATGAGTGTTGTGAACGACCTAATATTACGACGCGACGTGAGTTGCACCTCGCCCCCTTGTTCGGTTGGGAGTTGTGATGCTAACGGGAGAAATCGATTCAGCGCGACGCAGAGCACCGTGAATCGCTATCGACGACCATGCGATCTCTTCGAGCAGATAACCTCAAGCTCACACATGACATCGCACGCCTTACGGAGAAGACTACCGAGGCCCAGAGGAAACTCGATATCGCCGAGTCGTCCGAGTCGGCCCTCAAAACACAGCTCAAATCGGCCGATGCCGCGGTGCGCGGACTCAAGGATGACCTCACCCGAACCAAGGCCCTTGTAGCCCAGGCGAGGGCAGCATGTGCCACCGATGTTCGCCGCCGGGACCGACAGATCGAGACTCTCAAGAAGCAGCTGGGCGAGGCGGGCCGGGCCCGTGGATCTAGGACGAATTCTGCCATTACCACAATTAATGTTACGGGCGACTTTGGGGCAGAGAAGGGAATTCCTACACGAGGATCCAGCACAGGCACCGAGGACTACTCCCTTCGCAGTGAGACCAACGCCTTCCTCGCGAAACTTGCCCAGGATCTGAGCGAGGAGAACGAAGCGATCCTGAACGCCATGCAGAAGGCCATGGAGCAACTGCGACACATGAGTGGATGGAATTCCGACGTCAACATTGATACTCAGGTGGTCAAGCAGCCCAATTGGCAAGACATGTCTTCTGAACTGGAGTCGGTCCTGGATCATATGAAGACCATACTGACCAATCCATCATTCGTCCCGATTGAGGAGGTCATGATTCGGGAAGAGGAGATCAACCGCCTGAAAGATGGTTGGGTCAAGATGGAGACCAGGTGGCAGGAGGCAGTCCATCTGATCGATGGGTGGCGAAAGCGGATGGCTGCAAGTGGTAAACCAGTGTGTGATGAGGAGCTGGAGATGGGATTGCGGCTCAGCCCAGTGCAGGCCCGGACAGTTGATGAGACGAGGCAAACTCGCAGGTTCGATCTTTCAGCAGTTGCGGAGGAGGAGGACGATGAGGCTGAACCTGCCCAACAATCTCCTTGCCCGTCGTCCGACCACTCCGTTGACCTTGTCCCGGAACAAGGTCCCGATGAGCGGTACCTCCCGGATTCGGAACAATACGACGGCGAGCTTGATGTTCGGCATGGCGAGGAAGGGTATTACGAGGAAGAGGATGACAATGTGGAAATGGTGCAGGAGTCAACCGCACCACCCCGGCTAGATCTGTCTCGGGACTCGTCACCACTACCAGAGCCACCGCAGTTGAGTCCTTTGCGCAACTCAGTGTCGGCAGGAAACCGTGGAACCCGTATCAGCGAGAAGCCGACAAAGAGAACAGAGGATTTTACTACGATTGTTGAGGAGAACACTGCGGACCTAGTGCGGGAGTCCCCGCGAAAACTATCACCCCGGCGCGCAGAGCGGCCATTATCCGCTACCCCCAACGCGAGGAGACGTCGTGAAAGATTGTCGCCACCGAGAACGTCTCTGGAGGAGGCTCTACTGTCGCCGCAGCATGGGGACATGGAGCAGACAGAGAATGAGCCGCCTGACGAGTACGATTCTGACGAAGACGAGCTTGCATCAGCTCCTCCTCAGAAGACACCACGACGTGGATCATCCAAACTCCCCGTTTCCCGCCATGCAGACGCACAACAGAGCCCGCTTACCATGGCCACGATCGCAGCCAAGCTTGCGGCCTCGGAACGCGAGGCCGATGCCGCACGCCTACGTGCCAAGCTCAGGTCTTTCCGGGGTGCCAAACGGCCTACTATCGCCCAGCCCGAGAGTGCCCCAGCCGAACCGCCTGCTGCGGCCACCCAGCATGACACTCAAGTTGAGGATGTGGATCCCGTGAAGCGTGACCCCGTGGAGGAGCCTCAACAACAGGCCAAGCCGGAGAAGCGTAAACGGGACCGTCGGACGAGCAAGGCGACTTCAAGAAGACGGAGTACATTGAGCCCCTGGGAGCTGGATAGTCTGATGTCGGGGAATGTCCAGTGACCCCTTCTTACGGCGACGCATGACGATTTTGCATAGAAATGAGGGCGTTGGCGGCTGTTTTCGAGCGCTGTTGAATAATGACTGGGACTTAATTCGCTGCTCACCATGCTTACATCTGCCATATCGATGGGAGTTAAGGCCTTGACAAGTGATACCATGGCGGTTGATAACTATGCACCCTGGACCACAGACCAACAATATTGGCCTACGCAGACGAACTGGTAGAGATGGAAGATACTGACCGTTGAGCTTGTCCCAAGAGCAGCAGATCCAGCAATCGCTGCCAATGGTGGTCGATCTGATAATTCCACGATGCGCTGTACCTGTCTAACAACCACGATCCGCTTAGCCCGCCGGTTGCTCGTATTCGACTCATTAATAGTAATGGGCAAGTCTCCATGTCTCTTCTTTGGCCCGAATAATATGGGGACGTGAACCGTCCAACCAAGGCGCAAACAGTGGTTGGAGTTGAGCCAGGCTCCTTCAAAGGGTGTATTGGCTTCAGATTCCTGAATGCTGAATACGAAATGTTTGCCCGCCCAACAGCTTGAGATGGCCAAACATCATCACACTTATGCTAGTGATGATGGATCATCGCTGGAGTTGTTCCCATCGCTAGCACCAAGCCGTCTATGAGCTGTTGTAGTATACTTGGAGGGAAACATGTTGCTATGGGATTTAGGAAGAAAGACACCTGAGTACTGGATACTGCAGTTTACTGCCACTATCCATAGTACTACTTAGGAATTTAAAAAGCTCGTGAACTTGGAAGGGGCTGGAGGACAAGACCATGAAAGAGCAAGACCCCTCCCTCCCTAGTAGGTCGGACCTTCCCGAGCCAATGATCAAGAAGACCCTGCTGATGTCAGCAGAAGGGCCTAGCTTCCACCTCGCACCAGCTCCATCCCCACATCTCCAGAGCAGCAGCATCAATCACCACCCTCTGGGCTCCAGCCTCATCAACAACAGCCTGGGAATTGTGCAGGTGCTGCACTTGGGGTTCGTCACCATGAAGCTCATAATCGCAATCCCGGCGATCTTCGCCATG
The DNA here is from genome assembly GCA_016490725.1 of Amphichorda felina. Classification (NCBI taxonomy): domain Eukaryota; kingdom Fungi; phylum Ascomycota; class Sordariomycetes; order Hypocreales; family Bionectriaceae; genus Amphichorda; species Amphichorda felina. The sequence continues at coordinate 345,013 of JAEMHR010000006.1, read as the reverse complement.
ATCTTCCGTGCGTGGAAGAAAAAGTCCTTGACTGGTGGGGGTCTCTTCGTTGCGACCCTGACGGCGATCGCTCACGCCTATCACCCGTGGAATTTACCATTTGTGCTGCTATGCGTTTTCTTCCTAGCTGGAACGCGTGTCACGCATGTACGTTTGCGTTCCAGGGATTTTTAGTGGGAAGCTGCTAACAGATGTCACCAGATCAAGGAGGATGTCAAGGCCAAGCTGACGGTAGCTTCCAAGGGAAGTTCAGGAGGTGAAGGCCCTCGCAACCACATCCAAGGTAAAGACTTTTACCCTTGCTTCTCTCCCATGGAAGCAGAAGAGCTTACATTATTGCGCAGTTATGGCCAACTCTCTAGTTGCTTCACTCCTCACCGTACTGCACGCCAACCAGCTGTACATCCGACGCGCCCGCCTCGCTGAGCCAAAACTCCCCGACCCCGAAGGCACACTCTGCTATTCATGGGGCGGCGATCTCATTCTCGTGGGTATCATTGCAAACTACGCTGCCGTCGCGGCCGATACGTTTAGCTCCGAGCTAGGAATTCTGTCGAAGAGCCAGCCTCGGTTGATTACCTCCTTGACTCTACGCAAAGTACCGCCCGGGACAAACGGTGGAGTTACACTTCTGGGGCTCGGCGCGGGGCTGTTAGGTTCTATGATGATCGTGACGACTGCGGTTCTTTTCCTGCCCATGTGCGACGAGACCACCATGGGACAGCCTGGCGGTGGTGTACCATGGCTCATGTCAGAGCGCCGGATATTCATGGGCGCCATGGTCATTTGGGGAGCTCTGGGAAGCGTTCTGGACAGCATCCTCGGTGCTCTCTTTCAAAGGTCTGTCAAGGACGTCCGCTCCGGCAAGATCGTGGAGGGCGAGGGCGGTGAGCGCGTTCTGGTCTCTACGGGGCCTGGGGGGTTCGCAACACGCGCAGAAATCAAGGAGGCTATCACTGGCGGCAAGGGTAACATGTCCTCGGAGCAGCTGGAATCACCTGCTGTGGAAACAGACGAGGGGTCCGATGACAAGTACAACCCTATGAACAAACACAGGAAGCCCAGCTTCGGAGACGAGATGCCGACCCGTGTCGTCGAAAGCGGCCGCGACCTGCTGGACAACAACGACGTCAACTTCCTCATGGCTGTGATGATGAGCGTCGGTGCTATGGCAGGAGCGGGCTGGTACTGGGGGGTCCCAATCGAGAGACTCCTCACACCATGATAGATGGTACTACCTATGTAGAAATGAACAAGGGTATGGATACCAGTTTGAATGTAACATTTACCCTAATATATCGCAATGCGTGCGGAACCTGGAGCAACCATGCAATAATGGTTGGCCGGCATACAGAGAGGCAATTGGTATTAGAGTCTAGCCCATTGGAGGGGCTCCCAAGGGCCACGGTTGAGATGCTGGGCGGGATGATGGTTACGTGCCCCCACGGGTCGACCCGAAGCTGCGTGGCCGTGATCCTGGGGGAGCGCCGAGACGCCCCAGTCGATGCTACGTTTGGCAGATGTATGAGCGCATTTATCAAGGTTTTCTGCAATATTATCTCCCCGCCGAGTAATAACAGGACACAATAGCGCACAACTAGATGTCCTATGAGGTTTCGGTATTGTTCAGTAATACCCGTAGAGAGAGGCCAGAGACGTCGACAATGTATGTTCCTTTCCGTGCTGCTGCTGGCCCGAAGGGATCTCAGCTCCACATCCCTCCTACATGTTTCGGAGTGTCAACGCCGAAGCATTGGGCGCCGAACCCTGAGCTCCGGTTCGGAGCCGCCAGTCACGGGGGTGGACCGTGGTCGGGTACGTACCCGACCAGCCGCTGCTGGGTGGCTGTTCTTATTGCAACTGGCCAAGGTGTTGTCGCCAGGAATCCGCGGGCGGAGGGAGCCCGACTAGGATGGATAAAACAGCTCAGGAGATAAACACGTCCGACAACGGCGATGGGGGCGGATTGAGCGATTTACGGGGTGGGAGAATGCGAGATCTCATCCGCTGGTCAACATGGAGAAAGTGAAGCGCGTGAAGCATCAGGCAAAGGGCCGGCGGGCAGCGGTCGGTCGACTGGCACAAAAACTGCCACTGGTCCCCCCCCCCTGGCAGCCAAGCACAGGGCGGCGGGTGAGAGAACACAATTATGCAGAACATGGGCGCGGGCCAATCACGGGCGGGCGATAAGATGCAAATGAGGCTTTGGGGTGGCGCTCCGCCTCTGGGGCCCTGGGCCCTTGGGGAACCACACACCGGACACACACGGACACACACAAGCCACTGGGGACCGACCAATTTTCGGGTACAGTTTAAGATCTCAGACCCCCAAAGCAAGCCAGAACCGCTGGTTTCAACTGCCTGCTGTCCGTCCCTGCCTAATGGGGTAAGAAGGCACGGGAACAGGAGCAAACGATTTGGTAACAGCAGAGAATAGGCCGGAAGGTCGGGTTTGGGGGTAAGACCTTCAGGTCTCAAAGCAGCCGCTCCACGGGCTACGGGGCTTCTCTCATTCTCCGTCTCGGGGCACCCGATGTATCGGTACCTCCTATACGTACTATAGTACACATCTGGCTTCGGCCGGTCGGGAAGAAGCTCGAAAGACGGTGAAATTAATACAGCCCTCAGCGCATGACAAACAAAACAACAACCGGCTACGCTGCCGACACAAGCGATGCCTTTGTGTTCCACACGTATTACTGCATGTGCATACCCGTACTCCGTACACGAGAAGCTTAGGTATTGCATATCGTAAAATAGTAGGCACTGCACAGCCGGGGCCTTGGTGAAAGTTCAGACTTCAATCCAGGGTCCAACCAGGCGGCTGTTCCGGCGAGAGAGAGAGAGCTATGCGCCACCCACCACCACCACGAATCAAATTGGTATCAACCCCACGAAATCGCCATGGTCAGCCCACCCTGTGGGAGCCCAAGCAATGAGCAGCCCGCCACACACCCGCACCGCATCTCGGGCGATCCAAGGCCCTGGTTCGTTTGTGTGGTTGGTTGCGTGGGACAACGTGGGTGCAACCTTGCTGGGGGACCTGCGTTCAACTCAGCAGCAATATCGCCGCACTCTGATTCCGCGTGGGGATCATATTCGTCGCGCCCACTTGGCCGTTTGTGAAGTCTTTTGGGAAGTCTTTTGTGAAGTCTTTTGGGAAGCGGCGAATTTCCATGGACCGTCCAACAGAATTGCAGGTTCCAGGTTCCAGGGTTCGGGTCTTGACGGGTTCAACGAGCGAGTGGTGACGAGCCAAGGCTGGGAGCGGCAGCCCGAAGCCCAGGACGACACCCCACCCTCCAGGGGATCCTTCTTTTCCCAGTCCTTGCTGAACCATTTACCTTACCCCGCCATCATTTTGGGGTCTGATATCGATGACTGTGATTTCCTTCACATAGACCGAGGGGTAGATCCCGATGACGGCATCGCGGCCATCGCCACAGAGCGAGCCAGGCCATTGTTGGTATCATCGGTACGTCGCCATTACCGTTGGATCAGCTGCCAACGCCCCCAGCGATGCCATCTACGGTAATCAGTAAATCGCAAATTGCCGATGCTGCCCACGGTTCGTCGGCAGCCAACCGGAGGTCGAATTCATTGAACCGCAGCATCGTCCTGCACCGTTCAAGCCGCTCCTATTCTGGGAGCGGCAGTGTCGACGGGGATACGAACGAACCAGCGCTGGGCCACGAGGCGCGTCGGGGCCTGTGCGCCCAACGGCATTGCCGTGTAGTACTCCGTACTACTACTATAGGCTATAGGCTATTACGAGCATTATGGTCATCTGGGGGAGCGGAAGACACAGCCAAGCGGCCTGGGGATCGTGCCCAGACTCCAGGATCATGTCCAGAGGCAAGACGGCACATCAGTCATTTTGCGAGTCATCATGTCCTCGTTGACTGGCTGTCGGCAGGGGGCGACGGGGCACACCGGGTCGAGCAAGGCAAAAGGGCTTGTACTCGGTACACCCGCGCTGAGTCCGTTTACCGCGTCGCGCCAGAAAAATCTAGATTAGACTTGGATCGAATCGGGAGGCCCAGCGAGCAGAGCCAATGGGCGGCGAATCAGCCTGTTAATCATGACATGAATCGATGAGATGTAGAAGGCCCTGCCATGCGCACAGCACCCCACCGTCGCCAGCCGACAGCCAGTGGGCGACCCCTGCATGTCCCTTATCTCTCGGTGGGCAGGGCGACATGCCACATGCGAGCGGAAAGGGCCCCATCGCGGGCAACGACGACCCTCTAGCTGCTTCGTCCCAAACTGATAAATAAAACCCTCATCCGCTCCCGAAACCTAGTCCGCGGCCTTGTTGGAAAATCGTCCCTTCATTATTCCCACTCACGTCCTCCCCGTGATACCCAGCTTTGTCTGTTCTTTGCCTCGTTTTGGCTTCAACCTCTTCAGCCTCTCACACCGAACCCATCTCCCCCAATCACCCCCAACCACACCGCAGCCATGGTGAGTTGTCGCAGCCGCACAACGGTGACCACACCGACGGTCCGCTAACCCGAGTCCCTCTCATAGGCCAACCGCGACGCCTTCGTCTCCAACCCGGCGACTGTAAGCACCCTCACCTCAGCCCTGGCGGGCTGTCGGCGAAAACATTTTTTTTTGTTCTTTGGCTGACACGATGCGATATAGCTGGACAAGTACCTGAAGCTCGACCAGAAGGGCAAGATCATGGCCGAGTACGTCTGGGTCGACGCCATCGGTGAGACCCGTTCCAAGTCCAGGGTGAGTGCGAATTCCCTTGTCCCGCCGAGAGCAACACCGCCTTTCGACTTCTCTGCCTCTTCGTCATCTTTTTTCCTCGCTCTCGCTCGACTCGGTGTGGCCGGTCCGACTTCTTCCGTCATCAGTGGCGATGGTGGTGGCGCAGGCATGGCGCAGGGTGACCCAGAGGGCCTGGTGCTGGTTGGCGCTGCGTGGTGGCGGCTGGCGCAGCGTCACCAGTGCTTGGCGTCCCTCGGACCAAACTGTGCTGGACCTGCCATTGGTATCGTCACCGATGCCGCCTGACAGTGCCTCTGAAAACGGCCCTGGTGACCCCACTGCGGGGTTCGCCCACCAATCGCAGCGCGGGGCTCCAGGGCCCCTCGGCTTTGGCCTCCCGTGGCTCACCGAGAGTCACACCCACTCACCTCGGCGAGAGTGAGGAATGAGATGAAGACAGCATGCTGCTATGAGATGAGACGTACACACGAGGACAACTCGCTGACAGCTAGCAGACCCTCGATGCCCAGGAGTGGAAGCCCGAGGACCTCCCCATCTGGAACTTCGACGGTTCCTCCACCGACCAGGCCCCCGGTGACAACTCCGACGTCTACCTCCGCCCTTGCGCCGTCTTCCCTGATCCCTTCCGCGGCTCGCCCAACATCATCGTCCTGGCCGAGTGCTGGAATGCCGACGGCACCCCCAACAAGTACAACTTCCGCTATGAGTGCGCCAAGGTCATGGAGGCCTACGCCGACCACGAGCCCTGGTTCGGTCTCGAGCAGGAGTACACTCTCCTCGACCTCGACAACCGCCCCTTCGGCTGGCCCTCGGGTGGTTTCCCTGCTCCGTATGTTGCCCTGCATCATCTTCGCCCTTTATACGACCCTCGCTAACAAGCTCACAGTCAGGGCCCCTACTACTGCGGTGTCGGTGCCGGCAAGGTCGTCCAGCGCGACATTGTCGAGGCTCACTACAAGGCCTGCCTGTACGCCGGCGTGAACATCTCTGGCACCAACGCCGAGGTCATGCCCGCTCAGTGGGAGTTCCAGGTCGGCCCCTGCCTGGGCATCGAGATGGGCGACCACCTCTGGATCTCCCGTTTCTTCCTTGCCCGCATCGCCGAGGACTTCGGCGCCAAGGTGTCGTGGCACCCCAAGCCCATCCCCGGTGACTGGAACGGTGCCGGTCTGCACTCCAACTTCTCCACCAAGGAGATGCGCGCCGAGGGCGGCATGGCCCACATCGAGGCCGCTCTCAAGAAGCTTGAGCCCCACCACATCGAGTGCATCAAGGAGTACGGTGACGACAACGAGCTCCGTCTCACCGGCCGCCACGAGACTGGCTCCATCGAGAAGTTCACCTATGGTGTCGCCAACCGTGGCTGCTCCATCCGCATCCCCCGCGAGACCGCCGCCAAGGGCTACGGCTACTTCGAGGACCGCCGTCCCGCCTCCAACGCCGACCCTTACCGTGTCTCTCGCGTGCTCATGACCTCCATCTTTGGCAAGCTGTAAAGCGAACCAAAAATATCAAAGCGACTTGACCTTTCCCCCTGAAAGCGCTTAATAGTAGATGGCAGCAGGGGGAAAGAGCTCGAGCACGTACTATTCTTCTGGGTTCTTTGTTGGGAGTCGAAAGACAAACACTCTGGGTTAACGGCGCGGGGTTTATTTGGGATGTGCTTCTCTTTGTTTTGCCTATAGATACAGCATGGCTTTGCACGATTGAATTCGACGATGAAGGCATCATGATCATGCCGCGAATATACAAATTCACTTCAATATGTCCGTCCATATCTGATGATGTCTCATATCTTTATGCCTATAATATTATCCACATTACTCACGTGTATGCTATGCTGCCCACCCATCCAAGGGCAAAACACCATCCTTTTTCGTCAAGAGGTTGGTCCTAGCCGGAGGCTGGGTTGTAAATCATGTAGATTCTTTACCCCGTCACAACGCTGTCTCGCAGGCGCGCAGAATCGTCCTGCGAGTGTCACAACAGCTTCATCAAGGAACACCATGAGCAGTACTCCCCATGAAGTCATGTCCCAACAGGATGGCCTCCCAATCGTCGCCGCGTTTCGAACGTTGTAACGAGGATTTCGTGGCTTGAATCCCAGCGACGCCCACTCTTTCAACTGCAACCATTCCCTCTGGGCGCCCCCCAAAACGTCATTGTCGGCTGGGGAAATATGTCGTTGCATCCTAGAGTGACACCTTCTCTCCCCCCCCCCCCAATGCATGGCCCTCACTACGAGCACTACTCGTAGCACATGCTTGGGATGGGCATCGGCTTTGAAGGTCAACCCCCTTCATCCCCTGCGCAGATCTTGACTGATGGGGGACCTAAACCTTATTGTAGCCAACGCACTTGCAATGTCTGGGATACCGTCGCGCTTCAATAATCCTTCTCGACATGTCTGCGAGCGCGACCCCGGACTGTTAAGACCTCCAAACCATCACCCAGCTCATTCTGGCCTAGCGTCACAGCCATCTCTCGTGAGACTGCGGGGTCTGATGCTGCATCATACCCACCGGATGATCCAGATTGCGACAGGAGCCACAAAACGGTTTCCCAAACGGGCAAACGGGCCACCGTCCAACTTCTGGCCCTCCTGCTGCCCGCGATCCTTCCTCGGAGGGCATCAAGTTTCAGGGCAACCCTTCCACTCGACATGTCGTCATGGTTGTAGCGGGTGGCAATGGACCTGCATCTGCGGTGCCCATGGATGGTCTGGGCAGGCATCGCCAGGCCAGTCGACAGAGTCCTGCCCCCCTCAGCTGAGGCACCCTTTCAACCGCCCCCGTCCTTTTTATAGAGGCATCGTACGGACGCCGTATTCAAAAGTGCTAGTTCTGGGCCCCTCATTTGCAGACGACATGTCCTCGAGGTCGCACTCGCGATATGCACCACCAGCCCCATCATTGCCCCAGCGGCCTGACGTGGGCCCGAGTGCTGACCTGGCCTGGTGTTTGCGCTCTTCGCGGCATGAATTCCTCTCATCACCTACGGCCTGACGCACGGCGCTCATATTAATGCCCCGATCACTACTAGTAGTAGCTGGAGCTGAGGTCATGGGAAACACGTGGTGTGTACCGGCGATCGCTCAGCCAAGGCGCTTTCGCACTCCGTCTGTGATGCAGAAATCAGTCGCCGAATCCATTCCTCGACATCTAATAGTAATACATACATAAATACATTTAAGCCGCTGTGTCTGTATTATTACGATGCTAGTTGCATTTTTCAACCCTGCCCCCATAAGACAAGACAATAGAATTGTCAAAAATAGAACATAAGATAATAATACAAATCGCCATAACCCATCCGTCCTAGTCATACAATTTTTGATGCGACGACGCCGTAAATCCGAATAAAAAAGAGTAATAGATGGAAATAAAAAAGTGCATTACTAACTCCACGCTCGGCCAGCGCCCGTAAGTAGAAAAGGAGAAAAGAATAGGCCACAAATGTGTCAAAGCTGTAGATCTTGACGTCGGAGAGATTGTACCTTCGGATGGTGACCGGGCTGATATCGAGCTTCATCGCGAGGGTGGTCAAATTCGTCCTTGATTGATATTCACAGGACCATGTCCATTCCCGGCCATAGGGCAGCGGGTAGAATTGTTGTTTCTTGTTTTATGCTCTGCGCGGCCCAGTCCCATTGTACCTCTCCTATGCCGGTGTTTGAGTGTGCAAGTGGCGCCATCTGCCCCAGCCATGAGTGCTGTAGTTCCACCATACCAGATAGGCTCAGCTCTTCACGGGAACGCACACCCAGAGCGTTGATATCCATTGGGCTGTACACGGGCCCCTGTGTTGCGGCTGTGTTGGCAACATGTGTCTTGGTCCTCTGCCAGCCCTCCTTGGGCACGTTGCCGTCAGTGGTGAAGGCATTATTGTTGGCGAACATCTTCGATGACGCGGAATTTGCCTTATTTGACGGAACGAATGGACCTTGTCCGTCCATCCTGGGCGTGGTAGCTGTTGACAAGTCATCGTTGCTAGCGGAGCATAGTGTTGATGATTCGGATTCGCTGCTAGAGCTGCTGGTCGGGCGTGATGATCTGGGCAAGGATGTCCTGCGCATCGATCTCCGGAGCTGCTTGCGGATCGTGCGGAGGCCGCTGGACTGATTGAGGAAATCGCTCTTGCTCATCATATAAAGGCGCGTCGCCACGGTCTGCAAGGTCTGTGTATAGATTTCGATAGAAGGAAATTCGCTGACAAGATCGCTGAACTGCCCCTTCCCACGTATGGTTCGTAGAGCTCTCGAGCAGGTATCAAGAGCTAGACCGAATATTGCAGGAAGAATATACCGTATTGATGGCTTCATGTTTAAGGAATCCCCGGACTGGACCGATACGGCGTCAAATATCTGTAGAATCTCTTCCATACTGTAGCATAGTCTCCCAACAATATCCTCTTTGGCCAAGTCCTGGCCATTGAGTGCTGGGAAGAGAAGCTGGATCGCGAGAGCATGGTGGGCGGTAAGGACGAGTGCGGCAGACACCGTAGTTGTTCGTTCCTTGTCCAGATCGTGCGTGGCCTGCACCAAGAACTGGCTTGTGCCATAGCACCGCTGCTTGGGATCCAGGGACACAAGCCCCTCTTGTTGGGGGTGGAAGCCACAGGCGTGCGCAGCAGAGATGACAATGTGAGCCAGGGGCCACATTTCTCGAATGGTAAACTTCTGGTTTTGAAGTGTGTTGAGATTTTCCGAGACGAGGTCGAGCTGAATGGCAGCCGAAGCATCATCAGTCGGAGGAACCAAAACAAGGGCGATCACCGTGGGGGATGGTGAGGAGAAGTAGTTCCGTCCAGTCTGCATGTAAACCCAGAGTATGAGGGAGTAAGTCGCCCAGTATAGACAGTCAATGAGCTCCTTTTCAACATCATAGACATCAATGCCATTAATGCGACTAGAAAGTTGGATTCCATCAGTGGCCAGCACCTGCTGCTTAAGATCGGTGGCCAAGCGACTGGCGAGCTGAATGTACGCCATGGCCCTTCGAAACTGGGATCGAGTCATTGCGTTCCATCCCAGCAATGTGAGGACTTGAACCGTGGAGATGATACCATATACGCGTGTCGAAACTCCGCTGTAGACGACAGTGCCTGAGTCGGTCACACCGCCGGTATTCTGGCACATCTGGAGTGGGCGGTGACGGAGCTTCGACTGTGCGTGCTGGAGAAGCGTCCTTCCTCGAGTGTTGGCAGAGTCACCCCCGATAGTGAAGTTGGCCTCGGCCATAATGACGGCCAGGAGGGCCTCATCGTAGGTCCCCTCCCTCAGCTCCCTCAGCAGCAAGGTCTTAGACACAACAGATGACAGCGGATGGGAAGAACACCACACGTCGATCAGTTGGGTCCGCTGGCGTTGACCGTACTCGGTGACAGGGTTCGTTGTAGATGACGGAGTATTGTCAAACATGGTCGGCGTGCTGTCGCTTTCCATGCCAGAAAGGAAGAAGGTAGCGCCTCCTTCGTTGATGTGTGAGCAGCCCAGCAACCCAAACTGGGTTGCCGATAGACCAACCAGGTCTTGTGCGAGAAGGGAGAGAATGCTGGAGAGCTCGGCAGGTTTTCCCTGTAGTCGCTGGTAGTGAGGCGATTGGGTAGATGTTTGGCCCGCAAAGTATTCGCAGAACAACCTTTCGAGAACAGTGGCGACGTCCTCCATATCTTCCGAGAGATGGGCGTCTTCCGCCATGGTGTTCATGGCGGCGGAGCTATTCTTGGCAGATTCGAGGGGGAAGAGGGTAGCGTGGCGGATAGCGATGGAGTCGGAGCGAGTAGAGTCTGTGATTCCCCGGGTCTTGGGGCGAGGAGGCTCAAAGTCGTAGATGCAGTCGGCCCCTTGTCTGCGGCAAGCCTTACAGATGGTGTCGTTGGAGCATCTGATCTTTCTGGCGCGGCAAAAGGCACAAGAGCGCCTGAGGCGGTGCTTTGTGGCCATAGCTGTATGATTTATATATGAAACGAACGTACGGCCACAAAGTATGATCTAGGATGTTGAAGAAAGGGGGATAAGGCAGGGGGGTCATGAAGATGAAAAGAAGATGGAGACCCAAAACGGGTCCGACTCTGGGAACTGTAAGATATAAAGACCCTGAATTCAGGGCCTTGGGGTCTTGACTGAATTGGAGCAATGGGGTCAATGGGGGCAATGGGGCATCGCCCCGTAGGATTGTAGACGCCGACTTACACCACTGTACACGCCAGGATGTCATGATCAAGCCACGCTTCGGCCGCAGGGCCAGGTGCTGCAAGAAAGTCGGGGGCAGAGGACCCTGTTCTGGTTGTGCTCGCAGCCATTAGTTCATCCGCCCGCGTGTAAGAAGAGGCCGTTGGGATGGCGATTTGCTCTGCGGGGGTGGGTGTGTAATGTGTGCAATGTGTGCAATGTGTGGTAATGTGTGCGATGTGTGGTAATGGCGAGTGTGTGGGAGGCGGGTCATGCATATTGCACACCATCAGGCATCGCGCAGGATTCGGGACGGCGACTGTGATGTAATCTTGGCGGCGTACTGCTGCAACGTTTTGGGGCTTACCGTCAGGCACTGCATATTCCTGGCCACCGTTTATTTCGGCCAAGATATCGCAAGGCGTACATCCTAGTAAAAGCGCCCATGTGAAACACCCAAGAGCTGGCATCTAGGTAGATGGGCAATCATTCATACCTGAAGGCCTCGAGGCTTTTTGTAAAGTGATCTCGAAGCTCTTGCTCCTGCCAACATGAACAACCCGAATCTAACATGTGGAAGGAACATGCAGGGCAGCAAGTTGCTAACTTGCCTTACTACTACTAGGTAGGTAGGTACTAGTAGGTATTTAGGTGTATGTAATTACCTTGAGCAGGCAGAACTGTGGAAGGTGGATCGCTTGACTCCCATAAACACCCATTTCCGTACCTCAAGGCAACTTGCCTTGCCTACTACCAGTAGTACCTGGTATGTAAGTACCTACTAGTACTTAGGTGCTTAATCAGGGAGACACAGTTACCGGAGAATAAATCTCACGACGGACCAAATTCGCAAGTCAGTCAATCGCAATGTCTCTCGTCGCCATCTGCAGCTTCTGCGCGAGCCAAGCTGGACACGAGGACTCTGCGAGGGACGTTCTGACCCGAAACATATTTTCGAGGTGCCCAGAAATCACTGAGATCTCTCGACTGCCTACAAGGCCTACCCGGCCTCAGCGTCAAATATCTGTTCAGCTGGAACTCTTCGATCATGGCGGTGCGCTTCATCATCTGATCGCCAACTGAAGCGCAGGTGGCTGGGACTGGGTTTACAGGACCTCCCTACCTTAGGCGAAACGACCACTATCACTCCCGCAAAAACAAACTCAAGACGTCTCGAGGTTTATGTTGCCAATAAATCTTCCCCAGCTGCCGAGGGATGTCTGCCAGCTGGCGGGCAGGTGTCTGCACCTACCTCCCTCCCACCGTTCCCTGGCACGTTCATGCCCCTACCTACTAGTACCTAGACCTCTCACCTTGAATTCTCACCTCCTTCAACTTTTTTTCTCCTCTTCAATTTTCGCCTTCAACATTCACTCTCAACCCTCACCACAATCTCCGTAATACTCGAGCTTCGGGGATACCCTCAACATGAAGCCCGAGACTGTGGAGATCCAGTTCCACAATCTCACTCGTACGGAGATCGCCACATCTCCGACTCCAAAGACTATCGTCGATGTCGATAGCACCGTTTACCCCTTGGCCCGCCCGTATTGCCATACTGGAGGCGAAAATGTGCGCGTCACGGACCGCGGTTGGCCTGCTTGGCTCGCTGTTGTAGGGGGGTTCATCAACTTTTGGGCAGGCTTCGGTAAGTTACTGTTAACTAGGACACTTTCTCTAGGAAAGCATTATCAAAGTTGACATAAGGCGATAGGCATCCTCAACTCATGGGGCACCTTCCAGGCCAAATATCCCTACGAGCCATGGGCCGACAAAACCAGCCTCTCGGACATTAGCTGGATCGGAAGTGTGCAGCCCGGACTTCTCTTTTGCCTGGGTGGCCTCGCTGGCTTCGCGTCGGACAAGATCAGCGCTGGAATTCTCATCTTTATCGGCGCTGGAATCTATCTCGCGTCTTACTTACTGATCGCCGAGTATGGGCACTCATTTGCCGATTTTCTGGCCCTCCAAGGATTCATGTTTGGTCTTTCAAACACTCTTCTGTGAGTGTTATCTCTAGTCTTTCTTGCAAAATGTGCTAACTCGGAATTAGGTATTATCCTGCAGTTGGTGTCGTCTCCGACTGGTTCGATCGCAGACGGGGACTTGCTCTTGGACTTATAGCCTCTGGGTCCTCGGTTGGTGGCATCTTTTGGCCTATCGTCATTGACAAATTCGATCAAGTCTTTGGCATGAAGCGTGCTCTCCAGGGTGTTGGCCTCATCCCCGTGGTACCTCTCCTCATCTCCTCTTTTCTCGTCAAGGAGCGGACAGGCCACCTCAAGATTACTTTTGGAGGGATTCTCCGCGGTACACCTCTTGGTAAGAGGGCTTCTCTCGATAGTCAGGAGAGCGGCAGCTTCATCAAAAGCCTCAAGACCACCACACACCCAGCTTTCCTCAGCCTCAGCGCTGCCCTTTTCTTCATCTATGGCGGTTACCTAGTACCATTCAACTACATACCCCTGTTTGCGGAGTTTAATGGGAAGGGAAGCATGGGGAACAACCTCCTCGCAATATGCTACTCCGGTTCTGTCGTAGGGCGTATTGGAACGGGCGCGCTCGCCGATCGCTTTGGGAGGTAAACTCAGCTCCACAACCTTTTAGACGAACCTATGCTAACTATATCTCAACAGCTTCAACATTCTCTGCGTTATGGCACTTCTTACAGGCACATCGGTTCTTTGCTGGACCGTGATGAGGACTCTTCCCTCCATGATCGCGTTCGCTATCCTGTACGGCCTCTTCTCCGGCGGTCTCATGCCCCTCGGCTCTGCCTGTATTGCCAGAATCACGCCCCCCAACGAAATGGAGCACATTGGATTCCGAATCGGCTTCATGATGATGGTGTGCTCCGTGAGCGCCTTTGGCGGCGGCCCCCTCAGCGGCTTCTTGCTGGAGAGCCAGGGCGATGAAATGCAGGGCTAGTTGGCCGCATTTCTATTCTCGGGCTTGTTGACTATTATGGGCGGGCTCTTGATTCTCTCCATCATTGTTGTACGGCTTTTCCATGTATCTGGAGCCGGATTTGCATTTTGAACGCATCTCCCTCGGCGGACTGATGACATTGGGTGCCTACTTTTCTGTTCGCATGGGGCATCCTGGCTGTATTAGCCACCTTAGCTTTCTTTTGGCAAGGATAAAGATAAAGACAAAAACGCGAACCGGAAAACACATTTGCCATCCGACTGAGGGGCGTTCTGAAGGGACATGAACAGGGGGTTTGGGATTTTGTTGACCTGGCAGCGGGAATATGAGGACGGGAAAAGGATGAAGGGTGCAAAAAGTTGTGTATTTACGAAGGGTTTAGCTAGGTAGACATACCACAACAAGCAATACACTCATTTGATTGTAATTGCAGCTGTGATTTCTTCTATGGTGCCTCTCCCTCTTCATCATTGTGTATCCCAACTTCTTTGGCCATGTTTGAACACTAGTCACGCGTGAATGTTACGAAGCCCAACCCCTATCCAGCAATAATACCCCAGCAAAGAAAATCGAGTCTAACCCCGTATCACTTCTCCTGAAGAAGCTGGATGTTGTTCGATAATAATCTTGAGGAAGGTCAAAAGTAGGATGCATGAACAGGGACCCCTCCAGTTTTCGAATCAGTCTTCAGGACAAATTGCCAATCCAGGCCCTCAAGACACTGTACCACCATGGGGGTCTCGTTGTCGATGTGGCGCTCCAGTCCAGTCGCAAAGATGTTACGAAGCATGGTAATACGATGGTAATGATGCCATGACTCGACGTAGGCGCTATATCCCAGCGAGGAAGAGCCACCCCCCTTGCGTAGCCTATAGCGGTAGCCGACTTCGTGGCCATTAAAATCTTTCGCGGTCGAGTAATAGGGCCCGACCCCGTTTTCGAGAGAGCTGACAACACTTCGCAGGCCGTCCCGGAGATCGCGGCGATCCTTCCGGGACATTGACTTGGAGGATTCCTTGCTCAGGTCCTGGATACGGGTCGCCACTCTTGCAGGATCATAGGGCAGCTCAAAAGGCTCACCTTCCTCCTCCTCGTGGGCGCGGGAAGCCTCAAAAATGTAAGCGATGCATTCAGCGGCAGCTGTCTGAGTCTCGGCATCTGTACTATCGAGTTTCTCGACAAAGGCATCCATGGCATAGTCTGCCTGATGCCAGATACTCTTCACATGGGTCGCCGCGTATGCCCAGCACTCAAATAGGGCCACCGTCACCCCGTCCTTGCTGATGGCGTTGACATTTTCTCCGTTGCTCTGTATGGCTTCAACAAGGAAGTCCAAATAGTCAAAGGTATCTTCTTCGCCGCCGCCATAGTGGACGATAGTAAGGGTGAGGGCATAGAGGGCGCGGATTTGGCAATCCTCGTCATCGTCGTCGGTAAGGATTTGCTTCAAGGAGGATCGTGATGCCTCGGCGTTGTTTAGATCCTCAATGCATATAGTGAGGGAATAAGCCTCGAGGCTCAGAGACCGTTCTCTCGTCGAGACACCTCGGCTGGCGCCGCGAATGAAGGCCCCAATTAGCTCTCCGGTATCAACATTGTCCAGCTCGTTGCCGTAGCGATTTCGCAGCATTTTAATGTAATGGTCGATAAGGAGCTCACGGGTCTCATTATGGTGGTTCTTGCGGTCCTGGAGTTCGGATATGAGCTTCTTGGGGTCAAAGGCTGGCAGTTCTCGGTCATCTGGCGTCCCCGGACCCCCAAAGAAGTCCTCGTCAGCTACCGGAGGCGTCTCAGGGGGTGTCGCCTCGGACTCTGAGCGAGATGCCACATCATCCTGGTAGAAAACCTTATGAAGAATATCGGAGCCGCCGGGGGAAGCTGTGCCGGATGCGCGACCGGACTTGCGGGCCTTCCTGGACACAGTCTTGCCCTCGCCCTTGAGGGCTTTCACTCTCATCTGACTCATGGCGATCGGGTTTTCGGGAAACGGGGAGCGTAAGAGGGTCCAAACGAGTCTGACGAGGTCGGTTGGGCTTGTCTCACGAGACAGACAACGCAGCCTGATGAGAGGGTTGGGGGGGAGCCAGGTGGTGTTTTGGCGGGGGTGGAAAAGGCTTCCGGTACGAGTCGCTCCGCCCTTAGCTTTAGTAGGAGAAGGGATTGGTACTGATGCTAGGTGGTTGGTGATGGGTACAACGACGTGTAAGTTCTCAGTTGTAGGCCTGGCTCCATTAGGGCGTCGAACACGTAGCTAGCAGCAGCGAAAGCGGGGAAGGCCGACGTCTTAATACCAGCCGTCAGCGTGCGCGGTTGCTCTGACAGCAAATAGATAACAGGGAGGAGGACGTAGGGTTGAGGGTGCGGCAGTGGGGGTTTCTAGACAGAGAGGCAACAATCGAAGGGGATGCCGAGGTGGTTTAATTTATGGGAAGGTTGAAAGGTTGTCATGGAGCTTGGACAGGGCGGGCCCGGTGACGTCTTTTTTTCCCCTTCCCTCCGAGACAGTCGATTCCAAGCATCCCGCGTTCGCAGTACGTACCTACCTAATAATGCTCCTTGCAGCTAGGACCGAGCTTAATTAGTACGCATTACTTTACCCAAGTAATCAGCCAGTCCGCCATTCACGTGCGTACCAAGACAAACACTATGGACTATGCACTGCGTAAGTCGGATAGCAGGATTGCAGTGAGAACTACAGATTAAAGGTGGCCTTTTCGAGAAACTCAAATTTATCTATGGCATGGCTTCTGAAACGTACTTCTATAATCCTACTCAGTTTTCCCCCTTCCGCCCGTGAAAAATCTGGCATCGGATTTCAGCCCGCTTTCCAATTCTATGAGTACGAGTACTATTCGCTAGCAGTAAGTAGGTACCCGACTTTAATCCCTTAAACCCTTACCAGACCCTGACAAGCCTGAACTCGTGGTCGAGGTCAGGCGCGCCCACAGTGAGCCAGTCCCGCTCTTGTTGTCCCCTCCCCGAGGTCGGCCAATCGTCGACGTCATTCCATGAGCCCATCAGTGGCCAGCCCCATTTCTACCCGGAGACTTACTTCCATGGAGGCGAACCTGCAAGTCGGACCAAGTCGCTGCCAAATTTCTCAAATCTGTCGCTTACTTGATTCAGTCGCTTCATGTGCCCTATCCTCAAGCCCCATTGAAAGTACAATGGTGGCATAGCGCTCGCATTCGATTCTGGTAGCCAGATCGCCAGTGGGGAATCTGGGACCCTGGCTGCCTTACCTGGCGACGCATCGCAGCATTTGTGCCGCTGTGTGGGGCCCTCCCGCTCCGTCGACCGACCCACCATCAGTCACCCCGCTGTGGGAATCACTCGTCGTGATAGCGTCATACCGCCTGCACACACTTTACGCGTCCCATTGTCGTAGCGCGTCCGCAGCATGATCAAGCGTTCTCTCCTTTGATGCGAGGACTTTTACCCCAAACACGGGCATGAGCGCCTTGGTGCGAATTATTACTTTCCTGGATTTTGAGCCCAAGTTTCTTGCGTTTGCCTAGCCAGGACCGAAATCCAGCAAATTCGGGAGAGGGAAAGCGATGTTGGTTGAGTGATCTGGACTCCTCAAGCGAGAAGCCACGCCCAGACCAGAAGCTTCCTTGGAGCCGTCTCAGTGAGAGAGGTACATAAATTGGCGCTTTATACTCTTCTCTACTCTCCACTCAAGGAAGCAGTGATTGATGGTGCCGATTGAGGCCGATAGCATGCTGCTGAGGTTAAGCTCGTAACTGAGTAGCATCATCAACCAAAGCGCTTTCCCCCTGGTTGTGCCATTAGTTTCAGGCAGTAAGTGATGCCTGGGCTAATTTCAAGCTATCGGTGGTGGTGCCACGAGTTCAGAGGCTCGCACAACTTATCAGATGGTACGTGTGCTTACGACCACCCAAACCAACATGTGGTGGCCCTCCTTTCACGACCTGGAGTCGCGGCCACCACCTTGAGAGACCTGACGAGCATATGCCGCAATGCTCCAACCAATCCAGTCTTGCTGTCGATCTTGGAAAGCATCATCTTCCCTTTCTAAACAGCCTGGGGAACTTTCATTTTATCATATTTACGATACAAAACACTGGTACCTAGGGCACTGCGCGGCGGGGGCTGGCTCTTGCTTCGACCGTCGCGGATTTAGGAGGGTGCGACACACTGGCAAGTATCCGTACACCTACCTACAAGTACTCTGCGATAAGAACCCCCTCACTTGCTTATCACTGTTCCCCAGGCCGCCTTTCTGCCTGATTTGGCAGTGACCTCTCTAACCTGTGCCCCACCTCGTCCTCACGCTGCCCTGCCCATTCACCTGCCTGCACGCTTCCCTCTCGACTTCCTCAGCCCCGATGCTGCCTTATCCCCTCTATTTTAACTCTTCCCTTTCCCTCTTTCATCTCCATCATTGAGCCCTTCTTAGCAACGTCTCTGGGCTCTCCACTAGCTTCCGAACACGAATCCACGGGTGGCGTCTGCCATCATCGTTGTTATCCACGACCTATCAAGCTCCACCACCTCCAGACCCCTAGACAGCGCTGCAACAAAGCCTCACCATACGCCACGGCAAAGGGCTGAGTTGAGACCGAACTTTTGGACAAGATGGCAGATGTTCGAGGCCAGAAAGAGGGTACGTCTATTTGTTGATCTGACCAATCCTCCCGCGTGGTCGCACCAGCTAACACACGATTCGCCCAGCCGTCGTCGTTCTGAGCGCTATCAACCCCAGCAGCGTCGACATCCCCACACGTCGCCTTCTGCTCACAAAAGAAACCCCCACTATTGGCATAGGCCGCACTAGTAAGAGGAAGTCATCTCTCGAGGCATCTGCGACAAATGCCTACTTTGACTGTCCTGTCATGTCGAGGACCCACGCCGAGCTCAAAATGGACCACGACAAATGTGTACGTTGAACCCTGCAACTTCACTGCTTTATCACTGTATCAGTCTCACAGTTTCTTTAGAAGGTGTTTCTGCGAGACGTCGGTTCGCTCCACGGCACTCAAATCAACCGACTTGCCCTCCTCGGTGACGAGGCCCGACCAGTCAGCTCCGGCGATACTATCTCGTTCGGGACGCATATAGACAGGGGATCAGAAAGTTTCTCCCCGTACCAGGTATTGGCTGAGGTTGTATGGAACTCCAGGAAGTGAGTCGCTGCAAAAACAAAACTTTCACCAGTGTTCATACTAAATGTGTTATTAGCTATGATAATGACAACGACCGGCCAGTCACATTCAGAGTCCCCGACGATACCGACATCGAAGAAATTAGCAGCGAGGAGGACAACGGATTTGAGCATGCTAGACATGTTCTACATGAGAACAACTTCCGACCCCGCCCATGGTCCACAGCTGGCCAGATCGATTTGACAGCAGATGATTATGAGTCTCAGAAATCGGGCCTCCCAGGGATCAGGGATCAGGACAGGTTACCCCACGACTCTATGTACGGCATGCTCTTGAGACCCGAAAAGGAACCCGAAATCTTGGATTCCGATGAAGCCTCTCATGGGCCGTTGATACAGAAGCATCTCGATGTCGACGTCCCCGGGGCTTACGAGGATGATGGCATCCATGACTCAATCGGTTATTCCCCCCTGGATGAGTCGATTGTCAGCAACGATTCTGAAGAAGAGTGTCTGTCCGAAAGATCGGAACGTGCCGTGTCGGAGGCTCTGATGGACGAGCACGACGGTCTGGATGAAGAGTCGTCCTTTTTCGTCAGGAACGAGGGTGTTGATGATGAGGACGAAGAGGAATATGACGACGATGAAGGAGAAGAGCAAGAGGGTGACTTTGAAGAGCATGATGACTTTGCGGAGGACTTTGACGCTCCGTTATCGCTTCCAGATGCAGGCCATGGCGAGCTTCCCGGTGTCCTTGCAATGCCTACCAAAGAGTCTGATAACGGACCCCAGAGCGCGATCGAAGAAGCCCCGGGCTCCACACGATGCTCTGTTTTATTCCCTCCAGCTCTCCAGTTGGACGTTGTTGAAGCTTCACTACCACAGGGCCAGATTGACCCTCGAGCTACAGTCCACAACGCCGCTGACGATGTCCCACAAACAGCTTCGATCGCCCAAGACATGTCGGCACATGGGGTTCAGGCCAAAGACAAGGAGCTCTCGCCTTATCAGAACGTCAGAGAGCAAAAGACGGATTACTTCCAGGCTAGAGAAGAAAACAGGAGAGTCCTCGGGTTCCCGCCGAGTTGCAACAGTGAAAAAGTCCCGGAAGCGCTGGACTGCGAGAAAGTCGCCGGCCAAGCTGAGGCTCAAGAAGAAGAGATTCTACCGTCGCTCAATAAGCCATCTTTGAACATTGGAGTCGATCTTTCCAACGACTTAGTCAAGTCTGGTGCCAAATTCTTGAATACACCGCTCACCAATGATGCCCTTCCCACGACTACTGTCCGAGCCCGGTCACCTGTTCTTGACGAGACATCGGCCTATCAGTTTGAGATGAGCAAGAAGACTAAGGAAACTAAGGTGGACTCCAAGACGTCTGGAAATATGAGCATCAAGACCATCGTTGAAGAGAGCAGTCAGGATAAAACGACCACCAACAAAAGGAAGGCAGGCGAGATCTCCCAGTCATCCCCTGAGGAGGCGGATGCAGTCCAGACGGCTGAAGATGAAGTATCGATGAAACCTCGCGGGAGGATGGAGGCTCCGAATCAAGAGCGTTCCGAGCTGGTGCAGGCTGCTCCATTGCCATCGCAATCTGCCACGTCGACTCCATCTGATAACTCCCGCCCACCGAAGCGCCTCCGCCGTGCTGCTGAGGTCTTTGGATACGCAGCCATTGGAGGTATCGCAGTCATGTCTGCACTCATCGCGACTGCGCCTGCTCTTTGAGGGGGTTCAGGAGTAGCAAGGAGTACCTTGTGACTGCTTTTCTTCTATTTTGTATTTCTTTACATTGTACAGGGGCTTCACACAAGGAGTTTCGGAGAACAAGGAGGCTAATCTGGCATGTACAATGGCTTTGTTTTCTGGACAACAGTGACCAGGCAAAGACACACCGGTGGTCGGGCTAAGGCTGATACCCCGCCTTGTATCAAGCTCGTCGCACAAACCAAAGAGACTCGGATCGATATGGGGCTTGCCCAACTGGTTAGCTTGAGGTTGGCGTTGGCGTTTGTTATAATTTTCCGTCTACGATAGTTTGCTCAATATTACCACCCCCCCCCCAAATACACTGTATACTATATTCCGCATCAAGACCCGTGTGTGAAATGTGGATGGTGTCAAAAGATGGAACAGCCATGTTAGTAGAGAGGGGTGGCTTTGCCTTGATGAGTCTATGACCGAACGTGGGCCTCGGCGGATATGCCAAGACGAAGCACCCACACCGGGGAGAGGAATGAATGAGGGAGTTGATCTGACCGGTTGAGAGAGTGCAGTCGCACAGAGCTGTGGCACAAGATGGAGGTGTCTGTCCGTGCTCTGTTGTTCATTTACCTACTTGCCCTGTTGCTGAGTTGCTCTGTGAGGATACAGGCAAAGTGGGGTCGGTTCGTCGGGCAGCGAGGAGCGTATGACGGGTTGCAGACTGGCAGGATCCTTTGAGTGATGACAACGGCGATGGGTGGCTACCCATGGCCATGGGGGCAACGTGGTGATAAGGGAGGCTGCTGTGCTTGGACCCGTCAGGCTGGGCCGGCAACATTGGAGGCATGTCGTGGACAGGGAGGGGCGTCCGCATGACCGCAGAGACGATCCAATAACAAGCGGCTGGGCTATTGTCCTGGTAGGACAGGACTACAGGGTCCGGCGTGATGTGATGGTAGCTCTCTGACACCTGGGCCAACCCTGCTTAGAATTAGGGAGGATGGGGACTTGGCGGGGGAGATTTCGCGGTCAGGGTAGGATCCAGGCCTGACCGAGTCTGGCGTGTTGATCAATTGGGACTCGAGCGACGGGTCATTGCATGATCCATGGGCCCGTTCGGCCGGCGAGGCCCAGGTGCGGAGCGAAGAGTCGAGATTGGGTGCGCTTGGTGCGCTTGGTGTGCTTGGTGTGCTTGTTATGCTGTTGGCCCCCCCTGGCCCTGCGACTCCTGCAACTCCTGCGAGTACCCGGTTCTCTGGTCTGGGGCCCAGTCGTCATGTTGTAGATGCCGGCATTGGTCAACGCCATGTCATGCCTGTCATGATCGTCGCCCGCCGAGTCAGCGTGGCGTGTCTGCCCTCATGCCTTGCTGGCTGCCTTGTCGGTGCCTTTATCCTATTTGGCAGAGCGACGCCTTATACCGAGGGTGTGGACATCACCGGACCTGTTTTTGCCGCCGATGAGCTGGCTGAGTTTGGGCCCGTTGTCACCGAGATGGTGAATTGGCCATAGGTACGAAAGTTCCGGCGGTAAATGTGCCAGTATGTGTTCCTAGCTCCCAGGGAATCTAGTGCAGCGCTGGTATATATCATGCCAGTCCCTCTCATCACAGATGCACCATCTCTTCTCTCTCCCATTTACTTGTATCAGATCAAACATTGCCCACGCAGCTTGTCCTTCTCCATAAGGACCTGCAGGCATACAGATAAATCCTCGACACTACCCCCATGATCATGGCGTCTCACCACTTTGCCGAGGGCGCGGCACAGGGCCTTGTGCCGGTGACTTGCGACAAGTGCAGTTACCAAGAGATATTCGAATTGCAAGTTGAGCTCGACAATCTTTCTGGACAACCATCCGGCTAACCGCCGCATACAGCGTCCGAAGGTGTGACCACTGCCTGAATAGCTTCGTCCGGATGGTGCCCGCGAGCGAGGTGCCCGCCAGCACGACAACAGCTGCAACCTCGACGTCATCGAGTCAGGGGAACTATTGTCTATCGACGCAGACCGGAAGCCATGGGAGTAGGGGCAGGGAGGAGCAGCAGCACTAGAAGGAACGCCTAGAGTGATGCGGTCTTTATGCATTTGATACGAAGCGATGACGACGTCCTGCAATTCTCAAGCTGATCTTGTGCCTTTCCAGCGTCTTTTCCTGTAACGACTGGTATTGCCATCTTGTATGCTGTTTTGATATTTTATTTTCTCTGTTAGAAGGGTATTTCCTCCGAGAGACATCCATGAATACACTCAAAGGACTGGGACTAAATTTGACCTGCCCACTGCCACTCAGCGAATGTTTGCGAGTGCTCGACTTCTGCGGATCCATATCAAGTCTCGAAACTCGGCGGTGAGTGACTGATGTACGCCTAGAGCTTGGATGTTGCGTCAGTAACACGCATGGGCGGGCCATTCCCACCCGTGCTGGGTCGTCATGGTCGAGATGCCCTCACTCCGACTCGTTGTTTCATAAAAGAACGCAACAGGAGCCGCAGGTCAACTGTATACAATTTGTACAGCTCATATCGCCATCGTGAATTCACTTGACAGCCCCTCCATTATCCGTAGATATATCATGATACCCATGCTCGAGGCAGATCTACCATGCCATGCTTCCCTCACGTCTATAAGGCTGCTCTCGTTTCTGGAGTTGATAAAAAAGAGAGATAGAGGGAGGGAGAGAAACGCATAGTAATTTAAACAGCAACAGCCTTTGGTCAGGGCGATTGTGATCCGTTCGCGGTGCATGTGGCGACAAAACGCGAATAGTTGCAGTCAAGAAACAGGTCCAAGTTGTGAAGCTCATATTGCTAGGTGAGGTTGTAACGGGGAAGATGCCTTTAACGGGGAGAGATTAGGAACGCGGGGTGGTGGCTGGCCTGAGCTGCCTCGACTTCAATGCAAGCTGTCGCAGCTCCAACCTGCACAGCTACATGCCACTGCACCTCTCAACACAGCAATTGCGAATAACTCCTTGCCCCTACGAGGGCCTCCAACAACTCTCGACCGACTCTGCCGTCCTTTTCCTGCCGATCCTGTATACCACCGCAATGAGCTGCTAGAGCCATCAGCTCACCACACCCGTCGCAATGTCTGTTATTCTTTGCACAGGTACGCTCAGATGCACCGCCCCAACCACGCTCGGATTCCCATACTAATAATTGGGCTAGCTGGATACGACCACACGATTAGGTTTGACAGCCTGCACTCCTGGAGCGGGTTGTGCTCCGTACTGACATCCCGTGCCCAGGTTTTGGGAGGCCCTATCCGGTATCTGTTCGCGTACGATTCAGCATCCCGACTCCCAGGTGAACCGCCTATGTATCTCGCCTGACAAACGCTTTTTGGCCGCCGCCGGTCACCACACGGTCAAGCTCTACGACATCAAATCGACAAACCCGAATCCACTCCTGACATTTGAAGGCCACACGGGCAACATCACGGGCGTCGCGTTCCACTGCGAGGGCAAATGGATGGTCACAAGCTCAGAAGATGGCACGGTCAAGATTTGGGAGACGCGTTCGGGCTCCATCCAGCGGAGCTACAACCACGGGTGCGCTGCAAATGATGTCGTGATCCACCCGAATCAAGGCGAGATCATTAGCTGCGACAGGGCAGGAAGCGTGCGCATCTGGGACCTGGCCGAGAACAACTGCTCCCATGAGCTGATCCCCGAGGAGGATGTTTCGGTATCCAGCGTCACGGTCGCCAGCGATGGCTCATTGCTGTGTGCCGCCAACAATGCGGTACGCACTTCACTGCTTAGCATCTCCCCCATCAAGTCTAACGTGCTCACAGGGCAACGTCTTTGTCTGGCACCTCATTCAGTCGTTTGATCGTACCCAGCTTCTCCCCGTGACGCAGTTCAGCGCCCACAAGGAATACATAACGCGCATCCTACTCTCCCCCGACGTCAAGAAATTGGCCACCTGCAGTGCAGACCATACTGCCAAGATATGGGAGGTCAATAACACAGAGCCGAGGATGGAGCAAGAACCAAAGCCCTTCCCTCTCGAGGCCACCCTGACGGGCCACCAGCGCTGGGTGTGGGATTGTGCATTCAGCGCCGACTCGGCGTACCTGGTGACAGCCTGCTCCGACCACTATGCGCGGCTCTGGGAGGTAGGCAGTCAGCAGATTATCCGCCAGTACAATGGCCACCACCGGGGTGCTGTGTGCGTTGCGCTGAATGACTATTCCGAGGCTCGCTAGGCGCACGAAATAGACTGTCGGTCGGTCGGTCGGTAGACACAAGAGACCGTCGCTGGCTGCTCTACTCGTACGGGTAGCCTTCCCTGACTTAGCATGGCGTTTAGGCACAATCTTCACGGAATGAATTTATTATGGAGTATAAATTTGGGGAAACAGGGGTGGATTGCCCCCAGGAGATCAGAGAAACATATCAACTCGGGCATCCACCCTGAGCAGTGTATACTAGTTGTTCCAGCTTCTGGTTGCAGGCGACAATACGACACACGGATGAAATGCTTATTCGAAACTCATGTGCAGATCATTCAAGGATAGCGTGGGCCAAAGTTGGATCTTTGCAGCGAGAATAACGGCGTTCTATTTATAAATGCGGAAAGACTTTCAACCCGCACCCCCCGGGGTTGTCTCTTCCACGGCAACGGTCACAGCACCCCCTGACGATGCCGGTCTCATTTAGACGCACTGGGCAGGCAGAGCTCCAACATCAGAGGGCGTTTTGAACAGGCCCACCTCCTCTCCACGACGCAAGGTGAGACCATTGATGATAATCCCGCCGCTCGTGTTCCACTTGGGCAGCACCCCAACAGCCACCGTGTTGGGTTCCCTCGTTGAGCATGCTGATCAGCCACGACTCTCCAGCCCGACCGCAGCCGACAACGAATGCCCAGCTCACGAAGGCGCTGTACTGGTTCTCGTTGAGGATGATAGTGTCTCCCGTGTTCACTTCTCGGCCGTCTAGATCTGGCGTGTGTACTTGTTGGCACCCGATACGCACATGTTTGCTGAGAAAGAAGGGGGGAACATCGTGGTTCTGAGACATATCCTTACCGATATATCAGTGCAGAGGAGCTTCTGACGACCGGCCTCAGATAGAGGCGCGGGGTATGGGACGTCAGAGCCCACATGATCGGCGCACCTGTGACCGTATCCTATGGTTAGGTAGGTACCGTGAAGAAAAATACCCAGATAGCCCTAGGAGGTTCATTGTTGACAGGGGGTCTGCTTATCCGCGGGGGAAAGGGCAGGGTCTGCTGGGCATTAGCTCATCATACCTCTCCCGCGCGTCTCCCTCCTGAGATATTCACAGGGCCAGGAAGTTTAAGTACAAACATCGACCTTGAAGGCATCCTTGCTGGGAATGAAGTCAATAGTTTTCTGGTTGGCAAGGGGGACCAGAACCTCGCACTAAGCAGAGACACCGGAGATGCTGACGGCGGCGGCCAAGAGGGCGGCGGCTGGGCGAGTGATGGAGAATATAGCTGATACTTACGATAGCCCAGGGGAAAACGGTTGAGCGCTCTTGGGCTTCAACCACAGAAGAACTAAATGCCTTATATATTCATAGGCACGAGCTTCTTTTGTCGTCCATAACCCATCTGAATAGTTGACCGGCTTGTCATCGTGACAGCCTCGCACCATCGAGACCATCCTATATCACAAGACGATGTGAGGCGGCCGCCGCAATGGGCTGCCCATGGCACGGCTGGCGGAGAATCGACGTCAAGTCCGCAGTGGACGGCACAGATCACCTGCCGATAGCGTGGAGATCTCCCAACGATCCAGAGCCCTGAGCCGCCCCATATCACGCAGCACTGCGGTAGGCTCCAAAAGACGGGACAATCTTGGCCCAAGGCTATATGGGATACTGACGGGCTAAGCACGCGGTGTTTAAAAGCATACGCTCTGGTCCTCGAGAGGCTTGTTGAGCTAATCGTGATCTTGGTGAGTTGAAGTCATTGGCGTGATAAATCCTAGGCGCGGCAACAATGGTAGTGGAAAAGGCCACCGGAAGCATGAACATACGTCTCCGACACTTGTTGGTCGAATGAAAAAAAAAGACGGTGATTCATGAGCATGGATTGCACTCGTACTCGTCGGGTCTCAGAACTATACCCGAATTCGGAACTCGAAAGAAGCCCGCGCAGTGGTCGGCCCGTCGGAATACGCTGTTGGTGAGATTAGAAACCTGGAGCGAGAAATAGTGGGGGCGGGATCTTGATGGGTAAGTAAGCAACGGGCCCTCCCCATGACAAATGCAGAGCTGCGATTAGTGAGCGGTGTCAGGTAATATCAAGTGCAAGTGCCAAAAAGTTGGAACTGCCAAATGGATCGGAGCGGACTTGCCTTGGGAATGGGGGACTCGAAGAGTGCTGGACCCTGCCCTGGTGCGGATATCTACGGCAGATTCGCAGGTGCTTCCAGTCGTCTTTCCCGATTGGGACGGCAGCCTGTACTCCGGGCCACTGAGGCCTGGGCGGGCGTCGGCAGGAGCGATGTAGCATTGCGGTCGCACGCCGTATGCTCTCTGTCCTCCTCAACCACCCTCGTCCTCCTCCAAATCCTAGCATTGCCAACTGCATTTCTCTATACCTAATAGCCTTATCTACTACCCCTTGCATTATTATCCGCTCCAGTAGCTTCATAGCCGACAGTCCGACAACGGCCCCCGCGCGGAGCCAATACGGCGGCACGGCGATGATGCAATCCCCGGCGCGTTACCGTCTGCAGCGAAGCACTTTGGGTTTCTGAGAGCACCACACACCACGTACCACACCAAAGTAGCCCACAAACCACCTGGGGATTTCTAAGCCGCGCCGTTGGGGCTCCACCACCTCCTCGATCCGAGCCCTCTCAGTGCGACATTAAAAAATGGATGCCATCATCACGCCATTGACTTGAGAGTCTATGACAACGGCCGGTACCCAGACCTAACGGGCCCGGATTACCCCGCAAGTTGTCTGTAGCATCACCCATCACGCAAACTTCGACATCTCCGAGTCTCCAACCTCAGGAACGCGGGGCCGCCGGGACCGTCAAAGGGAGGGTTAAGGGTCCTTTCAGCCTGTTTATGTTCCGGCTGCGCTTCACCATCGCCCTATCGATAGCATTGACTTCACTCGGGCCCTCGGACGCCGGCAGCTGTCCCGCGCGATAGTCCGAATCATTGATATTCCAAACCAGCTGGTGTGTGGTATTGTGGCTTGCACCTGCATCAGTCAACGTCATCTCATCGCCCGTCGACGGGAGTTGTTGGCCATATTGAAAAAAGACAAGCAACCAAGCCTCCATCACGCCTCCTCTTGAAGTTTACCGCCAGGCGAGGCCCTTGTTTACAGGCAAAGTCGGCGGAAATGGGTCTCCTGTATGTCAACTATGACCCTACTCATCATCCTAGGCTCTTGCCAGCTAACTGGACATTAGAGCGCTTGGAACGGCGCTCGACTGGCCCGATGCCAAAAAACGGGCTCATCAGGTCAGGGAATGGGGAATCAAGGTTGGTTACTGTGTTCTCATGACCAAACCAGGATGGACACTAATCTCTCGCGACCAGCAACTTTTGGAAATATGGAACAAGGCCAAGGGCAAAGAGCGCGACGCGATGCTCTGGGGAGACGAGGTTAGCAACATTGACCCCTGATGAGCCTCATTTTTTTTTTTGCTAACCCAGTCCAGGTCGAGTATCTTGTCGTCACATATGCCAAAGACGAGCCCAAGGTTCTGCTTTCCCTCCGTCAGGCTGAGATTCTCGCCGCCCTGGCTTCGGACCACGAGCTTGCTAAGGAAGGGGGTTGCACAGCTGAGCAGGAGAATCCCGAGTTGAAGCAGGCACAGTATGGTTCCCATTATTTCCATTCCGTCCATGTCCGCTAATTTCTCTCCCAAGGTCCAAACCCATTCCCGTCTTTCATCCCGAGTTTGGCCGCTTCATGCTGGAAGCCACTCCGGGGAAGCCCTGGGGAATAGGTTTCAAGGAACTCCTGGATGTGGAACCCGACATGAAGCTCAGGAGGAAGATTGCCAAGGAGCATATGCTATCCACCGAGTACCCCATCACCCTGACCACGTTTCCCCGGATTGGAAGCCCGGGGCAATTCACCTTTCCCCACTATCCAACATCTGGCCCCAAACTTCGCTCGCAGTTCGTCCCGGATGAGATTGCTAACCCTCACATTCGATTCCCTACTCTTGCTGCCAACATCCGCTCTCGTCGTGGCCGGAAAGTGCAGGTCAATGTTCCTGTATTTCACGACAAGAACACCCCACAGCCCTGGAAGGATCCAACTGTCAACTATGATCTCCATAATTGGCCCGAAGATGACGACGAACGCAACGGGGCAGCCCCCGATGATTTTATTCACATGGATGCTATGGCGTTCGGCATGGGTAGCTGTTGCCTTCAGATCACGTTTCAGGCCAAGAATATCACAGAAGGACGGCAGCTATATGACCAACTCAGTCCTCTCGGCCCCATTATGCTTGCCTTGACCGCGGCCACTCCTGTGTACAAGGGATTTCTTGCGAATACGGATGTCCGGTGGAATCAGATCAGCCGAGCAGTTGACTGCAGGACGCCCGAGGAACTGGGGGAGAAGGTACAGTGCTAGATCTGCACCAAGACAGCAGAGCTTGCTAACCATTGACAGCCGCTTAAGAACGACCGGTGGCGGATACCAAAGTCCCGCTACGCCTCCAACTCAACATATATATCCAACGACTCCAGGCTGCGCCCCGAGTATCTAGACCCAGATCTAGTGATTGACCCAGAGATCAAGCAGCAACTCCTCGATGGCGGGATGGACGATCTTCTCGCCACTCACTTTGCTCATCTATTTATCCGAGATCCCATTGTCGTCTTCGAAGAGGACTTGCAGGAGCTGGACCTGAACAAGACGGATCACTTTGAGAACATTCAATCAACCAACTGGCAGCACATGCGCTTTAAGCCTCCACCTGCAGATAACAACATTGGCTGGAGGGTGGAGTTCAGGTCGATGGAGATCCAGGTGACTGATTTCGAGAACGCGGCCTTCTCCGTCTTCATGGTACTAGTAACACGGGCCATCTTGTCATTCGACCTCAACTTTTATATCCCCATTAGGAAAGTGGATGAGAACATGGAGCGAGCGCACGTCCTAGATGGAGTGCTCAAGGAGAAGTTCTTCTTCCGCAAGAACCCATTTCCGACCCGACCTTCAAGGGCCAACACAGTCTTCGGCGATGACAGTCGGCCGGGATCAGCCATGCCAAGTCGATCTGCATCGCCAGGCCCGGTAGAGGAGGAGTATGAGCAGATGACGGTCAACGAGATTATCAACGGGACCCCGGATGGAGAGTTCCCGGGTTTAATACCTATCGTGGAGAGTTATCTGGACAGCGTGAATGTAGACGTCGAAACGCGGTGCCAGTTGGCGACGTACCTCGAGCTTATCAGCAAGCGGGCGAGTGGCGAGCTCGACACGACGGCACGCTGGATCCGCAACTTTGTGGCCGCACACCCCAACTATAAGCAAGACAGCGTGGTGGACGAGAAGATGACACACGACCTCATCGGAGCAGTCATTGCTATCGGAGAGCGAGAGAACGCCGGCCGCAACTTTGCGGGACTCGGGATTCCGGGGCTGCCAAAGCTTCTGGGGAAGTTCCGGGGTGGATGTGAAGAGAATGGAGGGAGGCCAGCAGTCAATGGGGATAACCAGGTGGGCAGCCGGAAGCGCAAGGGCGACTGGATTGAGGGTGGCGAGCAGAAGAAGTGAGGCGGCAGTTCGAGTTAAAATCAACATCGGTCCTCAACCCTTCTCGGGGCTGATACATTTATCAGAGCTATTGGATGGTTACCGCGGCGTCGGCTGAAGCAAGCCAATACGCGTATAGCACACCCCTTACGGAGTGCACATCTTTCTTTAGCCCAACTAAGCTTGTTTAGCAGGACTATCGTTTCATTGCATTCTTGAATTGTGCTCAAATGGAGCCAGCAAACGGGCTAGTGACCGGGCCATGCCCTCGCCCACTGGGTACGTACATGGACGGTGTATCCGTACTCGTACGCAGTGCCCGTACATGGGTGTCAGAACCACCCTATTGAAGCCAACGTCTCACCGCTAGCATTCCGGCCTTGCTTAATTTGAGACACGGGCTGGGTGGGTATGGAGGCCTCGCTTATCTCTGTGCGCCGCGTGCTTCTTTTTATGTGCACAGGTGTGCACGGGGCCACGGGCCACGGCCTACACGGGCGTGCCCGTATGTACAGATGTAGTATCGGTGTACGCACTACTGCGGCAGCATGTCTCTGATTCATCACTCAACGTGGTTCTGGCCTTGGAATGGGCTCCCGTGTGGCCCGAGGATGGTCGGGAGCTGCTGCAGGCGGGGCAATTGCTTGTTCTGGGACATGCATGTTGCTATACTCGTAGCTTGTCGACGACGATGGATCGAATGGTGGAAGTGGGAGGTCGTGTGTGGTGCTCCCCCATACACAGCATGTGCTCCGTACGTATGGTATGCAAGATGGCAACGCTTGGCAAAACGTGGCCAACCCATGGATGCACGGCCGTCGGGAAAGGCAAATGAGAAGGACCAGTCACCAGAGGGGCGCCAAAGGAGAGGCGGGTTGGCGGGAAAGCAAAGGGAGAGACATGAGGCGCATGCGGTCATGGTGGTGACGGGAGCCTGGTTGGTGGTAGGCAGACAACGTGCTCGGGCCCCGGGACGTTGGGCTGCATGGATCGGCGGGAGGAGGACGAGATCCGATCGAAATCGCGCCAATCGTGGGCGCAACGCAAGCGAGCCGCCGGGCCCTTGTCCTGGCTGCAGGGACTATGGAGGGCACCACTGGTGGTGCAGACTGCAGTGCCTCGTCCTGGGGGTCCTGGGGCATGTAACATGTTCCCCGGTTCCCGGCATGCCGGTGGCGTCTTGGACGTTGCCGTACCGCTGGTACGAGCGGGACGAGACAGTGGGACACCGAGGAGACGTTCCGTCCACTGGGCGGTGCGAGTCGTGACGGACTGGCCCTGGAGGCTGGGACGCTCTGAGCCTCTGCCCAGCAACCCCGGGTGGAGCGGGTGTCACCTGTGCGAGGCCGCAGATCTGCCACTCTTGGAGCCTCCCTGGATGTGCTAGTATCTGGGCTGGAGATATCAGAGAAAATGTGGAACTGGGGCAGTGCCAGGCGTGAGACAGGGAGAAAGATGGCACTGCGAGTACGGAGTACAAGGAGTACGAGTAGTCCTCAGGCCAGGCGTGCCGGCCCCCAGGTACTCGTACAATGCGGTTAGAGGCGGAAGCTTCAGCCGTAGCCATGCCATGTCTCGGATGGGTGCGCTGAGGAATTCGGAGGCAGTGTCTCGATGAGGGAGGGAACTCGTGACGACAAGGAGAAGCCGCCAGACATGCAGCCTCTGCCAGCGGCCTCCGCCACCAGCCTCAGCTCTCAGGCAGGGGGCCAAGACGAAGCCCGGATGACCAAGCCACCTTGCATCGAGCTGTCCTACTACGAATGCCCCATCGCGCTCCAAGACTGGTCTCAACTAGTACTGTTTGGTATGCACGTCCTGTCCCGCTCCCTATTCTTAGTCTCGTGCGTGGTCTTTGACTAGTCCCCAACTCCCCCATCGGGCCGCTCCTTGGGGCCGCGCCTCGAGTTCTTAGGCATCTCCCCACGTGGATGGATCATGGGGGCCATGGTCTCGTCTATCTCATCTCTGGAATGGCGCTGATACCGCTGGTCTCATAGGCTGGCTCTCTTATTTCCGGCGGCACTAACAGGTACGAGTACGTCTAAGCACATGGCATGTGTCATCGCTGAGGGAAGGCCCAATGGGCTGACATCGGTGGCATTGGCCGTAACACAAAGCAATCAGGCAGTCGAGCAGTCGAGCAGTCGAGCAGTCGAGCAGTCGAGCAGTCGAGCAGTCGAGCAGTCAAACGCTTCATTATCTGCTTACACAGTGCTGTGAAAGAGCCTCTTCTCAACCTTCCGGAGGCCTGACGCCATTTTCACAGGCAGTGGGCGGGCAGCAGGCAAGAGCAGATTTGGAATCAGGGATTGAGCAATGAGTACGGAGTACTGGCTCACTCAGAAAGTTGGAGGTCGCCCGTTTCCTTGCCCATTGCCTCTGAGAATTGCCGAAGGATCCTGTTCCCACCCGTGTCTCACCTCACCAATGCCCTCCATACTCGTTCATCCACATGGATCGGCAAGAGATGGTAGATATCTGACAGATGCTAGACAGACGCTGCATCCCGCGGGCCGGACCGAGGGAGGAGGTTCCGGCGGCAGGCAAAGCGGAAAATCAGACAGGCTATGCGACCAACCACCAGCCAAACACCCCCCCCCCCCCCCCTACTCCAGCAAAGGACGAGGGCATCGTGACAACAGGTGGTGGCCTAGTTGCACCTGTGCTTGTGCCACCCGATGTTGGCCGTCCGAGACCTACGTAGCCGCCGTGCTCGACACCAGACCGCTGCACCACCGAGTTGTCCGTGCTTTGTACAACTCCAGATACCAACCATATGCATTGGAAGTACGGATAATCCACAAGTGCATAGGTGCGCCCTATGGGCTATGATGAACCACCTGACCAGCTAGCTGTACGAGCACAACCCCATCGTCCGTTAGTCCCCCCCCTTCTCTTCTCTCCCCACCTTATCCTTCTCACCCCACCTTATCCTTCTCACCGGGTGGTGCACTCACCGAGTCACCCATCACCATCGGATAAGGAGGCCTATAAAAAGATGCGTGTGTGGTGGACTAACATGATATGATAGATCACCTGCTGGCAATATTACCCAGAGCACGAAGCACAAGAGGAGGAAGCAGCATGTGCCGACCCCGCTCCTGGACATGCTCGGAGCCCCCATGGTCCCATCACTGCCTCCGTGCCTGCCTGCCACAGGCTCCGCATGACATTATCACGATGCCATATCGCCATCTCCACAAGATCTGCAACACACCGGGGATGCACGAGCAGCCGCCGCGCTCGCATACTCGTACTAGTGCCACTACGGCCATGTATGTGTAACGTGTTCGACGAGGTGCCGGCACGGGCACGCCATCCGCGCGTGGCTTGCCCGCTTGGGCGCTTCCGCGCGAATCTGTCAGACTGTCTCGCCCTCTTCTCGTGTTGGCCTTCTGAGAGACGCCACCCCGACGGGCCACCCCGACGGGAATCAGGGATCCCATCAACCCCACCAGACCAGCCAACCTGCAATGCTCGTACTCCATACTGGGTTAGTGCTCGCGGTGCCGCCATCGCCACCATCTGCCAAACCACCGATGCACCAGCGCGACCGGCCCCCGGTCTCTCGGTAGCTTCTTTGCGAATAGCGCCATACCGCCACCGATCCGCATCGAGGAGGAAGCTCCGAAAAGCAGGGACCAAAAACCTGCCCCCTCCTCAGCCTCGCCCCCCTCCCGGCCGCGTTGTGGGAGCCATGTGCGGACCGTCGACTGAGACATATCATTTTCCTCACCTGAAAACATCACCCAGACGCCCCGCCACCAGGGTCCTCGCTGGCGGGTTTGCCGACTATGCGGACTTCGACGAGAGCGAATGGATGGCTGGAGGAACATGCCGTCGCGCATGTCCAGAATGGCTCCGCCGCTCGCGATATCACAGACATACAGAGAGACATGCACATACGGTTACAAATGCACACCGCGTTGGCCAGCGTCCTTCGCTGCTGTACGTACATTGTCCAGATCAACAACTCTCCCTCTCTCTCTCTCTCTCTCTCTCTCTCTCTCTCTCTTCCCCTGTTCTTAGTCTACGGCGCCCGACACACTCTCCCCCTTCGCTCCATCGATTGACCACCTAGTGATTCCAAATTTCATCCCCCGCCCCCTCCAAATAAAAAATAAAAAAAATCAAGCCTGGAGACATAAAAAATAGAGTAAAAGAAAAACTGGCATCCGCCATGTCCATGGAGAAAGCATCATAACGCCTGTAATGCCGTAGACCCCGACGACAAACCCTCCCAAAGCTCTGAAACATATATACAGGGAACGCCCCTCGCCCCCGGTAGAACTGGCCCCTAGGAGCGGAAATGGGAGGCTGATAGTTGAATCATAAGTTGGGTGGAGGCAGGGTGTGCAGCCGCGTCCGTCCCGCGGGGGTGAGATTTAACCCTTGCCTCATTCCTTTCGTGCTCTCTCGGTTTCGGTAGGTAGTTCCTCAATTCCGGTCTTCGGGCTTGGGCCGGATATTTCGCTGCTCGAGCTGCCTCTTCCGCTCCAGCTTCGCATAATGTAGCCCGCAGGCGTTGCATAGAGTCCTGGCCCCATCAGGGCCACGCCGCCACTCGGGCGTGTCGACGCGGTTGCAGCTGTGGCATCTCCCAGGCGGGGCGGCACGCTGGGACGGTACGTTAGCCAGATCACCAACGCATTGTTCAACATTTTTGCCAATCGGACTTACCCCGCGCCGCTTCTTGACCTCAGTGATTGCGTATTGAGACTTCATCCCGTCCTCAAACATGGGCACGTCCCTCTCTTCCTCATATGTCGCCGTCTTGGGAGCTTCTCGAGCGCGCTCATTTCGAATGGACTGCTGCACCGCCTCCTTGACCCGCTCCAGCGATGCTCTTACCATGTCGGCGGTTGAAAGCATATCGTTGACCTCTTGCTCTGTCGGCAGACGTTCGGGGATTGTGTGGGCGCCGTGCTGTTCCTGTGCTATCCGGCCATATGCCTCGGCAAACGTGAATAGCGTCCGGGAGGACTGTGCGAGCTGTAGAAGAAAGACGTCAGTGGGACAGCCAGGCGACAGGATGAAGTTGGGAACAGAGTCTACTACTAACCCGTCCAAGAGATTCTCCATAATTCCAGGGCGTCGTATATAGCGCCGGGGGCTCAAACGGTGGTCGCACTCCCCTATCACCGTCTTCCATGTGGGCAGTTTGACCCCTTTGGTCGTATGATCCGTAGCTGTGAGGCGGCGCATGTCGAGGCGAGGCGGGATATGTTGGCAAGGGCATCTGACCATGGGGCAGAGGGCCACTGGAGTAGGAGGAAGCTGATGACGACGCAGGAGGCGCAGGCGGGTGCGGGTAGCCTCCATTCAGCGTACGGTGGTCCTTTTGCGAGTCATGGGGGTAGTGATGGGGAGGCAGCTCAGGCTTGATAGAGGGGCTTGAGCGCCTATCGGAAACGGGTGGGAGGCCCGGGCGACTGTTAAATGACGTCCTTGGGGAGTCGGCAAAGGACGATAGAGGTTCACGCCCAGGAGGATACGTGGATGCGGGACGGTGCGATTGTGGAGATGGGTGCTTCTCGGCCTCGCCATAGGATCGGGGCGGCCCCGAGAACGGAGACGGGAAGCCGGTGTTCGGCTGGATGCTCGAGGATGCAGACGAAGGGTACTGGTTCGACTTGGCACCCGAGATGACCTCGGAGATGGAGGGAAGAGACTGGCGCTTCGAGTGGTCGGTATCCTCGACGCTCCTACGTGAGTCGGCGGATGCGATCATGCCGGAGGAGCTGGGTTGGGGGTAGCCCGAGGAGTAGGACGGAGGAGGAGGGTAGGTGGTGCTGGGGTGTAGCAGAGTTGCCGTGGCCATGGCAGGAGGGTCGTGGTGCGATCTCTCGGGAGGATCTCGGTAGAGTGGAGGTTGGTACTGACGCGACGGCGTCAGGTGTCTGTCAGAGTTGTTGGCAGAGGAGGAACCGCTGCATTGGGTGAAAAGGCCATGTTAATAGGAACTGACATCAAGCGAAGAGGGAAAAGGAAGGGGAGAGAGAGATGATGAATATGTCGGGTTGGGTGAGGGCCAACCAAGACACGGGGCAGAGCAGCTGAGCGACGGGTTGTATGGAGGGGACAGGAATGTGAGACGTACCTTTGCCTAGCCCCAGGGTCAGCCGCTTCCATAGCGCATCTGGAGAGGGCCAAGAGAATCGGGTATGGCTCAAAGCCGTCGATACATCTGATGCCAGGCCTTTGCGGGGAGGGGCCAGACGTCAAATATACCGAGCCCAGAGGGTAACAGAACTCAGGCCGAGGGCTGGGTCTGCGTGGTCGTGGCGGTGGTGGAGATGATGATGGGTGGTGGTGGTAGTTAGTGGTGGCGGTGTTGGTGGTGGAATGTCGGCAAGCAGCAGGGCGTTTTTGGAGGTGCTGCTGGATACTAGTAGTACGAAGTAGGTAGTAATATTCCCGGGCCCTAGTAGGTCCTCAGTGCCCAGTGCCCGGTGCCCAGCGCTGAGTGCTCAGTGCTGAGTATGTAGGTGTAGGTAGATGGGTAGGTAGGTAGTAGGTAGGTACTACTCGTAGGTAGGCCGTCTCCAGAGTACTCGTACCGTACTTGGGCTAATTGTGAGTGTCTTGTCGCAAGAGCAGCAGCTCACAGCTGGGCCAAAGAAGGGCTACAGCAAGGGGCTCCGTCGAGGATTAATGTGTACTCGTAACAATAATTGGAGGAAGGAAAAGGCGCAGCGACCAACAGGCGAGCAAGAAAAAAGGAAGCAAGAAACAAAGCAGGCGACGAGAGCAGGTAGAAAGTGATAGCCAGGATGCAAAGGAAGAAGAAAAGAACACCCCCCCAGCAGAGAAAAGTTTGGGCCCGTCGGCCTGGCTGGGAACCCGCCCACCACCAAGGCCCTAGGCTAGTCTGGCCACGCTACTTACTCCGTACAAGTCGGGTGTGGTCAAGATCTGACGCGATGGCGAGTCGGCGACTGGGTCTTGGGCCTTGGGAGTTCTGGGACCCTCCTCGTGGTGGCGCTGGTACCGGGGGTGGCCAGGTGACAAGCCAGAGAAGACCCAGAAACTGCCCACATCTTACCCAGATTGCCTGGGAGAGCTGCCAGATTGCTGCGGATCTGGATACATGACGATACTCGTATCCGTACTTCGTACGAGCGAGTAGCAGTAGTACCACATACCTCACTTGGGAGAAGGGCCAGCACAGCCAGCACGGCCAGCACGCACGGCTGTCCAGCGGCTGAAGGGCAAGGGCCAGTGAGGGCACAGGGCATCGCGCAGAGCGCCAGAGAGGAGCCAGAGAGGAGCCAGAGAGGACCCCAAGGGACAAGGACGGACAGCCTGCGGACAGGCAGGCTGTCGGGGGGCTCGGCCAATGATCCAGTTATTCCAGGGGGGGTCGATCTGACTTGTGCTTGCTGACCCCGGCCCCAGAGATGAGATGCGATCCAATGCTGATGGGGGTGTGGAGAAGGGTCCCAAGTACGGTGTACCAACGCACGCGCCCACGCCTCAGGGCCCCCAAGGTCCCCGAGACCCAGAGATTCTGATCACTGACCAGGCAAAGGAAAGAGATGAGATGCGCGGGTCGCCTTGGCAAGTACGGAGGATGAGTAGTACTCCGTACGAGCGAGTACTCGGACTGCTCGGTATGTACGAGTACTTCCGGCTTCCTGGCCCCAAGCCTCCAAGCCCAGGGCCAAGGCAACGCGACAGAACCGTTGACGACGACTCGGGGAGAAGCTAAAAGAGGCCATAATGGCCTGCAAGTACTCCGTAGCAACTGGTACTATTAATACGTGCGTTCGTATGCACAATTGCTTCAGGAAATCCGTACTCCCCGTCCGTAATGCCGCAACCACTGCACAACCACTGGGATCAGTATTACGGGCTCGAGCTCTCGGTCATCATGTAGGAAAAAGAGTTGGTTGTTGGCCGGTGCAATGGTTTCTGTCATCTGCAGACGGCGCGCCGCCACTCGTCGGCTCGTCGACAGGTCAGACGCAATGCACAGTGAACCGTCTCAGGCCTATTCGGACGTAGATATCCTGTATACTGCTACGTAATATCTCCCCGTGAAAGCTGAATTTGAAGCCAAAAAAAAAGTCTTGCTCGATGGGATGCAGCTAGCAAATATTGTCAAACGTTTGGTGGATGAGGAGGATGGCCAATGCGCGCCACGAGTAATGACATCGAACGATTGTGCTGCTGAAACCGGAAGGGGTCCTTGGGGTCTTTGTGGCCGCAACGGTGAGAACCGAGGATGCTTGGGTACCTGGGCCAAGTGTGTGCGTTGGAGCGTTGGGGCGTTGGAGCGTTGGAACCTTGTTGGAGCGTTAGAGCGTTGGACCAAGCTCGAACCTTGCACAGTCTGGAAAGCATGAAAGCAGGCACTGCCACCCTGCCAG
The DNA here is from genome assembly GCA_016490725.1 of Amphichorda felina. Classification (NCBI taxonomy): domain Eukaryota; kingdom Fungi; phylum Ascomycota; class Sordariomycetes; order Hypocreales; family Bionectriaceae; genus Amphichorda; species Amphichorda felina. The sequence goes on along the minus strand of JAEMHR010000006.1, from coordinate 306,242 downwards.
GCAGAGAGAGATTGGGGGCGAAAATGCGAGCAGCGGATCGGATTCCAGATCAGATCGGTGACGTTGGCGACACACGAGTTGGTGAGCCCGCCGAGATTTAGCTCGTCATGCGCTGCAAAACTGGTTAGTGCCCGGCCCGCGCTCGCCCTGTCCCGTCCTACGAGTACTCGTACATAAGCAGTCGAGGAAGGCAGTCTAGGGGCTGGTTGGCAGATATGAGGGTTGCACACTGTGAACGGTGTGGTGTGGCACTGTACTTGGTACCACTAGATGCCATGTGTACATCCGGGTCCGCCCGTACCGCCATGCTCGATCATAATCTGTACATAGGTGCAGATAGTACGAGTAATACTACCAGTATGTAACCACTGACGTGATCACTTTGAGGTACCTAGGTGTTCGTCTCGTTTAGTACGAAGTACCACTACTCCGTATTGCCATGAGAGCTATCGGGAGGAGAACCTGGTATGGACCATTCGCGCCGACTGTGGGAAATCCGCAGGCCGCAGTCGGGTTGGTCATGGGAAACCCATGAACCTTGCCTTGTGCAGTATAACAGACAAGCCCTCCTAGTACATACATAATCGCGGTAATATATGCCTCCTCTATGGTCATGGAGCTGCTCATGACAGCCATACGTAGATGATAATGGCCCCGGCCTGGCGTGTCAGGAGCGTGGAATCGGCCCTGAATGTCGTCTGTTGTGCGGAGGAGACCAATCTGGGGGTGTGGGAGATTGGGTTCTGATTTGTGGTGGAGGCACCGGAAAGTTGCAACTGCTGGTTCCAGGTTGTGAGTCGTGACTCTGCGGCCTTAATCAACGGCTTGGTTTTCGTGAAGCCCGTCCGTCTACCACGTTGTCAGAGATTTCTTCAGCGGGCCTAGCAGCCGCACAGCCAGCCAGCCCGCTTCCTCCCAGGTTCCAGTCTCTCCGGGCTTGGCAGTCAGTTACCATGCACGCGGTCCGGACATACAGTTGTACGTGTACGGATGCCTATTCGCATAGGCATGGCACAGCGGAATTCCATCGCGACCTGTCATCCTCGGAATCCCATCTGCATCCCTGGTCCTGAGGGAATCCAACGCTTCGTCGTTGCACTCGCCGCATGGGCCGAGTCAGTCAGCATTGGTCATGTGCAGAGGTACATCGCCGGTACCGAGGACATCGGCATGCCATGATCGCATCGGCCCAACACAGTGGACAGAGGGGGGGCCCACCAGGTGCAAGATGGGCCCCCAGCGACCTAATCTCGCCCCAGGGCCAGATTTCGATTGCGGTGGATCTTGATCACGCCAGGCCCGAGAGAACCTAGTGTAGGCTGCAGTGTGGGTGCCACAGTGTGCCCACTTGATCTTGTGAGGCCACCTGGCTTGAGCCCTGATGAGGCGGCTTGTCGTCAGCCCCCGGTCTTGGCTCCACTGCCACTGATTGGACTTGGACTGAGTTTAATACTAGTTACTTGCTCGCCATGTGAAAGAGCCGACCTAGTGCCTCTGGTGCTGAGGACCGCGAAGATAGAAGCGGGAGAGTAGTATCCGTACTCGTCCCTATTATAGTAAGAGGATCCGCTTAGGAGAAGGTCCTAACAGGGCTCGGCCAGTGGTGGCGCCTCGATGGTGCTTGGTCGAGCTTTAATATTCGTCCTCGTGTTACTGTGTGTGATGCCGCCCGCCATCATCTCCGCGGCTCCCAACCCGTGGCGACTCGAAATTGAAAGAAGAGGGGAATTGTGTACTGTGGCCTCAAGCAGCCTGGAAGCAACGCGATGACGGGCCACGGAAGCTGGAAGTGTTTGAATAATATGGATGACCGATGGCGTGGTCTATCCAGGCCCAGTTGTCGATTGCTGGCCCGATGTCGTCTTGAAATTAGGCGAAGCCCAGCACTACGTAGGACGCAGACGCCCATCCATTTGAATATGACCTGCACAGACACTCATAATGCGAGTAGAATCTTCAATCTCAGTGGGATCCGCTGACGCATGTACGTCATCCTCGTTCACTCCTCCCTCGCAGGATTCCGTCCTACCTTTCTACCTACAATACTCCTAGCACCAGACTAATACTAGTACCTACTTATGTAATGAGATGTACGTAGTTGCCTGTACTATGTTTTTGTACCTACTTCGGTAGGTGCTTTAATCAATAGGTAATAGTAGGAAGTAGGAAGTGGGGTGGTGGGTGCCTTCTGATCCCTTGTAGGTAGTCCCACATATCTACCAACCTGGAAGGCAGGAAATATCTACATGTGCCCGTTTAGACGGCAAGATGGATGTGCATCTTGAAGTAACCTTACTTGATATGCATCTACTACTACTACTTACTTAAGTAGTACCTACTTAGTTAGTAGAGAGTTGCCTTCCATAGAGAACCCCAGTAGTAGTGCACGATTGGCAGGCTCCACAGGCTGTGCACCTGCAGCATCGGTGTCGGGCGTCTTTAAACTCGATCGGAAGCATCCATGCCGCCCATCAATACCTATCTTACTTCGTTTTCAGGCCAGCGATTTGGGAATCGACAGTGATTCTAGGGGATTCCAGTCCTAACAGCTCGTTTTATTATACGTCGGTTGGGAATTCTGTCGCCCGTGACTACCACCAACTTATACAGTCCCTGACCTGAGAGACAAACAACATTACATCATCCAAGACCAGTGCAGTGCCTAAGGAACACCCCTCATACCGGTAGTATGCACTACGGGTTTGCCTGTTTGTTACCATTTACCGAGTTAGATTCGGAAGGGCCGCTGCTATGCAATACTGCATCTTAGACTCATGGGTGTTTGATGGATTGATAGCCATGTGCATTACGGCCATGCAGAGATATTTGGCCAGGTGAACGAACCCCAGTATCCCAAAGTTCTCACTCCCTCTCCACCACGCTGGACATGATAGACATAAGACTGACGGCACAGGTCGGATGCAGGTCAACCAATGAAGCTGCGTCCTTGCGCGAACGGGGTTGTGCATATGACAGAGGACACTCAGACACTGATATTCTTCCTGGTCCACACCGCGGTTTCCGATCCAGCCCTCCACTCTGTGCCACACCAATACCGATATTAAGTACGGATACGAGTGCAACGCTGGAGGGAAAAGTCGCCTCCAGATTTATCTCGAGGGGCGGAAACGAAGCTGTCAACGATTCTTCCGTCGCAGCTCATCTGGGTCCGAGGGCTGTCATTTCTCGCAAAGTCAAGAGGTGGTTGGGGTTGCAGCTACTACGTACATCCGATGGCGGGAAAGACCACTCTGAGCGACAATTGTGAGGCTGGTGTCGGTGGAGGGGCAGCTTTGCAGCCGACGAGGACCTACTTACTCGTAGTGGTATTATTATTAGCCAACGCCTGCAATTTTGCCTTGGCGGCGCCTGTTGCCGCTTCGAGATTTCATTACGAGTTTGAGCTGAGATCGGCACCAGGTCAAGCGCTCACTCAAAAGAGATCGGGTACCGGCACTCAGGGATCATGACCACATTAATATGGATTTCGAATTTTTTTTTTCAACCGGCGCGAATACAGGAGCGGCAATGAATGTCGAAGTACCGTCAAAAGTGGAGATATTTGCATCTGTGAGGGGGCCGACAATACCGATCGCAACGAAATGGTCAACAAACTCAACAATTCTGAGCCCCACGTATTACTCGGCTCCTCGCTTCAGCCGAGCACGGGATATACCAAGTACGAGTATAGCTAGCAGTACTTCGTACTCCGTACGTGACGGTTTGGAATCAGCAGGCATGCGCCATGCCACGTCTCACGGCATCGACTAATACGATACGACGGGTGAATGGTGGTGAAATCGGCATGGCTGGGAGGCCGTTGGAGTCCTCGCCGCAGAGGTACTTCGTACGAGGAGGGTATTGCTCGTAGCATGAGCCAAATCATCATCCCCCGACCCAGCCAAGCAGCCAAGGGCCCCTCCGCCCTAGACGCACAGTGACATGAACGACAGGAAAAGCGGGCCTCCCGACGTTTGACAACTTTGATTCCCCAAATTCCAACGGAGTATTCCGTCCTCTGATCCCTCCAGAAGGGTTGCCCTCACAACAGACCACCCAAACTGCGTGGCAAGGACACCCCCAAGGACACCCAAGGACACCCAAGGACACCCTCTTCGACACCTGCTTCGGCGATTCGACCAGCCAACAATGTACTCGTACCAGTACTAGTAGTTCCGTCTCGAATTTCTCGAGCAATAGGAGCCACTCCCGCCACCTGTCTTGACCTCTTTTTTTTTTCTCGCAAAACTGAGCTGTCACTCTTGCAATTTCGGCATCAAAGCGGGCGGGGCCCAGCAGTACTGTTGTGGGGACTGGCACAGGAGCGGAGAGAGAAGATAACATATTTGTACCCATACAGAGTGAGTACCTTTGGATATCAACACCTAGTGCCTTGGAAGAACACAGAGCGCCAGGTATTACTATTGGGTTTAGTTAAGCCCCTCTTCGGTCCATGCTCGCTCTTCCGTACTATGCGTTCTCAAGAAAGGGCGGCCAAAGGGTGGCCGAAGGGTGGCCAAATAAAGGAGTCAAAGATGATTCGGCCGATCTGTGGGTGATTTGGCACTACCAACAGCTCGGTAGAGCAGGTACCGCGACTTTGGTATCATCTCTCTTGGCCATCGATGCTGCCGCGTTGACCATGGTACCTAACTAGTATTCGTACATAAGAGTACGAAGCATTTCTACTAACATACGTAGGTGCCTAAGGTACGCACTTGAATACTACGAGTACTTCTCGCAGTACTGACGACGGCGGCTCAAGCACCCCCGCGTCTTTCCAACGGCATAACACGGGATATACTATACTACTATCCGTAGCACAAGTACATACCAGAGTAGTGCACAGAGTGAAGACTAACACCTAAGTAACGGTTGCTTACTATAGTAGTGTTCCCGAGAGTCTAAAAGGGCCGGACTGCGATCCGATCCAATCCCGCCACATCCCGCTACTACAAACGGCACAAAGGGCTTGAGAGGATTAATTCTGAAATCATGAAACCCCAGTGGCTCTGGGTCTCTCGCCAATGATGCCGACAGAGAATGTCACAGCTGCTCGATTCCCGATCGATTGAGCCACAGACTTCTGAATTGAGGCACACCTCGCCCAGCCAGGGCCGCCTTCGAGGTGGCTCCAACCCAAATCTGTATGACGAGTTTAGGCGACTTCTGGGCCCAACGAGGCTTGACTACCACCACCACGGCCGACGAATCCGGAGCCAGGGACGACGGACCGACAGCAAGGCAGGGCCCAGTACCATGGGACAGCAAGCCAGAGCAATGTTGCGGGCAACTGAGCGGCGAACAGAGCGGGCAGGGGAGATCGGACCTTGACCCCCAGGGAGGGGATATCAATGCCGTTAAGCATCGTATGACGACGGGCACCATATGATTTCGTGGTCCCGAGTTTACTACAGTATTCGTACTACATAGGTACTTGGCATGCATGGGACTGAGGACAGCACCACAGCCTGCCGCCCCTTGCCCGGCTTTTTGTCTCCGCGTGCTGGTTGGGCGGTCTCCAGTGCGGGCGCTGGAAGCTGCGCGCGAAACCTGGGTGCTAGGTTCTGCTCAGGTCAAATGGTATTACAATCTACCTATAGTATCCGTAGCCGTACGTACTAGCAGTATAGGTAGTAGGTACCTACTATTATTAGAGGCGCTACTTTGTTGTATTAGGGAGTCTATTACGATGCAGGGGACCAACCTCATCTCATCTACTGATACGACTACTACGAGTAATCCGTACTACTCGTAGTATTATTATTATTGTTATTACAAAGGACGTGCTTATTACTCGTATCACCGGCTCATCTTGCCTCGTCGTCGATCACTGGTGGGCGCAGCCCTTGGAAGAGAAGCCAAGGACCCTCAGGGTCCCCCCAGCGGGTACGCGTACGGGGGCTGTTAGTGGCCTGTTCGCTGGAGGATGGCACCCGGACCATTGACCTGTTATAGTACGAGCAACCATCCATGGACCCATCCGCATTTGCGCTGCCGATAATGACAGCCGACAGATCCCACTGTCAATATCCCAAGGCTAATTAATACGCTGTCACGGATACGGAGTACTCCATCTACGGACGCGGATCCTCTGCCTTGCTTGGGAAGATCCATCGTATGTATTATCTGATCAGCATCGGCGCGGCGGCCACCGATGACACCGGTGCAAATGTCTCATCATTCATGGCCTTCCATGTCCAGCGCCAGCCGATCGCGCCCCAGGTTGTCATATTGGGGGCACTGGTGCACCAACCTCAGACAGGTGCTATAGCACTTTGGCACTACTAGCAACACCGTACTTTGTACGAGTACTACTCGAAGCACAGCTTCCAGGGAGCTCTCTCCCTCGCTTTCGCATTTGTCGAAATGGAGTTAGGCGATTCAACACAGTAGCTCCCCTGTTAGTGCGACCCCATCGCGCTGTCCATGGCATGGCAGAAAAACAACCAGTAAGCCAGTGTTTCATCACCGCCTACCCTGTACGAATAATACCTTACCCTAGGTAGCCCCGGATCCTCTTCTGCCTGTCAGGAGTCAGCTAGTAGTGGTCTCTTTGCGCAACAACTCGCCCGAGTCATCGTCTGGCTCCTCCGAGTCAACCCCCCCGTCGATCCCGAGTCATCGTCGCCCCTCTGCCTGTTATGGCAATTTTGGGGCGCCGAAACCACGCGTGCTTTTTCCAATCGAACTCCCAACGGGCCCAGAAAATCTTGGCGCGATGAATCTGCAACCCGCTTCAGAGTCAGGGCTGAGGGGCCTCCTCTGCTTGGCCCGCGCCGCGCCCCGATCTCCAAACCTCCGAGACAGCCCAACCGACGCGCCGAGACGAAACCCCTTTCAGCGCGCTGAAGGCCTGGTCTATGGAGGGGTGAAGGGGAGAGGGGGGACAACTGAACGCGGAGAGGCGGGTATTCCCTCTCTCTCAGGCTAGAGGTGAGAGGGAAAAAAGGGGTGGGACCCCGTTGCTTGGCTAAGAAAGGGCTCTGTCGAGGTCATTGTCACCACCTTGTGGCATTGTGGGAAATGGAAAGCGGCATGCACATCGCAATGCCGAGCATACTACGGAGGAGAGCGAGCCAATCTCCGCGTGCATTTCAGATCACAGATCGGCCGCGATCGCGCGTTGCAGTCGAGTGAGATGCGGTGGGAGCCAATCATACCCTGGACAACCGGCGCAGGCTCACACACTCACTCACATTTGGACACGCCCCCTCCCCTCCCCCTTTTCTCTTTTTTTTTCTTCAAAAAGGAAATGTCCGTAAACGGCTCAGCAGATGGCTTCTGAAGACTGTTCAGCCTTTGCAGGCCGTCACGGCTCATCGGCCATTATGTTCCCTGACTGTCCTCTTGGACTTGACAGCAGGGCCGATGCTGATATGAGCCCCCTTGTACAATTCTCCCATGGTTCCCCCCTCTTGAACTTCTTCGCGACTGGCGAGCAGTCCCTTGGAAAGCCTCGCATTTCACAGGTCCATCCTAGTACACTTTGACTCCATGGCCGCTGCCACGCCCAATATATTACTGTGTATTAACATTATCTCCAGTTGTATTTTGTCCAGCTGTATTTTCAGTTCAAAGAATGTCCGATACGCCATATGTTGCCTATGTCTCCTAGCCATCACTCCCTTGGCAGGTCATATCCTGAACTTCGTTCTTAGCGGCAGGTCCCTGCTGCTGCTGCCTACGTAGACCTCATACTTTCCTCTCTGCAGTTGCCACTTCTGTGCCTCTGTGTTCCAGGTGCTTAAATCTCTCCTCGTCAGCTCAAAGACGGCTGTAGTAGAGTTGTCTGGCGCGAGAGTGAGCTTGTCGAAGCCTCGGAGCTGCTTTTCCGGCGCGTTGGGAATCCCCAGATAGAGCTGAGCTACCTCAGCACCAGCAACATCTCCCGTGTTTTCGAGAGTGGCAGTGACGTTGAAGATGAGATCCCACAGATCGACCTGTCCGCCCATGGAGATACTACCGGTTGGCCACTCGTCCGTGTTGGCATTTGGGACCTTCTTGACAGTAAGATTCGTAAAGTTGAAGGTCGTGTAACTTAGTCCGAAACCGAATTCGTATCGAGGGCTCTTGTTTTGCGCATCGAAATCCCGATAATCAATATATACCCCCTCATTAAAGTCGGACTGGGGGAACTTGCTGTAGTTTCCCGAGGGCTTCGTAGGGCTCAGTAGCGAACCATAATCTGTACTGTTCTTTGCCACGGTGTAAGGTAGCTTCCCCGAAAAGTTGGATTCCCCAAATAGCAGCGAGACAAGGGCTGGTCCAGAATATTGTCCTGGCAGATGGCCGAAGATGATGGCCGTGACATTGGGGTGGTCGACGAATCCGTCCACGAGACGGATGCCAGCATTGTGGAGGACCACGACGGTCCTGTTGCACTGATCAGCAACCGACTTGATCAGATCATCCGTGTAGTTGTCGCTGAGTGCAGGACGATCGTAACTTTCGGATGCCCAGGCGTTCCCAAAGACAAAGCAAGCATCCGACGCAGGATTCACGACCGGATTCTGCGATGCCAAGTCATGGAGAATTGCCACGTCATTATAGTAGGCCCTCATCTTCAGCGCTTCGAACGGTGACACCAAGATCCCTGGTGTCGTACCGCTTGAGCCACCCCCAGAGATCATGGTTCCATTCACACCAACCGTAGATTCGGTAAACTCTTTCCCCGAGAACCGTGCCCATACCTCGTCCCCTGAAACTGGCTCAGCTCCATACTTCCAGGTGAACAATGCACCCCCTTCGCTGCCCACAGGCGCGTATACATCTGGGGCCTTGGCCGAGTACCCGAAGATAGACAGCAGCTTTGGGGCTTTTAGGGGCAGAGTGTTCTTTGTGTTCTTGACAAGAACATGCCCCTCCATAGCGCCGTCCAGAAGAACTTGGCGAGCTGTGGGATCCCTTGCGTCGACAATCTCATGAGGCATGTCTATATATTGTGGCATACCTTTGCCAGGCTCCTTGATGTCCGTATCTTGATGTAAGTGGTACCACATCGTAGCCACCCTAATCTACTTAGCGGGGAGTCTCGGCTTAGAATCATCAAATCTTGACTCACCTGAGTGCCATGTCGTGTATACGATACTTTGGGACTGTTCCGTTTCCCACAGCGTCAACCATATCGTCAGCCCAAAACTTTTCGCTAGTTGGCATGGCCATATCCAAGCCGGACAGGGGAGTTGAAAGGCCTTCTTGTTCCGCACCCCAGTCAGACACTACAAATCCCTGCTCGAGTCAGAACAGAAGTTTAGCTTAATTTTGGAGGCCAATTACCTGAAATCCAAGTTCCGTCTTTAAGAGCCCATTCAGGATTTTGCTGTTGCCACATCCATATGTGTTGTTAACTCGCTGATAGGAGCACATGATGGAACCGGTCCCAGCCTTCAGGGCGTCTTGGAAGGGCCTGTTCTGTTAGGTTGATGAAACATGTAGAGAAATCGAGGAACCATTTTTCTGCTCACCAGAGATAAAGCTCATGCATTGTCTTATCATCAATATTGGAGGAAACAGACGCAACGTCATCTTGAGGATTTCGGTTCGTTTCCTGTTCGTTTCCAATAAAATGCTGCTTCGAGTCAGAGTCCATTCTACAGATAGTTAGGGACAACAACCTTTGTGCTTGCTATGACACCCTGGCTTTGTATGCCCTCTATACTCTTGTATGCAAGAGAGCCTGCTAGATACGGGTCGGAGGTGAATCCCTCCCAATTCCGGCCTCCCAAGGCGATACGGCCTAGGGGCCCCACGACAGGCCCAAGAAGAACGTTGACGCCCTTTTTCTTGAACTCAGCCGCCATGGCAAGTCCGCGCTCCCGAGTAAGTCTTCGATTCCAGCTGTAGTAGATACCTGTCAGTACCGTGTCATGAACCTGAGAAGCTTCTCGGACGTACCTAGCCCCAACGTGTATACCGCTGGGGAAGCTGCTGACAAAATCGGTCCCGCGGAGGCCATTTGCTCCATCGCCAAGACATAGACCGGGAAACTTTATACGGTCTATAGGCGGAATGGTGCCTTGGCAGCTGTTGTTCATTGAGCCCCCCGAAATGAAAAGGGCCTTTCAAAGTCAGCCTCCCGAAGTTCGTTGTTGTTGTTGTTTCGAAAGCAGGGGCCTACCTTCTCCGACAGTGTCATCCCAGCCAACAGCGTCTTTGCCTTTGAAAACGCATCATCTAACTCTTCCCCTCCGACTATCTCCGCTAATGCCTTGTCAGCACACTATTGCGCCAATGTGACAGGCTGACCTACGCGAAGGATGCACCACTGGCGACACCGCAATGAGCTTGACTTCGTCTCTCTTTGCTCCGCCCCTGGTCAACCCCATCAGAAGCCCACCCAACACAGCAATACCCAGGCCAGCCAAGATGACGAGAGGCAATAGGAACAATGCGACTCCCGTCTTTTTCCTCAGAATGGGGAGTCGCCTGGTCCACCATGACCCCCGGCAAATACGGCATGACCTTGACCTGCCCTGGTTCGCCATTGTTGCTGCCTGTTTTTTTTTATTAAATAATCGGCAGAGATGTGTATTCGAGCTCAGCCAACTCGAATTCGTCGGTGGGTTGATCTAGAGGGGAGATATGTGAACCATTGTTCCTGAAAATGAGACTCCTCGAGCGTTGACGACTTACACGGCGAGCGGCCTTGCTTGGGTTAGCGTAGCTGCGTTCTTGTCGAAGTTGGCTATGATAGGAGAGGTCTGGGGAGGAAAAATTGATAGGAACTAAATTGAACAGAGCATGTTTTTCAGAAACAAAGATGGGGTCGTCGAGGGTGCTTTTATAAGTATCACCTGCTTACCTTGTTGTCTCAACAAGGTGGTGTTCGTACTTGCCATGGCTGGCGCCCAGCTTTTTGTTGATATTCATTAATGGACATCGCGGCGCACCTAGGTAGGTAGTACTATGCACTGGAGGGCAAATCTTTGGTTGACAACTCTCTTTTCCTGCCCTAAGTACTTATAGCACTTAGTAGTACCTTAGCTTACGTATTGGGAAACTGCATACGTAGGTACTACGTAAGTAGTCAAAGGATAACTCATTCCCCGTCACGATCACTTATCCCCCAAAGCTCAGCTCATTTCATTACCCTAGTTCATTTCATTGACCAACTTATCTGGGTATACACGGTTGGGGCCAAACCCGATTAGGAGTGACCACAAGGGTCGTACATCTCGAGAGCTGAGACACTCCTTCCCAAGACATAGCTCGAGACAAATAAAACCATAAAAAAAAGTGTTAACGTTCAACAGGGTGCCCAAGGTATCATAAAGCAACTCGCTCGTCCGTCTCACCCGAGTGGCCGTTCATCTTCCCTTCACCATGGTGTTCTTCCATCGCATCGTGATGCCACTATTCTCCCCTCCTGCACACGGCCGCCAGGAACGAGATTCCTGAGACAAACAAACGAAAAAAAAAAGTAGCTCAAGTGCGCATTTTCACAGCGTCCAACGGCCGTAAATGTCGATAGATAAGATAAGATCGCGCGGCGTTTTCCAGCCTCCTCCTCCTGTAAAGCCTCATTGCAGGCTGCACGACACGGTTAGTGACGAACAGTAGTGATTTCTTATATATAGAGAAAGAAAAAGACATTGCTGGGTCCACCCTCGTGCTATGCAGTCGTCCCAGGAACAAAAAGAAAAGAAAGAGGACCCTCTGGGTACCGAACAACACAAGAGCTGACAACACGGCAGCGTCGCAGGTAGACAGAGGGTGATCGTGAAATTGCGTTGGGGTAGGGACGTGTGACCCCGTAATGCCGCAGACCACACACATGTCGGAGCAAGACGTAACTGTCGGGAGGGGCCCTTACAGTATTAACTGCTTCAGATTTCGTTGGATAATCATATCCTGCACCGAGCCCATTGTGATCTTCAAGAGATTCGTGTCGGTCGCGTTGGTGAAATGGCCGTAGATTTCCTTCTCCGTGTTCCGGTTGAGCGCGCGGAACTTGTCCAGGAAGTACTTGCTGGCAGCCTTGTAGTCGTCTTTGGGCCCATGGTAGTCGGTGAACCCGTAGTCGGTAATTGGGCTCTTGGGCAGCTTCTCGCGGAACAGATCCATCTTGTTGAGGAAAAGAATGAGCGCAGACTTTGTGAACCAGTGTGAATTGGCGATCGACTCCCACAGCATCAGAGCCTCGTTCATTTGGTTCTACAATCGCACCGTCAGCCACGAAAGTCTGGAAAACGTGCTCAAGCTGGAGATACTTACACCGTCCTTATCTTCGACCAGACATTGGTCGTAGCCGCTAATAGCCACGAGGAAGAGAAGACAATTGACATTCTCGAAGCAGTGAATCCACTTCTTGCGCTCTGAACGTTGGCCGCCAACATCAAACATGCGGTATGTCAATTGACCCAGGTCGAAGATCGTCTCGGTAATGCCCGTTGTCCTTAACCGCGACCGCAGAAGATCTTGGTCGTTAGGGATGTACTCGGGAGCCCAAATGCGGTCGATGTCGTCGATAAAGCTGCGGGTCAGTCAGCAACAGCCATGCGGACAATCGGACAAGACAGGGAAATCTGAGACTCACTAGGCGAGATTGTCATGCAGGGCGTACTCGTTGCCTTTAGCAATGGCTGCCTTAACACCGCCATCTTTCCAGAGAGACTTTACAGGCTCCAGGTATTCGGGGGGCATGGGCTCTTCGGCGCTGATTTCGCGGTCGATCAGGATCTTGGGCATAAGTTTCTAGGGAAATACGGGTCAGTTTCTGTCCTGTTAAACACAGCCGAAAATCCACCATCTTTTGCAGGGCGCTGGAAACACATTGTCATGTGGGATCCACGGCTGTCGCTAATCGAAAGTGTGGCCTGGAGTTGGCATGTCTAACCTCGTTGTCGGGGTTCTCGAAAGGAATGTTGAGCTCCAGCATGGCCTCCTGGATCGTCTTGAAGGACTGGACAATATTGCTGAAGATGACTGGCTTCCACTCGAGCTTTTCGTGGTTGCTGAACCCCTGAGCGTAGATGAGCTTCATCTGCTTCAGGATGGTTGATTTGCCCGACTCTCCGGCGCCTGCGAGACACAATCAGATGTCAGCATGACTATCGACAGACAAGACAGCGCGCAGCGCATTGTGCGCGTCTCGAGTGAAGCTAATGCCCCCCGAAGCCGGGAGGAGGAGGACGGGGGACGCGGGCAGTGGGCGCGATGGAAGTCCGACGTACCTAGCAATAGTAGCTTGACCTCCTTGGCTAGCCTCTTCTCATCCTGGCGAAGCTGCTTCTCGATTTCTCGAGAGCGGGCAAGGCCGCCGTCGCCCTTTTCGCGGCTGCCGAAGCACATTGTGGGAGGGAGAATTGGAGCCCTCGGGCCCAAGGTCGGTCGGGGAGGAAGATTGGGGCGTCGCAAGCCCGGCAGTGGGGGCTGCGGGAGGGCCGAGTTGGGCGGATAGCAGCAGCAGGCGCAGAGCAGACGGAGCAGACGGCGTATGGATGTCGCTAGGCGTCGTCTCGTGTCCCGGCGCAGGTCCAGGAACCTGTGTCGTACAGGACGGTCGGGTGTTGACGGGGGAGGGACAGGAAATGCGAGCGGCCGTTCGATTCGATTGCTGACAGCTTAGGGGGGCGGGCGAAGGCGAGACGCAGTGAACCAGCTGCCTCGTGGCTGTCGACGATGAGTGTCCTTGGACCAGCGGCGACAAAGGGGAAACAAGGGGAAAGAAAATGCTTCCTCCCCTACCTTAGGAGGAGCCGGGACGTGTGAGGGCTGGGGGGTCGAGGGACATTGAACCCAATGGACGACAGGTGCGTTTCAATTTGCCAAGTGCCGCGGCCAGGGGGACTGAAGGTTCAGGGCCGAGGGGGCAGTGGAGGGTGGACGAGTGCTGATGGCGAGCTTATTACCTACTAGTACTAACCTCTAGGCTCTAGTAATAAATAATATGGAGTAGAACTCGTACTAGCACTGGGAATTCCGAATAGTGCGCACGAGGCGGCGGGTTCCCCGTCTTCTTAGCTGGGGAACGAACACCTGGGCACTGGCTTTGGAATGCTGAAGACATCCACTGTCTCACACCGGACTGGCTGGAGCTGGCTGGAGCTGGGCTGGCATTGCCTGGCAACCTGGTGTGGGAGCTGCCCAGGCGCTGCAGGAGCGCTGTGGAGGTGGGAGGAAATGCACTAATGCCGCTACGAGTAGTGTACGGGACCTCGAGTACTAACATGTACCAATGCACTAAAACAGACCTGGGCGTTGGGTGGGTAACTTCGCGTGACCAGTGGGCTGTGGCCCGTGGCCCGTGGCTCGAGCCCTGGAGCCATGCGCTGCTGACCACCTGCTTCAGCACTTGGCAGTTCGTCCCGTTGGAGCCGCCCTGATAGGCAGTTAGCCACAGTCGCCATCCGCCTCCATTTGCCAGCTCAACCTGCATCCTGGGCCGAAAGCTCATCATCCACCCAATGCCATGGCGGGCCCCGTCCAAGTCATTGTTCCTGCTGCCTCGACGCTACTGTGGTCCTCTGTCGATGACTTACTGCCATGTACGAGTTGCAGCAGTCTGTCCATGGCTCGAATTTGGCCTGAAGGATGGAAACCCCCGATGCGTCCCGTGCGCTGCTCGACCTCGCCCTCGACCGGGCGACTCTGCCCCCGTCCCCCCCCTCCCCCAAAAATGCCCCCATGGGCGGCGCACAGTGTTCATTTCCAGATTTCCCAGATTGCCCAGTGTTTGCCAGAGCCTGGACCATCCATCCCCACCGAGCCACCGGCCGCAGGGACCTGAAACTGACCGTTATTGACCGTCCAGCTGTCCAATCTGGGATGGGGCAGCGAGGGATCTGTCAGAACTGTCCCTGCCCGTGCCAGAACACCACAGAGCTATCAGCGCAAGTACCATGACGGTCGGACCATTGTCAAAGATGTCAAAAGGAAGTCTGGCGGGATCTGTGGAGGAGCCAACAATGGTGTCGCACCACCATCCAGATGCCATGTGGTGTGGCTGGCCGTGGCTCTGAAGCAGTGGGCCTATGGCGATTGCGGACGGGCCATCCAACTTTGCCAGACCGACCTTCCAGTCTGTCGTCAATCATGGCACGAGTGGTCAGCGGGTTCCTGTCAGTTCGTGGGGAGCTCATCTCCCGTCATCTCGGATTATTTCGCCGACTCGGATGGGATTTCTTATGGCGCTCTTATTCGCTAATGCTCCCAGACTCGCTACTACAGTAACAGCTGCTATACTCCGTAGTATCTGTACTATGTATAGTATTAGTCGTCGTACGGATATTAGTCACGCGAATTTCAGGAAGACCCTTGCTCGCTCCCATACGAATACCTACATAGGTACGAGTACCATGTACTATGGGCGGAGCTTGCGAGGCCGTCGGAGACATTGAGGCACCATCACATCATTGACTGCAGTCTGCAGCAGCGGCACGGCTCAGGAGAAACCCGAGAGTCTGCCAAGGGCCAGTCGACCAGACCCCAGTCTCCACGCACCCGCATCCATGACTTCCCGAGGGCGAGAAGGAGTCCCTGTCTTCCCGTTGCTCTGGCTTCTGGGACTCTTGGGGGGCTGGTAGCTGCATGGCATCTTCAACAGTCCCGTTCGTATCTCGATGCCATGTTTCACTCCAAATACAACGCCCCGAAAATACACCGCCAGTACTCGTGGCCTGGGCCATCGCTCCGTGCTGCTCGCCAGGAGGGATACGACTCCCCCATTGCCTGAGCCAGGCGAAATTTGCAGCTTTATCCATGGCCAGATCCTGGGCACACCCAGCACCATTGGTCATTGGGGGCGCCATTCAAGGCGCCTTTCCCCCATCTGCAGGCCCCATCCGCGGCCCCACCGTCGCTGTCCGTCTCCTTTTGAAAACGTTTCAGAATCTCCAGGGGTCCAACGTGCCATATGCCCAGCAGTCAGGAACTTGGGGGGACGGCTGATTCAATTTCAAGTCAACAGCAAGGTTGCAACAAGCCATCCGCTGTCAACGCTCGGATCGATGATATATTTGGCTCCCGGCAACCGAATGCCGATTTCCTCTGCCTGGCCCCCAAAGCAGCTTGCCGCCAAGAATCACTTTCATTGCCGATGATTGCATAGTATTAGTACTACTCCGTACCTACCTATGTATTTCGAACTTCTTGCTTCCTCCTTCGCCAATCCGTACTATACGACACCCGTTCCCGTGTCATGTACGAGTAGCCCGGAAATGACATAACATGATAACAGAGATGTGACAAGTCGGTCTCCGGAGGCAGCCACCGGACCATCCCAATCAACATTGTGACAGCAGCGGACTAATAGCTCGACAAAGAGGGAGAAGACACTGATTTCCAGCCAGCTTCAAGCCACAACCCGGACTGCTGCATCAACCATTGATGGCACCCGCGTCCAAGCATTGGAGGGCACTTCTTCTCCCTGTCGAGCATCAATGAGCACTCAACGGCCCGCCGAAGTGCAGGCTGTCGGGAAACAATTACACATGCCACAGGAGATACGTCCAAATCCTACGTAGTGGGCCCGGAAGGATGCGGCGCGATTGTTTCCCGTGTGCTCGTCTCAGCCTACGCCATGGCTCCCGTCATTTCGACCATCTCCGACAATGATGATGAGCTCTGTTGCCATTCCTCCAAAAATCGCGAGCCCCCTCTACCTGGACAGACTGTATAATTACCAGAGACTACCTTCTAGGGCTTCATTGGAGGGGCCTACTTCCATGTACAGATATCACCGTGCCACCAGGTGCTAACACTAGTCACACAATGATGCGGCAATGTCGCCGCCCCGCGAACCTACGAACCGCTACAGAGAGGAATCCTAAGTTGTTCAACTTGTATAGCTTTCTAGAAAAATTATCAGTATTCGCGGGTGATTCTAAAGCACAGCCATCGAGACGAAAACGTAGAGACACAGTGTGCCAAGAACTCAATGTCCCTTCAAAGACCCGTGCAAGAGTTGCGGGGAAGCGGAGGTTCTTCAACTTGGCAGTTCCAACTATGTGCTATATAGCTTCACCGGGTGTATAGCCTCTTAACTTCCAGTGTCCCCCTTGGCATGTTAGAGAAGCCTGGGTGTGATGGGACTAGGGGTGTCCATATGACCGACCTTCCATATCTGATTTGACTGTTCATTATGCTTGATCCGATAGATCCTATATTATCTATCATACCCTCCAGATCATGAAGCAGGCAGCTTTTTGTTATTCGTTGCAGGATATGGCCGACAGCTCCATCTATGTAGTACCTATGTGCTCCCGGGGTGGCCTAGTAGGGGGAGGTTACTAGATGTAACTGAACTTATTTAAGATGACGAGTAATATAGCCCACTAGAGATCGGGTTTATTCCTAGCTAATGAGGATTTGTCTTAATATCTCATTCCCTAATATGACTTTCCATTTAAACCCAGCTATGGAGTTTTGTAAATTAGTATATCGTTGAGTGACACTCAACAACTATTCCGTATAGAGAGACTCTTGTATTCTAGAGAAAGCATCTCGTGATATCGATGATTATTGAGAATTCTTTTTGAGTCTTTGATACACAATTCCACACCTGTTGAGATGGAGTGATTGGAATATTCTGGCTTAGGTGTAGGCTAGGGTAAGGACGACGAGTACGAAGGTCCATGAAGAAGTAGGAGATGTAAACACACTTTGATTCTTGTTAAGATTGAAACAAATCAAATAGAATCTTTTGAAAGTACTCATTGAGTTGACATACTAATGTTGCACATGTTTTCTGTGCTTCTGGTAGCGAGTTTAGGTTCACGAGACATGATGACACCGTCGTATGGCTGGGGTCTTAGCTGATAGCAGTCAATGATTCGCACTATTTGTGAAATAGCCTTCAGAGAGAGCAAAGTGAATGACAGAAGAAAGGACGGCGATCCTGCGGGTTGGGAGCGCAGAGACGGAGGGCAAGGCGTGAAAAGACCACTGTATTCATTACGAGGACGGGTATCAGACACCGGCAACACGGCAACTAGCAACACGTTTGCGAAAGAAAGAAAGGGAAAAAAAACTCCATTCGTTTCCAAAGCCAAGGTAACCCAAAGCATACTATTTCTTTATCATGCTCCATGTGGGTCAGAGGTGGGAAGGACAAAAGAAAATAAGTCGTCTTCCAGATCATCAAGCACCCCCTTATAGCCTAAAATCCCATCGCCTAGCGTAAAGATTCATGACGGATTCAAAGACAAAGAGACGTCGAGAGGTCTAGAAGTCCACCACAACACCACCAGCCATGCTCACCAAGTCGAGCTTGTACCGTCCCGACACCAAGCTGCACGAGTGCATTTGTTAGCTCGTCATATCTCCCAACAGGACCTTGGCGGAGGCAGGCAAAGAATCCTTGCTCCCGGGTGAGATCTGGAAGGGAAGGCATACCTCCAGTTGAGATTGGCCGTGCAGGCGTACTTGGCACCGTCAATAAACTTGCGAATGTCCTCCTTGGTCTTGGAGTCCTTCGAGTAGCGCTGTAGGAGGTCCTTCTCGGCCGTCTCAAACCGTTGGATGGACTCGTTCACAATCTCAGAAGCGCGGGTGATGGCACCCTGGACGGAACCTAGACGGAGAGCGAGTAGGGGGATCAGGGTATCGACTTGTGCTTGATCCTGAAGGGGTCCTGTCAACTTGTGGACCGATAGACGGAGAGCGCGAGGCTCCCAGGGCAAGGGGCCAACTCACCACTTCCTTCTTGATGGACAGAATGTCATTTGTTCTGCGAGGGTTCCCATGTTTAGCTTTTTCTCTGCCACCTGTCTCTGGCAAATGTTTAGCTTACGTGGAGATGATGATGTTGGTCTCATTCCAGATATTCTCCATGGCGTGGTCCTCCGTAACCTCGTCGGGCAGGGTGATGCCGAAGGAGTACCTGGAACAGTGTGAGCGTCTCTAGCTTTAACCCTCTTGACGGAATAAGTGCATTACTTACTCGGTAAGGGCGAGACACACGCGCACAGCACTGGAACCCATACGGCGACGAGTGTACTCCTCGATGCTGGGTAGATGGGGGGTCATCTGGTACATCTGCTCCTCCTCGGACATCTGGATGAAGAATCGCAGCTCCGCAAGGAAGGTGTCAATTTGGCCTGACGAGTGTCAGCTTATGGCCTATACAAGGCTACTATTGGATAGGGAAATGCTTACGTTGATTACAGTGCTTGATAATGGCCTCTCCAACGGGCTTGAAGTTGGTGATGATGCGGTTGGTAGATATCGAGTCCAGGTCGACCGTCCTCTCCTTCTTCAGAGCGGCCTCAATGTAGGCCATGGTCTCAGCCCGGAAGGCGCATGACTTTTCAAAGTCGTTGATAAGACCTGAGAACTCTAAAGAGTCGGTCTCTGGAAATGAGTTAGACCGTGAGGGGCCAGCGAGTATGCATGGGGGTTTCCTTACCATCATCCCAGACAAAGAGCTAGATATCGTGCAAGACGGCCGAGATCAGCATAAGGCCCTAAGAAGCCGTTTTTTTATAGTTCATTCTTACCCAGATAGAGAGGTAAGTTGTCACAAGAAGGGCTTCATACGGCGCGTACGCCCACCAAGAGGCGCCGAAGAGGGCCACGCCGGAGAGGTTCATCTTGTTGAGGCGAGGGCCGTCGTTGGGGGAGGAGAGAATCCTGTTTGGAGGCCATGTTTAGTCGCTTGGATAGACACTAGTGCCATAGGGGAGGTTTACCATGCGAGCATGTCCTGTGAGTCCTTCTCAAGACGGTCTATCTCAGGGTTGACACCCTGAGGCCAGTGGCTCATCATGATCTGCAAGTCGGGGATCGTGACCTTGGCAGCACGCATGTATGCCACAAGACGATCCCGCTCCTGCTGGGCGGTAGCGGCCGAAACCGACTCGACGGCCTCCTTGTGGTTGACTAGCTGCTCATGGCTTGTGAAATGGGCGGTGGCGGCGCCGTCAAGGTTGTGAACCGTTGTAGACATGGTGGAATAGAGACCTGATGGACCGAAAGTGCTAGCAGGGACCAAGGATTACTTAGGACGTTGGCTCAGAAGCAAACACCGGGCCTTTATGTTTGTTTGGCGCCTTGGGATAAGAAATCTAGAGAGAAGGGGGTACTGAACTGGCCAAGGCCGAGTGTTCAGCGTGGGCACAGGAGCTCGCATTTATGTAAACCCCCACGACTCCTATAGCAGCCAGGACTTCCCAAGGCCGCCGGCCAGGGCAGTCATTGACTACCTGTTAACTCCACACCATGTCCATCCCGGCAGAGTTACGAGGAGAACTTGGATCCGGGGCTCTTCTCGCCTCTGGGCCAACTCCGTTAGGCATTATCTTGTCGGTCCCTGCAAGCTACGCCCCACAACCTGCAGCCCACAAGTCACGGAGGGCAGATGGATCATGGAGGGATCCCAGATGCACGTGCCATAGGGGCTATGCGAGTTTGGTTTCCGTAAACGACGCAGATATGCAAATGTTGGTTGTGGGTGAGGTGTGTCTATCTCCTGGACCTGTCATCTGGTCCACGCCCCTCCAGTTCCAGAAAGCGGGAATTCCATTGTTTTCGGCAGAAGGACAGGACAGGCACAACGCCCAGCAGCCAACGACATGTTATCTTGGCATGTTCCGGTCGCGGACGTTGCTATCAGGCTCTCGCGTACTGGAGATGAAAGTCGAGGGTGTTGACCCCTGTGATTTAGCTCATAAGTGCCGCACCGCTATCCGAAAGTTACCTCCGCACTATTACATACATAGTAGCATCGTGTCAAAATGATGAAATCTACGATGTACACCTGTGGGAGTAATCTGTACATGGTACATGATATGAAGAAAGTGAATATCAGCGCCGGCGCGCTAAGCGGGTTCTGGGCATCGTCTCCCGAAGAGAGTTGACAAAGCCTTGACAAAGCCTTGAAACACTCCCAAATCAACCATTGAATGGGACGGTTTTGCCCCTGGGATTAGATCTCAAGGCCCGCTATTGATGTCAGAGCTTCCAGCCCCCAGCCTGTCACTTGACCATTAGCCTCGTGCCTAATTGGTCTGTTATTATCTTCTGGCACCTAGTCTTTCCGGGGAAGACTTGGGGGAGGATTAGGGGGGGCCCCCTTGGACCTGGTTTAGGTCTATGGGTGGAAGTTGGATGCGGGAGATTGAAGAGCTGCGGTTATTGATGGGGAGCGTTGTGGTGTTGTTGGTGGCTAGGGGCATCATCCATGTAAGTATACCTGGCATACGCTAAGGTAGGTGCATACCTACCTGGTAAGTTGGAAGGTGCTAGGGGCTATGAGACCAATCGGAGGCAAAGTTAAATGCCAATGGCAGGGGCGGGGGTCTCTGGCCCTGGTCCCGGACTTCCTCAGAACTCGCTCTTGGAAACCCTGGCTTCGTACTCCGTACAAGTTAACGCCCCCCTCCTCCAGCGCCCCCACTCTCTCCCACAGTCCCTCCTCCCACAACAGCGTCCCATTCCCACTGTCAAGCTTCAACGTCACGACATCGCCCTTTCAAGGGTCAAACCTGTCGGTCCCAATGCCTCGCATCCAGCTCCTATCATGGACCGACCAGGACCAGCAGTTGTTGGCGGCCCCATTTTCACGGGCCCACGAGGGACTTGCTGAACAGGAGCCTTGACTCCTTGAGCCGTGACTCCCTCGAGCGTTCTGTACTACTATCATTAATTCCGTCCGGACCGTCCCGCCCCGCCACTACCGCCTTGCCCGCGCGGGACGATTATAGCTCCCAGTGCGGTTGCGCATTTGAACATTTGGCTGGGAAGCGGTCTCAGAGTACTCGTACTTTCTGTATTCCGTCACATGGAGAACCTAGGAGAGGGATGCGGTGTTCGGGCGAAACCCTGAGCGACCAGATCGGCATGGGTTCCCTTCCTCCTGTTCAAGCCTAGCAAATCATTTCGACACCTACCCTCTGGGTAACCCACAAACCCTCAGAAGACAACCCCGAACTTTTGCAATATCCCCAGGTACCAAGTACCACGCTCCAGACTCACAACCCATACACGGTACCTGCGAGTCACTCTATGCATTGCTGTCGTACGCCGCATTTGGGCTGATCATTTGGGGCTCACCAACGTGGCGCCCTTGCAGGACGGTCGAGGAACAGGCATCCTTACTTCACCTGAGTCAACATCATAGCCCATCTCAGATGATTGCAAGTTCTTCTGATGACGCGTAAAACGAAGTTTGGTTGTCACAGTCTTTCAGTTCTCGCCTATTAGAAGACCCTGAGAGTGAACCATGGCCGCCGGTGGGTGGTTCAACCTCATCGCGGACAACTGGCGCCAGAACCTCGACATACCCCCCCGGTCATTTAGGAAGTCTTTATGGGAAAGACGCCGAAGGCTGGCGTCAACCCAAGAACAGGGCCTGGGGCGGGGAACGGGGTGTCGCACCCAGTAAACGATATCCGCACGTCACTAAGAAGGCCGACACCACCGTCCAGGACGAACATCATCACCA
Source organism: Amphichorda felina (assembly GCA_016490725.1). Classification (NCBI taxonomy): domain Eukaryota; kingdom Fungi; phylum Ascomycota; class Sordariomycetes; order Hypocreales; family Bionectriaceae; genus Amphichorda; species Amphichorda felina. The sequence continues at coordinate 283,858 of JAEMHR010000006.1, read as the reverse complement.
GCACGACCTACCAGATACAGATTCCCCGGCCGAGTTGGCGCTCAGATCAGCGGATTCCTTGCACTCGCAAGCGAACTAATCAGCAAACAGTTGTTGGGTCAATATCTTTCAATCTTTCCCGGCTCCGACCAAGGACCCTAGGCAACAAGAACAGTCTAAGGAGTTCCACAGCCACACAGACGGTACAGAATAGGTAGAAACGCAACCATAGATGTTAGAAGAAAGGCATTGGTATGAATACGAATAACCCGACCAAGAGACTCAAAGCTGACCAACGGGGCCTCTCTCAGTAGTACCAGTACTCTTCATATTTTTCTGGAGAATTGCTGAGACCAGAGCCCCTGCTGTCTGCTCCATCTTTTTTATTTATCCTGGATGACCTGGATCCGGACTTGGCCGCACCCCTCCCCCCGGACCGGATCCACAAATGCACGTCGAATGAGCCAACACGTAATGGTTGTACTTGCATACGATACTGTATTCTGGATATACTCCTAAGGTATGTATGCGCACGGCAAGGTATCCGGACCGGCTTTGAAGCGTCACATTGTTTGTGGGGTGTCCGATAGGAGACTTGCCAACAAGGACCTCGGGAGAGGTGGTTGCACCGCCGCCGCCGTGAAGGGCACCCTGACGTCCTCTGAGCAGAGGGACCCCGAATAAGAGCGTATTCTGTCCCCGTTACATTGTTAAGGTGCCGTACTAGGATCTCGCATCGACCTTGGATCTTTCGTCTCCCACCAGGAACTCGAGAGAGTCAGACGATAAACGATGGCGCTCGCGGTGTATGGCATCGTGTTTGGGGGCTTTGTGGTCTACCACATCAGCCTAGTTATCTACCGTCTCTTCTTCCACCCTTTGGCCAAGTTCCCCGGGCCCAAGATCGCGGCCGCCACGGGGTGGTATGAGGCCTACTTTGACATTGTTAAGGGGCTCGGAGGCCAGTACATGTGGGAGATGGATCGCTTACACGAAAAATATGGTAGGGATGAGGCTCTGGGATACCTGTACAGAAATGAGCTGACATGAAATCCCTCCCCTCAGGCCCCATCATTAGGATCAATCCTCATGAGATTCACGTGTCAGACTCATCGTGGATTGACACGCTCTACACAGGTCCAGCTCATGTAAGCTCATATACACATGGAGCCATTTCTCGGCTTTATGAGCAGACCTTGCTCACATGAATCGAATTGCTTAGGGCGCACGGGACAATTACCCACCTGCGGCACATCTCACAGGGACGCCTCGTGGGAGTGAGTGTGACTCCATAGTCGGATTGGAGGCCAGGGAATTCGTGCCTTACTAACTGTCGCCCAGTCTTTGGAACGATTCCCTTCGAGCTTCACCGCAAGCGCCGAGCAGCTATTGGCTCCATCTTCTCCAAGGCGCAAGCCATCCAGGAGGAGGAAGTCATATATAACAGGGTTGATGTCCTGTTTAAGCGAATCGATGACCATATTGCCCGTGATGGGTTCGCTGAGCTGCGCATGAAGTACGTTCTTATCCTCTGCGTCTGTGTCCCTGCTAACAAGACGGCCTGCTCTGCAGCTTCCTGGCGTTTGCAACAGACACTATTGCCGAATACTGTCTCGAGGAATCGCTCAAGCTGATGGAGAGCGAAGACAAGGCCATAAAGTGGCAGGAGACCATCAGCTCTCTGGCCAACACAACGCCCATTGCCAGAAACTGGAGCTGGGTCACTCCCCTTGCTCTGAACGTACCAGTCTGGCTCCTGAATCGTATCAATCCCAACCTCGGTCGAATTGTCGGACTTCACAGGGTGAGTCTCTTGCTATGCTTTTAACAAAATCAGGACCCATCGAAGCTGACATATGTCGTTGCAAAAGACAATGGAGTACCAGGCCCAGATGGCCGTTGAAGCCTCTAAAAGCCCCGAAAAAGATGCGCCTGGGCAAAAGAGGAACATCTTCCGAACCATCCTGGCCAACCCGGCCATGCCCCCCGTGGAGAAGGAATATGATCGCATGTCCCACGAAGGGGTAGTGGTGATTGCTGCGGGAGGTGAGACGACGGGTAGAGCTCTAGCTACGGCAACCTTCTTCATCCTAGAAGAACGAGAGACGCTGCTCCCTCGTATGCTTGAAGAGCTCAAGACGGTTATGCCAGAACCCGACATGAGGCCATCCATCCGGGATCTTGAGCGCCTGCCACTGCTGGTGAGTTTCACTAAAGCTTGTACCTATAAGGAGAGAGGCTTATCACCCGTGATTCTGAATAGACGGCCGTCCTCAAGGAGACTCTGCGAATCAACAGCCTTTTTAGTTCTCGTTTCCCTCTGGTTCCTAGGGAAGCTCTCCAGTACAAGGACTGGGTCATTCCCGCCGGGGTAAGTCACTTTTTACTCGCCAAGTAAATAATCTTCTCCTGGCTGACGACGAACCTGAGTAGACGCCTATCAGCATGTCGGTGCGCGAAATTCTCAACGACCCCGAGGTATATGAGGACCCCAGGACCTTCAAGCCGGACCGCTGGCTCGATGCCGACACGGACAAACTCGAGCTGATGAACCGAAACTTTATTCCCTTTGGGCGTGGTAGCCGCATGTGCTTGGGCATTAAGTGCGTTACATTCTTGCCCCCCCCCCTCTCTCTCTCTCTCTTTCCCAGGGGCTGATTCTGAGTGTTGACGTGGTACTGACTGGCTGACAGCCTCGCATGGGCCGAGCTGTATATTGTGCTGGCGTGCGTGCTCCGGCGCCGAGACTTTGCGATCCACGACACAATCCGTGAGCGAGACATTGAGACTGTGCGGGATTGCTTCATTGGAGAGGTGGAGCCAAGAAGCCCGGGGATCCGGATCAAGAATCGTTCTTAGGCGGGGGCCACCAATGGTGGGAGGAGAAGTGAAGGCGAGCAATCCGAGTCCATGGTAGCGAACCGCAGACCAAGACAAATGAATTACAGTGCCAGGGCCCCAGGCTTCCTCCTTTCTCGTACTTCTCCGTACTCGTGGACCGTAGTCTATACCTGCTCTAGTGAAATCCTCCGTACATATGCAGGATATAGCGTTGCAGTTGTCACTAGCACGTACATATCACTCCGTCGGCGGCATTGCAAGTGGATAGCGGGCGGTGCAGCACAGACAAAACAAACAGCGCATACGAGTAGTGTTGCATGTCTAAAGCAACGTACGAGGACTAGTATTACCTGTGCGCAGCAAAGGCTCCGGAGCCCGTGCGTACAATACAGAGCAGGTACTCGTACTCGTACGAGTACAGATAACAAGACCCATGTTGCGGTGGGCGTCTCCGGTTGCCCGCGGGGGCCCGCAGAGACGAGAGATGGTGAGAACAAGAATCATATGTACGGAGTACATATTACAGGTAGAATTGACAACGGGACTACCATGTGCATGGGATGGCGCCATGGGTAGAACAGGGGCGTTGCGACCCCGGAAGGGGGCCCCGTCGAGTCGTGGACCCCTGACCACGCTATGGAGGCGCACGCATGTCAGTATCACGATTGCTCCGCATGGGCTTGCGTGGACAAGGGGCTGGAAGGGTTCCAAGAAAACCTCAATGTGGGCACAGATTAGCAGATTGACAGGTCGTTCACTGCGTTGCAGTTTTACCAGGTCACGCGTGCTCTTCCTGGGCCGGCATCGACCACCCCTGCCCCCCGGGGGGCGGCCTCCGGAGCCGCTCCGACATGCCTCCCGCCTCGCCTCCTGGGATGCTCCGAAGCCTGCAATGACAGAGACCAAGATGCTCAGATGTCCATTATCCACCCTGCTGTATCGGCCTTGTATCCGCACTCGCGTTCACAGCTTGCTTCGACGCACCCCATGAGGGGATTTTTCCCCCCGGTCCTCGGTTGCTCGCCCCGGCCCCGGTCCCCACCCCGGAGGGGACTCTACAGGTTACTAACTACGAGTACGGATACTATGATTTGCAACGGAGGAGAGCGTCGGCGATCCTTTCCGCAGGTGCCTCTGACAGCAGTCTGATCCCTGGATTCTATCAGTGCTAGCTCGGTGCTTGAGTGAAGAAACGGCAATACTATGTCATGGTACGGATAGAAGAGCAGGGAAACTTTCGACCAAAGGTATTGGAGCTTACTCTAGCAGTAGCCATGGCACATGAGAGCTAATTGGACTTTCGGTCCATGCGCCCGTCGCTAAAATACTGCATGTCTGCTATGTTCATAGTATGATGTGTAACAAAAATCCAGGAGTTGCTTCGCAGTGTCATCTATCAGTTACCGACACTCTGGTAATGGAGGGGTTAAGAGATGAAACGCACACACCGTCCCTATCAGATGGCCCAGTCCCATGCTTCTCAGGCTCCCCAGGCTTCCTATTTCGCACGCTCGCAGAGTCGTGGCGCGGGAAAAGCCGAGGCGTCGGCGAGTAAACGACATGCTGCCCACTTACGACGTGCACTCTGGCCTGCTCAAGTCCGGAGCAACCATGGCGCGCGTCAAAGAGGCATGGAAGAAGCCTACCCAATGTACATAGTACATGATAACTTGGTGAATAGCGGTGTAGCTCGACGCTGCCTTGTCCAGGATATCGCCGCCCGCAGTCGGGGGCTGCCAGGTGGTCTTCGTCCAGTAGCTGATCAACTCCTCAATGAATCACGCTGGCCGTGTGCGGAGAGGCAATCAAGAGCTGCGGTGAGCGGATCTGCGTTTCCCAAGTTCATGCCGGCATTGATAAGATGTACGGGTTCACAGGAGCGAGACTCGAAGCGCCAGCCGAGGCAGCCGAAACAGCCGAAACAGCCGAAACAATGATGTCCTGGTTGACACTCAGCGGGTACTCGATAACCCGGGACTAAACAGCAGTGCCAGTAGACTTCTTGTTTTTTCTCAACAGGCCTTCTTAGCCGCAGTGTTCCCGTGCACGTCAGGATTCATCTTCTCATGCAGGGTCGTCCTGAGAAACAACGTCCGAGACGAACTCCGGGTTCTGGGCTTTATAATACCGGCCAAGATCGCCGTTGGCCAAACAGACGGGGGCCTTTTGAGCCCCATGTGCTCCAGGCCTCGCACGATGCGCGACGATAGCATATGGTTTGCCCAGTGCCGATACCCTCTATCTGGGGAGGACCGCCATAGTGTTTTGTCCCCCGGGAACTCATCATACAGTGTAGTAGCGTTTTGCTTCAGGTGTTTCTTTGTTCAGAAACGTGAACTCGGCGCTCTTCTTATACCTGGGGAGCATCTTCTTAGACAAGTACGACTCGTCCCTAGTAAGCTGGTCTCGCTTGCTTGAAACCCTCTTGTGAGATGAAGTGATGTATGGGACGCTTTTGGACGGTATCATGCTCCCAGTGGTTGATCTTGTTAATTTTTGGCAACAGAATATCACAAACTTGAGCGCATTGCCAAGTTCAATGTTGCTGGTCGCCTGTGGGGAAGGTTCAGAACAAATGTTTGAACGTCGGGAGGCGCTTGTAAAGTTCCCGTCTCCGTTTGAGCCCGATATAATCCTCGAACTCAGACACAATACCATAACAAGTTGCCATGGTTCCATGGTCTAACGGTTATGACTGCCGGTTCTGATCCGGCCAGCGAGGGTTCGACTCCCTCTGGGACCTTATTTTTTGCCTTTTTCTCTTTTGTCGCCATTGGCGCCTTGCGCCAAACACAGCCCGCCGAAGACCCATTGTTTGGTGGGGGAAGGAGCACTCTTTCTTGCCAGGCTTTTTTTTATTTTTAGCCTGGCGGCACCCTGGGCTTTTTTTTTTTCTGCCCTGTGGGCCAGCCAATGGCAATTCTGCACAAATAGAGACGGGACATCACATGATCGCATCGGTTCCATGGTCTAACGGTTATGACTGCCGGTTCTGATCCGGCCAGCGAGGGTTCGACTCCCTCTGGGACCTTTCTTTTTGTCCTTTCTTCCTTCTCCTTCAATTTTTTATTGGGGCAATATTGCTACCGAACTAAAGGTAGCCAAGTACGGGCCATGAGAAGCAAGATTCGGGTCCATCCGGCATGGACCTGAAAATAGTCTAGACCACCACTTCACCATCTGTAGATATAGAACTAGATTCTTTTTTTACATATTCTATCATCAAATTCTTCCATGGCGGGCTAGACTAAATACAATATTTATATTCCAACAGGGCTCTACTGCAGTCAATCTTGGAACTCATCAGTCCAGACTCACACTTACCCTATAGGACAAGTAACAGTAGACCTTTGCCACTTCTAGATATAAATGAAGTCCAGGTGGGTGTGTCAGAATTTCTGTTTGAATTAGACTGTATTCTCGCCTTGGTTTTGGATTGTTTGAAACAAATTCCGTCCTTTGATTGCTGTGTGGTTTATTTTAGTTTGCATCGCGAGACAACGAAAATGTACTCCAAACTAAGCTACGATCACTAAATAATTCAATCTTAGCAACAAATAGCCACTATACTCTCCCATGTTGAATGTGTCAACCTCCAAGACCTTCTTACTCCGGTCTCGAGACCTCGCCATTTTTGGCTAGGCGGTCTCATGCAGCTGGCGCGGTATACGTGGCTTCTGCCCAATGCTCGCGTGAAGGCCGTGAGTCGTAACCTACCTACTCCTGATCTAGGTAGACTAGTCGCCGTGTGATCTAAATGTGTCCCCGAAAGCAATGTTTAGGTTAATGCCTAGTACTTATAAACTGCCAAGATACTACTAGAGGTAGGGAAACCTCCTGCTTAAAGATTGAAGTTACGAAGGTTCCCCTACCCGGCGAGGAAGTAGTTCACCTGAGGCTTTGATTCTTTTTTCCCTCTCGACAAACTGATTCAATTTGACAGTATGCATCTTAGATTTAAGGCTATTGGGCTCGTTTCTCTTAGGGCTCTAAAAATTGGAAGAAGAAAGATACAGAGTCCTTCGGAAATAGTATTTCGGGGACAGCAACTATAAAGGCCTTCCCGTTCCCAGGCTCTCTTTGGGCCTTTTCCCTCTTTTAATTTGATCTTCTTCCATTACTTATTAATGTGCCCTAGTTTCACACGGAGGGCCCGTGAAAGGTTAATTTTCATGTTCTAGACCGGGTTACTCTTTTCCAGCGTATAGCTTCACGAAGATGATCAAATATGACATTCTGGAAATAGTTTAGCTTGAATTACTTCTGCATTCAGTGTCAAGTCGTGCTCAAAACCATGAGGACCTCTGTCTAAAAGCTAGAAATTAGGTTTCCAGGCAAGAATTTTCTTGATCTTACGCATGAATATGAACAACTCGAGGCCCTCTTACCTTTATCCATTTGGGCTTCTACTCCCCTTCTCCTCGGGCCACGGAACCACCGCTATGGATGTTTTCTCCATCGCAGAGACAGTATCACAGTTACTATTGGTGGCACTAAGGACTTGAAATATAAGATGCACAGAAAACTTCCGAGAATAGCTGCTTCATCGAGTGGCGTTACATCGTGACCTCACATCCCAGGAGCCCATGGTCAACTCGTCTTCCAAGTCATATCGGAGTCTGCAAGTAATATCAGTAGATGATTACCCCAAGATGTAGCATCCCAGCTCACCTGGATGAACCTCTGGGGAGTCAATGAACCTCCTCGCCTCAGCCTTCCTCTTATAGCTCGTACCAAACTTCTTGTCGCGCTCCCCAACGTGCTTCTCAAAGTCAAACTGCCCGTCCGCGGTGAAGCTTGTCATGAGCTGCGGCTCGCCCAGTGGCAGGGCGTGGCCCTTGTCCGTCTGCCACAGGTGGTACACCTTGCCGTACAGCTTCACCACCTGCTCCATCTCCTTGTTCTCGGCCACCTCCCACACAGCATCCGGGACCACACGGTTCGGCATGATGAGCATTCCCGACTTGACCTCGAAGACGTGCGAGTGCCATAGCCGGCGCTCCTCGGGCGGCAGCGTCTCGTATAGACGCTCGGTGATCATGTACTCAATCCCGATGAGGCGCGCATGGGGGTCGTCCGAGTCGTAGAGGAGGCACTGACGGACCTCATCGTCTGATGGAAATCAGCTCAGACCATCGTATCCAATGAGGGAGGCACTTACTAACATGCCCGCAGTAGTGGTTCGTCTCGACGAAGCGGGAGGGCTCGTTTGCGTAGGCATGGAAGGCGTTCAAATGTGCACAGATGTTTTTCAGAGGCCCAAAATCCTAATGAAGGACATGAGCACGTATTGGCACAACCTAGAAACACTGAAACTACTCACTTGAGTTGCCGCAGCCCCGGCAACTAACGTTTTGTTTTCGATTGACATCAGGTCGCCCAGAGCCTGGTTCGTCACAGGCACGGGCTTGTTGCCATCGTGTGTGGCGTTGGTCATTTTGGGCACGACAGTTAATCGAGTTGGGATTCGAAGAGAGTGAGTTGGCTATATTTACGGCAACAATAGAGTTGAATAGTAGTAGGTGATTAACCCGAGCGACTGCATTATAGGGCGGCGGAGCAGCTACGTCATACATTCATGTTTGTGTCGATATGTATCGAGATTTGACGGATACTAGCAGTTGAGCTAATCTCAGGGCGCGCAACCATGACATAAATGGGACGTGGGGAGGAAACCCGCTTTGCCTGCAATATTTGATGAGGCCGGGTCAAGCAAGCCCGGTCCTTTCCCCCACGGATAGCCACGGAGGACAAGACGGGAGATACTCTTCGCCACTGGCGGTTCCCAGGCCCCCCAGATGTTGTCTGAGGGCTCTAGCATCCTGGCACGTTCCTCAAAATTCTCCCGGAAGCCGTGTAGGATAATTTTTAATCATGATACAGATTCGGACCTCAAATTTCGGCACGGACCGGGGGTTGATGGACCCACTCGGACCGGGGCCGAAGACGGAGCCGGAGGAGAAGAACCTTGCACTTTGTCAGGTCCCGAGATACGCATAAGACGGTCGAACGACACCACACTCCGGGCTTCTCTTCCAAGACTCTTAACAAGCCAACTAATGGCTTCCCTTAGGAGATACAACGCGTTCCCACCGATCGTGGCCGCATTCTCTTTGGCCCCACCTCAGAAGTCCCTTTGTCGGTCCCGAGGCACTGCCGTGGGGTGGTTGGTTTCATTCGAGGCAACCAACCATCCTCACACAGAGTGGAGACTTTCCGAAGGTCGACTGTCGGATAATACAGATTAGTTTGTGCATGTTCGTGCCTTAGAGAGTAGAGATTGCTGGAGATTGCCCATGGTTTGCTCAGCCCGAGCAGGGACATGACAGAGTCTTGGAGGATCCTGGCAGTGTGCTTTTTGGTGCTTGATGGTGCTCTAGAACGTGCTCTGCTTTCATAGTTTCGCAGCTGGTATTATCTGGATACTGTCAACGGGGTCATGTCCGCTTGGTGGTTAGCTTCGGCTCCGCCCCGAAGTCCGGGATACGCCGACTGTGGCTCTGGCCTGATGCCAATCTGGCAGCTCGTATACCTACCACGATGAAGATCAGGATAGGTATGGAAGTATCCGCACTGGTTAGCTGCTTAAGGACTCGGCGGCAGATGGTGAGGCAAGGTTGGGTTGTAGCGGGCGAGGCACCACCCAGCCCATGTTGAGGAGCAGGCAATAGGGGGACGCAAACGTCGGGACACGAAGTTATTACACGACGTTTCGGCTTGACGGCCTAAAGAACCCACAGTTATTATCTTGGCCGCTGTGGATTGGTGCCCGATACTGGCCGAATGGGCTGGAGCTTCTCGCCGCTAGACCCTCAGAGCCTTGGAGGGGTTGGAGGGGGAGGGGATCATGGAGGGGCGGAAATTGAAGCTGAGGTGGGCGTCGTCGTGGGGCCCGATTTTTTTTTTTTTTTTTTCCCACGCACCGCACCTTCCCGCCGAATGCAGCGACGAGTGACAGCAAGAACAGTGAATTTTCTACTCCATCATCAGCTTCGCCCCCGTGCTTTTCAGTCTACCCGTCCTTCGCCTGCGATTCCCTCAACACCAAAGCGGTTCTTATCACACCCTTCTATCACAATGGCCGGCGAAATCACCCACGAGACCATCAAGGGTACGTGTTCTAGTTCTGCTGTCATCGTGGTCTACCCCGCGATCGCTCGTGGTGCCCCTCCAACCCCCAGCAACGTCACCGACGATTCGAGGATTTCGCGCATTCGCGTCCATTGAGCCACGTCCCCATGGAATTTCACGCCTTTCAGAATGATTGGATCGTGCAGCGACTGACTTGAGCTCCTCTAGATGGCTGGTTCCGCGAGATCTCCGACATGTGGCCTGGCCAGGCCATGACCCTCAAGGTCGACAAGGTGCTGCACCACGAGAAGAGCAAGTACCAGGACGTCCTCATCTTCAAGTCCACCGACTACGGAAACGTCCTCGTTCTCGACAACGTCGTCCAGGCCACCGAGCGTGACGAGTTCTCCTACCAGGAGATGATTGCTCACCTGGCCCTGAACTCCCACCCCGACCCCAAGCGTGTCCTCGTCATCGGTGGCGGCGACGGCGGTGTCCTCCGTGAGGTCGTTAAGCACGACTGCGTCGAGGAGGCCATCCTCTGCGACATCGATGAGGCTGTCATCCGCCTCTCTAAGCAGTACCTGCCCGACATGGCTCAGGGCCTCACCCACCCCAAGGCCACCGTCCATGTCGGTGACGGCTTCAAGTTCCTGAACGACTACAAGAACGCCTTCGACGTCATCATCACCGACTCTTCCGACCCCGATGGCCCTGCCGAGTCCCTCTTCCAGAAGTCCTACTTCGAGCTGCTCAACGGCGCCCTGCGCGAGGGCGGCGTTATCTCCACCCAAGGTTGTACGTCTCAATTTTTTTGGCTGGAAAGTTCGAGGGGTCCCTAGGAATAGGCGATTTGTCTGAGGAGATTGCTCCAGGCCGCTCGGCCCCCTCCTTCTCGATGTCCAATGTTTTCTTATTTGGACACGAGAGGGGGTTGGTGTGTTTGCGTGTGATTTTCTCGGTTGGTATCCTTTACCCCTCTTTGACCAGAGGGCTGCGAGGGATACCCTTTCAACCTACCTAGGGACTGCCCGAAGCTAGTGCTGCTTTCCAAAGCTCTGCTTCCGGTAGTCCCGTGTTGCAGGCGTGCCATACTGTATTTGATCTTTTATTCCCCATTCGCCGCTATCCTCCTCCTCGGAGGATCTCCTCTTCCCTTCGGACCCCTCGTCCTTGTTTCTGTTCTCCCCCAAGTCCGTGTGCGATCTTGGGCCGAATATGCTGACAGTTTTTTTTACAGCCGAGAACCAGTGGCTTCACCTGCCCCTCATCACTCGTCTCAAGAAGGACTGCAAGGAGGTGTTCCCCGTCGCCGAGTATGCCTACACCACCATCCCCACCTACCCCTCCGGCCAGATCGGCTTCATGATCTGCTGCAAGGACGCCACCCGCGATGTCAAGGTTCCCCTGCGGTCCTGGACTCCCGAGGAGGAGGCCAAGAAGTGCCGCTACTACAACGCGGAGATCCACAAGGCCAGCTTCGTCCTGCCCACCTTTGCCAAGCAGGCCCTCCAATAGATGGGGGAATGTGAAAAGGGGTTAGGGACGCTGCGTACACTGGAAGAGGGTTACTACTTCGTGCTGAAGTAGATGAGAGAAGGTGGACGGTAAAAAAAAGGGGGCGGAATGATCTAGATTTACGTTTTGACGATGAATGGCAACAGAAATTGCATAAGATTACATCTGCGTTGGTATATGTAAATGTGAACCGGCGACAATGTGCTTCTCTTTCATTATCTATGCTGCGCTTTATTGTTTTTTTTTTTTTCAAAACTTTCCCCAGTGGGTGCTCTCACAGATTTGGAGTCGGGAGGTCTGGGTCCTCAAACTGGACCTTTCCCTGGCTAACATCCGGGTACACATCGAACCTCCGCTGAGTGTTGAGGGGGATGTTCTTCCTCGTCTCTTCAATCTTGGCCGCGTCCAGCTCCACCTCGACAATGGACTCTCCCTCCTCGGCCTCGCTGACGACCTGGGCCATGGGGTCGACGAGCATGCTGTGGCCGTAGGCGTGGTAGCCGGCGGACATGTCGCGGGCGGGGCTGCACATGGCGACGTAGATCTGGTTGTCGAGGGCGCGGGCCTGGGCGAGCAGCTTCCAGTGCAGCGGGCCCGTGGTCAGGTTGAAGGCGCCCGGGTAGACGAGGGCGAAGGCGCCGCGGCGGGCGGCGACGGTGCCCAGCTCGGGGAAGCGCACGTCGTAGCAGATGCCGACGGCGATGCGGCCGTACTCGGGCAGGTCGACGAGGGTGACGCAGTTGCCCGGGCTGAGCACGTCGGACTCGCGGAAGGTGATCTTGCCGGGGATGTCGATGTCGAAGAGGTGGACCTTGCGGTGGGTGGCGAGGAGGGCGCCGTCGGGCCCGAAGATCAGGGATGTGTTGTAGTGCTTCTTGGTCGAGGGGTTGTACTCGGGGATGGAGCCGCCGACCTAGTAGTAGTCTGGGTGTGAGTAGGCCGGCTGGCGGTTGTAGGGGAGCATGGGGGCGGGGAAGGGAGGACTTACAAGGAAGACCTTGTTGTCCTTGGCCATGTTGCTCAGGGCGGCATAGGATGGAGCTTTCTTGGGGTCGGGGGTGGGGAGGAGGACTTCGGCGTAGTCGGGGAAGGAGTTGGTGCCGTAGGGCGAGTTGAAGCACTCTGGGAGGACGACGAGCTTGGAGCCAGAAGCAGCAGCCTTGGCCACCTGGCTGGCGGCGTGTTCAAGATTGGCGGCCTTGTCGGCGCCGGAGGCGAGCTGTATGAGGGCCATCTTGAGGGGCTTCTTGAGCACCGGGCTCGGCACGGCAGCGGGAGAGGACGACATGTTGCGGAGGGCGGAGCAGAGAGCGGGCGAGGAGGACGCGAGGAGGAAGCTGGAGGCTGGGCGGGACGAGGCGATCAATCGAGGGCGGGAGAGGAGATGGCGTAAGATGGAACGGCGCATGGCGATATTTGAGGAGCACCACTGCACCAGAGCGAGAAGAGGTGCGATTGCGATAGCGGCGGTTGGCGTCGGAGGGGAAGGCGAAAGTGGGGGGTTATTGGGGCAGAGACTCCGAGACGAGGCCGTGGGCGGCGAGATGGCGGGCCGTAGCGGAAGCAACCGCCGCTCGTCGCCGCTCAGGTGTGATCACCTCTCTCGCGATGACGATGAGGGTGGTTGTATTATACGTAATAGCTGGTCGTCTGGTCAAGCAACAGATGGCACCTCCATGAGTGGTAGTAGTGGTTAGCACTAGCAGTGTGCCATGGCCCTGGGCAGCTGGATAAGGTACCCGGCCGGGTAGGATAGCTGCGTTTGCCCAGGTCCCGCCGTCCGTGTGCCCCCAAGGCCCCCTTGCACCCCCAGAGATACCCCAGCAGCGATAATGGTATGAGTCCCGATCAGAAACCCACTGATCGACTGAGACAACAAGATAACAACCGCAAGTGACTGCGAGCCTGCCGGCGAGCTAGACCAGCGGTGTCGAGGTGTGCCGCGTGGACGGGTGATGCTCCACCCATGCCCCCCCCAATGCCACCCCCAATGCCCCTCTCCCGTCAAGCAGGTGGCCCGTCTCCTTGTGCAGCACTGCGGCCTCCCACTGGCTAGCCTCTAGCGCCCTTCAACCGCTCTATCTTCAAGCACTCCCCAGCGCCCTCCAGTGCCTAAGCCACCTGGGCAGCACCTCAAGGCTTCGTGGTCACCCACGCTTCCCGCCTTGCGATCCTCCCCAACTCTCCTTCCATCTCGACACCTCGCCTCCCCATCGCAGAGCGCATCCACAACACTACGACGCTGTGCGAACCGAAGCCATGACGCGTGTTTCTGTATACTCGGGTGCCCTGGTGGCCTTTGTTGCCTGTACGTCTAATATGCCCCCATCGTCGTCGACCTCGCCCTGCGTCGGCCCAAGGCGACCATGACGTCGTCGATGGCCAGACGCCCAACACCACACCAGCAGCTTGCTAACATCCGCCCGCCGCAGCCACCGCCATGATCATCGCGTCGATATCCATCCCCCACTGGGTCACCTACTCGGTCACCACCGCCAAGGGCGAGACCCTCGAGAAGCACATCGGCCTGCACAAGAGCTGCTCCAGCCTCGATGACCCGCCCTGCCGCAGCTTCCCCTACAAGGAGCTCTGCCAGGAGGGCGAGCGCTACTTCTGCTCCATGTGGAAGACGGTCGGCTTCATGGCAGCCCTCGCCGCTGTCCTGTGCCTCGGCTCCCTCGTCGCCTTCACCATCGTCATGAAGGGCGGCAAGTACAAGCGCGAGACGGGCTGGCCCTTTGTCGCCGCCATGGTCTCGCTCGTCTCCGCCGTCGAGTTCGTCACGATCTCTATCGTGGTATGTTTTCCTGCCTGATCCTTTGAGGAGCAACATGTGTGTGTTCAGGTGACTAAACTCACGTCCAATCTAGGCCTACCTTTACGACAACGACGACCAGTTCATGGTCCCCGGCTGGAACCTCGACGTTTCGTGGATCCTCAGCACTATTAGCGCCGCCATGTGCTTCCTCATCGCCGCCGGTCTGACTGCCTCGGCCTACCTCCTCCCCCCCGAAGAGGGCTACAACTTTTTGGAGGATCCGCTCGATTCTTAATCAGATGGGAAATCCATCAGAATGCTTTCTACCGTTCGTCCCTTTAATATCACTGATTTAGTGTTGATTGGCAAGGGAGTTATTTAAATATCCTCTGCATCAGACGGACCTGGCGTTAATGGTGCAGTACTGCAGGATGCTTTTATTCCATGCAGATAGCTGGGGTTTTTAATTTAGCATAAATGGGGGTGGAGCAGGTGTCATGTTCCCCTTTCTAATGAGTTGGTTATGATTAGTTATGAATAAACGCATATTAACTACTAATGGTCCCGACCTTGCTTCGGGGTGTGCTAAGAGGATATGAAAGTGAATGCGCCTTTTGACGAGGTTGAGCTATACTCATTGCATCTACCACAACCTCTACGGTGATTGAATAAATATTTATTCTACGAGTACGGATAGTGTATAAGTTATATGTAGGATCGCCAAGACTTTGGAAAAGCCACTTTTGCTTAGCTTTGTCCCAAGACTGGTCTTCATTTTCCGGAGGTCCTAGACGTTCCTTCTATGTACTATCGAGGGGTCGTGCTCACTTACATCGGAAGCAGCACTTTAGACCTCTTACGAAATTATTGCTACCATCGACCATCGCACGATAATTTATGAGCCAACATTGACCTAGGCCTCAAAACCAAATCAATGCTGGCTGAGCACCGGTTGGGCATGTTGTAGTCGGCATCCATCGGTCTATCTGCTGACGCCGGAAGAGATAACCACGAGCCAAGCGTCCTCCATTTTCCATCCCGAGCTTCAACTCCACAACACCACACAACCCCTCGACTTGCTTTGGATATCGCGATAACCAACCCTCGGCCATAATACACCGTAGGCCATCATGCCAGCAACCTCAGGCCTTGCCCCCGAGCAGCTCGCCGCCTTCGAGCGCGATGGCTACCTCATTATCCCCCGCGCCCTCGCCCCCTCCACTGTCTCCTCCCTCCTCGCCGAGACGCACCACCTCCTCTCGTCCTTCTCCCTGGCCGACCACCCCATGACGCGCTTCTCCACGGGGACCACCTCTGATCACGTCGGCGACGACTACTTCCTCACCAGCGGCGACAAGATCCGCTTCTTCTTCGAGGAGGACGCCTTCGACGACCGCGGGGCCCTCACCAAGCCCAAGGAGCGCGCCATCAACAAGATCGGCCACTTCCTGCACGCCCTGAGCGAGCCCTTCCGCCGCCTTCTCGACGAGGACGGTGGCGCTGCTGCTCGCGGCGAGGTCAGCCCCGTGGCTGTCGCGAAGAGCCTGGGGTACCGCGATCCGAGGTGTCTGCAGAGCATGGTCATTTGCAAGCAGCCCGAGATCGGTGGCGCCGTGCCGCCCCATCAGGTCAACCCCTTCCATTGATTCACCATATTGTATGTGGGCAAGCTTGTAGCTCACACGTCTTGACAGGACTCGACCTTTTTGTATACGAACCCCCCCTCTGCCGTGGGGTTCTGGTACGCCCTCGAGGACGCCACGCTGGAGAACGGCTGCCTCTCCTTCCTTCCCGGCTCTCACAAGTTTGCGCCCGTCGAGAAGCGCCTGGTGAGGAAGCAAGATGGCACGGGCACTGAGATGGTCGACAACGACGGGCCTCGGTTCCCGCCCGGCGAGAGCTACGGCGCCGAGAAGCCGGCGGGAGTCGACGGCGCAGATTATGTCCCCGGAGAGGTCAAGGCCGGAGACTGTATGAATATTCCCCCCTTTCTTGTCCCCCCACCGGTTGTTGAATTTTGGGATGCTGACTGCGGCACTAGTGGTCCTAATTCATGGGAACCTGCTACATAAGAGCGAGAAGAAGTATGTTTGCACGGGCCCTTCCCGGGATGTACTTTTATATGTTGCTAACGTCAAGCTAGCACGAGCCAGAAGGGGAGAATCATCTACACGTATCACATTATCGAGAACGAGGGGCGCGAGTATGACCAAAGGAACTGGCTCCAGCCTCCAAGCGAGGGCTTCACCAAACTGTATGTCTAGTAGTTTGATCACTTGGTGTTGGTGAAAATAAATAACGAGGCCGCAAAACGGCGTACATATCCTCAAGTCGGCGGGTTCTAGCCACCGCGAGCAGAAGTAATAGGGGGAGAGCCGAGAAGAATACAGAAGCAGGTGAGATGTTAGGCGCTATGTTCCAACGTAGCAACTCACCAGTAGGACCAAAGGCCAAGTCCTTGGCCACCATTTTACACGCGGACCAATGCAAACACGACAGCAAAATAGCGACCAAGAAAAATGTATCCGACATTCCCAAGGGTATCTATCTAGTAAAATCAACCATGTGGCTGTCACAAATGGTACAGTCTAAATGCTTCTTGCAAAGTCATCCGTCATCAACAACAACAGTATGTAGTATATAACCCCAACACTCTCTTCATATCTCAGTCCTCATCACTTTCCTCCTCCGAGTCAGAATCCCCGCTTGATGACGAAGACGACGAGCTGCTAGATGTCTCGTATCCATTGTTTGGCCGTTTGTCGGCCTCATCCTCGCTGTCCGAATCATCATCCGAGCTGCTACTGCTGGTGGCATCAGAGTCGCTCTCCGATTCCGACTCGGAGCTGCTGGTGTCATCCATGTTGACGCGGAGCTTCCGCCGCCTCCTGCCCGGCCCGTCATTGAGCTTCGGCTTCGGCCTGTCCCCGTTGGTCTTCGTGGTTGCATTGTTGTCGCTCGCCGTGATTGTCTGGGAGGACGTTGTCGAGGTGGTGGTGTCCTCCGTCTCCTCCCCGCTGTCCGACAGCTCCTCCAGCACTAGCTCGGTGCGCATGCGCTTGATCACCCGGTGGATGATGACGTCCCCGTCCTGGCTCTCCGAGACGTACTGCATCTCGCTGAAGAACTTGCGCTTTTGCCCAGTCTGTTGGCGCTTCCGCCGCAGGATGTCGGCCAGGATCGAGTCGTACTTCTCCTGCTTGTCGTCGAGGTCCATGGTGCCGTCGGGAAACCCTGCTGTCCCGTCCGCCACATCCTGCATCTTGATCTCCATGGCCGTTTCGCGCAGCCTCTGGCGCACAAAGCCCTTCAGGTCTCGAATGTATTCGTAGAAGGTGTCGACGTCCGAGGCGGGGATGGTGCTGGGCTCAAAAATGTGCCTGATGAGGGCTGATTGGTGGTTCTTGTTGAATTTCCAGCTCTCCCTTGAGGTCCTCCACTGTCTCAGATACTCCAACGCAGGTTTGATGTCCGCCACCGGAGGGGCCTGCTTCTTCGCGGAACCCTTGGCCTTCTTTGCCTGCTGTGCTTCCTTGGTGGGCTTGGGCTTGTTGCGGACGGGTGGGGGAGGGCTGCGGCCTTCGTTCTTGCTGGGAGTGTCGCCGAACTTGACAGTCTTCTTTGGTTTCGAAGAGGAAGGGGAACCTTTCTGGGTGACGGACTGTTCTTCTCTTCGGGTCCTTTTAACAGGGCTACCGTCCGTGGACGGCGGGGCCTCGACCTTTCTTTTGTGCCCAGTTGAGCCACCTGGGTGCCCAACGGCCGAGCTACCATTTGCGGGCTGGGATGCAGGAACAGCACCAGCAGCAGCAACGGGCTGCTTGAGCTTCAGCCCGACCCTCTTCCACGCGGGCGTCTGTGCTGACCCGTTCTCGGTGGACGGCATGTTTGTCGAGAACCGTCCAAATTTGTTGGCCGTCCTTCTGTGTGTCTTTACGTTTGGAGGATGGTGCGGTGAAGAATGCAAGGCCCCCAAGTGTGACGAGGCGGCGGCGCCTTCTCCACGTGCAGCGGCGTGCTACTGAAACTGTCGAAATGCCTGTAACGGACTAGTGGTGGGATTCGGGCCTGACGGGATTCACCGGCAATCGTAGGGTATTGGGTAGAAACACGCGTGCATCTATGGTTGATGCTTGGGCTAGGTTGGGGCGTTGGGCACTGGTCTTGATGCAGCTTTTTTTTTTCTCCTCCCCTGCTGCGTATCCGTACCCATCAGTCAGTGCTCAGTGGGGATGCCCCTCCAACCACCCCTCACTGACAAAATTTCCGTAGATCAATTTTGTCACCTTGAGGATTTAGTGCCGAACTTCACCCGCCACACCACCACCTACCACTGCCTGCGGGCGGTGGGTTGAGCTCCAGGCAAGCTAGCCAACGCGTACATCACTGGTCATCAACCTCCACAACCTCGACTTCATCCACGATTTCGTCTTGTCACAGCTTCATCGGGCGCTCCTTGGTATTGAAACTCGAAAATTTGAACTCTTGACCGGGGAAGCCCGACTTATTTCAAGATGTCTGGTTAGTACGGCTCTCAAAGGGCCGGTATCCCTACAGCAACCGGAGCTTCAGCTAACCTTGGCTTCATCCAGCCGGTGCCTACGACCGACACATTACCATCTTTGCCGACAATGGTCGCCTGTACCAAGTCGGTGCGTCGATCCCCCGATCCATCAATGGGCCAAAGACCTCTGGAGAGGCCGTCCCGCCCGTGCCCGCATCACCTGCTAACGGACACCCCTAGAGTATGCCTTCAAGGCCATCACAGCCGCCAACATCATGTCTGTAGGCGTCCGCGGCAAGGACTGCGCCGTCGTCCTGTCGCAGAAGAAGGTCCCTGTACGTTGCCCTCTCACCGTCCGTCGCCTGGCATCGCTGACCCAGAACCCGCCCAGGATAAACTCATCGACCCCGCCTCCGTCACCCACATCTTCCAGATCTCGCCGTCGGTCGGCTGCGTCATCACCGGTTCCATTGCCGATGCGAGGGCCTTCGCAACGAGAGCCCAATCCGAGGCCGCCGACTTCCGATACAAGTTTGGTTACGAGATGCCCGCGGACGCTGTGGCCAAGCGCCTGGCCAACATCAGCCAGGTGTACACTCAGCGGGTAAGCCTGGGAACAATCACCACGCAGTTGGGTCTTTCGGATGCTGACACAAGGATAACAGGCCTACATGAGGCCATATGGCGTTGCCACGACTATCATCGCTCTGGACTCCGAGTACGGCCCCCAGCTGTTCAAATGTGATCCTGCCGGATACTATATCGGATACAAGGGCACCGCGGCGGGCCCCAAGCAACAGGAGGCTCTCAACCACCTCGAGAAGAAGCTACGTAACAAGGATCATGCCGAGGGCAACTGGGAGGAGGTTGTAGAACTGGCCATTTCGACGTTGAGCAGCGTATTGAGCATGGATTTCAAGAAGAACGAGATCGAGATTGGCATTGTTGGTGGTCCGCGCGCAGACGGCGAGGAGGGCACGAGTCCGGTATTCCGAAAGCTGACCGAGGATGAGATTGACGAACGGTTACAAGCCATTGCGGAGAAGGATTAGAGCGGAGGAGGCGTATTCCGACCCCAACGCCCGAAAAGCAGCGGAAGACTTGGGTGCCCACCAACAAATGGGTGAGCGGAGTGGAGGGATGACTTCTTGGGTGCAGCTTGCGGGATATCGTCTGCTAGAGGCGCTCAGACGGGATGCCGCCAGGGAGGAAAGCCATGTGGCGGCGGACCCGCCAGCAAGATGAAGCTCCGGTCGGGTGGCGCTCAACTTGTGTGTCTCATTAGCCATACAGGCCATATGCAATATAGATTTCAGGCTTCGGATGCACGGAATGGCCAATGATGTGCCCACTCTTCGTCTGGTCCGGTCAAACGTTGCGGTGCGCCAGGTTGTGCCTGGTATAATCGATGATGCTACGTGCCGGTCAAGGCCTACCTACTCGTACGGATGGCGTCAATGACGGTCTCGGACACACGGGCCCCAAAAATGCTGACTTCCGCAAGGCAGCCAGTCCCGATGTCGAGCGGCCCTAGAGAAGAGAGCTTTAAACATCGTTGGTCCTTAAGCAGCCGTCATCAGCTGCCCTCAGCTGCCAAAGGTTGAGCCAGACCGCTAAAAGATGGTAGTAATCATGATATCGTAGACTCCGTCGATGTCACATCGTCTGGTCCGGTAGGTGCTCCGCCTCCCAAGAACAGCATCTGCATAAGCCGGTAGATTACACCGAACCGCATGGCGGGGACGCTCTTGGGTTTGTGAATCGTGGGTGGGCTAATAAGGGTCTAACTAATTGGGCGTTAAGACGTCAATCCCGAGGCTAGGTTTGCGTAACGCTCGTGGAGTCGTAACAGTCGTTAGTGGCAGAGCGGCACGATGTTGTAATCCGTACAGCCCGAAGAAGCGCAGCGTATTATCCGTAGTTTATTTGCCGGTCCACTTGAGTTGGTTGATGGGCATCCCATCTGGACGCTAGGGGAACGATTCAGCTGGCCCCAGCTGGGCCGCAGTCAACGACTCAAATGGCGTTGGCCGTCATTGGTCCCCGGCCTCGGTGCCTCGCATGGCTGTACATGGCTGTACATAACCCTACATGACCCTACATGGCGCCAACTAGGCCCAATTGCCTAGTTGGGAAAAGCCACACCGTCTGGCCGGTTTGGTGTTAGCTGAGCGGCGGCGCTCCCAGCCTCACATGTTGCCAGGAGGGCTCCCGCAAACGTGGGCTGGCGAAGCTGCTACAACAATGTCTGAGCGCACCGCCGCACTCCGTATTCCGCACCAGGTACGAGTACCACTGCATGCTCCCGTGGGACTGCCGCTCGCCAGGAGTCCAGAAGTCCAGGAGACCAGGACTCAGGAGAGAGGGGGCAAGAGGGGGGGAGAGGGGGAACAACAAGTCTCCCTCTCCTCCCCTTGGGCCTAGCGTCCCCATGTCCCGATCTTCCAGCGTCCCAGCGTCCCAGCGCCCCCAGCGTCCCCAGTGTAGTGTCCCAGTCTCCCAGACTCCCAGCGCCAATGGTCCAATACTCGGTTGTAAACTTGTAAGCAGCCAAGCTCCACGCTGCAGGCACCACCAGTCCACCACCAGTCCACCACCAGTCCACCACCAGCTCGACCGGGGCGAGGCTGCGAGCTAATGACGTTCTCCGGCCCTGCAGGGCTTCCCTCCGTGCTAGGGCCAACGCTCCCAGTAGGGCTGGATGCCGGCTTGCGGTTGGGCAATGGACTGCCTACAGCCGAGCTGGGGGGCAGAAACAATATCCGCTCCCAAACACCCGCGCCGTTGTTGGAGCCCCAGGTGGGGGCGCCGCGAGAGCCTGTCGTTGGTTCTCGGCGGTTGCTTCGAGGGAGCTGATACTGTGGCCCCGTCGCCGTATAGAAGGCCGTAGATTGGGTTTTCTTTGAAATGGCTCAAGGGGATCTAGGAGATTTTGCGGGCATTCGCGAGCCCGCCGACAACATCCCCCAAGGATTGTCTCATCACTCTCAACAAGTTCCCCTTCTTTGTTGGACCGGTGCCGAAAACCCTAGGACAGCCTCGATATACAAAAGGATGGACGGAGACTGACAACTCGACTTGTTCCGGGCGGCCTTGACGCCAGGTACTTTTCGCGATCACTGTCGACAGTGGGTATCTCTCGATATCCTGCCTTCGTCGTCATAGCTTGCTTCTCTCTCCCCCCCCGGTCGACAGATCGCACATATACATTTTGCCTTTTATTTAGACAAGCAGGAGCATGGACGGATGTACGTTATGCGCCTGAACAGAATAACCCCGTGCCATCGCCATCCAGGGCCGGAGTGATCTGGCAAAGACCGGACTGACACAAACTCTGGGTAGGGAACGAGTTCCGCACGGCTCGGGTCGCAGAGATCTTGGACGACTTTCGAACACTGCAGTACTACATCGCCGCGGCGCCAACAGAACCCTCCAACTCCGAGGAGCACTACACGGAGGGGTGGGCCGCTCTCCGCCAATGCGCCATTGATGGCCAGCACATCCTCGACTGTGCCGCAGACACGTCTGTGCCGAACCCCAGCGGTGGTGAGGAGGAGCAGAGGAAGGCAGAGCTCAGACAGTATGTCACCGAGTGCCAGCGTTGGTGCCAGGTCCAACCTCAACTGACCCTTGCAGGGTCCTTCTTGACGCCTATTCGCGGCGCCATGAAGGTCAGAAGATCTATCTGCGGCAAGCTGCCGCCCAGAGGTGGATAGACTGGCGCCATCAAGTCCTCCAAGGCGGACGGCCGACCTCGAGGAACCGCTCACAGCTACAAGCGTGTGATTATCAGCTGCGGACGGTAAATACGATACGCTCAGGTTTCCAGAATCGGAATCTAACAGCTGAGCAGGAGCTCGCAGCCATCTCGGACGAATACGTGTATACGGAGCTGCAGACATCTGACTTGACCATGGGCCGCTGGACGGCCGAAGATCCCAGTCTTCGATCGGTGCAGCGCTGGCTGCGGGCTCGACGATGACACGACAAAACAAAAAGCACACATTGTGTAATCAGGAATTATGGTAATTTTAATGCATGGTCAAGGGACTCAGGAAGTGTCAGCCATGCAGGGTTGGGCATTGAAAGGGCAGGGGACGCGCGGGTATAATATCTAGCCGATCTTGGTGGAATTGCTTTTGCCGCAGCGTTGGTGCTGGGTTTATAGATCTGGGAAACAATGAACTGCCTGGAGCAGATGGGTTATGAAATAAACAGCTGTCAGAGATCACCAATTGTGCCGTTTTGAAGTTGGTGTCGACATCTCGAAGTGGGAATAATCGCAGTTGCTTGACTTGGGTGGGCTGGACCCGCAGCTTGCCGGTACAGACGGTGTGAATTGATGATTATTATTCACTTTGAACCAGGGACGAATACTTTTCAGCTAGCCATGTGACTTATTGTTTGCTCTTAACACACAGAGCAATTCCTGTTAACGAGAGAGCCACGCCAACAGCCGTGTCTAGAAAGTGTTAGCTTTTGCAGTAGGCGGATCTCAGAGAAATGTGTCAAACCTTTGCTGATAACCTTGCCCTCGACATACCACTCGCCCATCACAGTGAAGAGAAATGCCATTGTGTTTACAATGGGTACAGTCAAACTGAGCTCTGTAGCAAAGATAGTCAGCCACATCAAGTCACATGGTGTTTTTTGCCCATCAAGGCTGGCGGCAGGCCGCCACCCACCGCAGTTAACCACACAGCCTTGCCTGAGGGCGGGAGACAAGGACTCACCAGCTTGTCCAATGAGAAGGAAGAACCAAACGCTTCCCGTCAAGTTCAGCAGTAGAGGAATAGCATATCGGGGATTTCTCAGAAGATCGACGACGGAGAAGAAGGCTGAGTACAGCTTGGTCTTGAGCCAACTGCGCTTGATAGCCGGGTCATCTAGGACAGGATGCAACGGGGGACTGTGGGTGCGTGCAGCGCGGCGGATAAAGGGGGTTGTAAAACCCCAGGCGAGGCCGACGAGGATGAAGCTGAGGACATAGTTGAAGAGAGGGGGTTTGTCGTCGGCCATGGTGAATCGGTAAGACAGCAAGGCTGATTGAGAGCTGACGGTGGTGATTAACTCTGGCGATGCCCAATGGTCTATCCGTACCCGAATAGAGTTATATTATGTAAGAGACTGGTGGTCGGATCGGCCGACGTGAAGCAGCAATGGGTAGGTTGGTGTGGATGGACGTGGTTACGAGTACGTACTGGTGGTGAAGCTGTCGAGGGAGAGGATGCACATTGAGCACAGCCTCAGCCTCAACGGAGCCATGGACGACGGTAGGAAGGTCCGGTATGTGTGGCGCGGTATTGGGTGGGGCTACTTCTCTGTGAGAATGTGGCGCTTGGCACTGCGGGGTCAAAGTGCGAGCAAACCAGGTTCCATGGCAGGCGGCAGGCGGCAGAAGGGTGGTGACCCGCTTCTTTCCCCGACCAACTTGATTGGATTTGGGCTCGACTTCTCCTGAACAAACACCAGCTGGACCTCGTCAGACACAAAGCACTCAGCATCCCCTTTGCGGTTCCGTGTCTATTATTGTGTGCGACCTTCTCCATGCTTTGTTCCAGTCTCGGAAGCCCATTGTTGTCCAATTGTTGCCGGCAGGACCCAGCAAGTTACACCCGCCCCTTTCCAGTACAGTTCTATACGCCACCAATGAATTCGACCAGACCGTCATGAAGCAAGTACGGCGTATCCGATCTCAAAGAGCTCGCCAGCCGTGCTGAAATTCCGTGTGCTATTCGTGACAGCTACAAGTCTGAATTATGTTCGATATGATAGATCATCGGTAACCCCGAGGTGCCATTCCATCACAGATGGAAGCTTCATTGGGGTTTCACCTGGAATGGATTGCTTTTGTACCGATGATGTTCCCCGACATATGAATTATGAGCGACGACTGGTGCATTTACCCCCTTACATACCCCGTTCAACGACTCCCGTTGACTCTGGGCCGCGATCCTAGTGTTTCAAGACCCAGAAGCGCAATAATGGCGGGTTGTTGTGCTAATGCCTGGATGATTATCGTATCTGATGACATATCGCAGTGGCCAATGGCTCCTGGCCAATACACGAATTGTGCCAACCTTCTGCATGATGGCTGGTCTGTCTCTCGGCTGCCTCCTTCAGGAACGCGGTAGACTTCTACGAGTAGAAAACACAAATCCTAACCGATGGTACTTATCAATACTATGGCCATTCCCGATGTCTAGGTTCCCAGCAGCCACAGGTTAGATCCGAACAACCCCGGCGTCTCTGAGAACAGCCAGCAGTACTCCGGGGGAACCCTCGACAGCACTTTGGAGACGACAACAGCATGGCCTCCATACTTCTGGACGCAATGATCCAACAGCATTCTATGCTGATGCAACTGTCAGCGCAGTCTTCACCCCCATGAAGCACGATTGGACAGACATTCGGAACAACCAGGCACTGAAATCCCGACCCACCAGTAACAGTGCAAGCATTCATTGGGAAGCGTCGTTCAGGACTTCGGACTACAGACCACATCACCACGGTGATCGTCAGCAGCAGCAGCAGCAGCAGATCAGTGATCAAGGGGCTACCTATGCAACTAGAACGGCGGAATCTCTGTGCCCAGAACAGCGTCGCCAGAGGCCTGATGGTGTAGGATGTCTCCTGATAGACCAGACGAAACCTTGGTGCAAATACTAATTCAATTGCTTCATAGAACTTTGAACGACCCTATGGTCCGCGGCGAAACCATAACATCAAGCTCGAAGCGCCCCAAGCGAGCGGACTCTCAAGACTACTCGTAACCCCACGTATTGCAATCCAGACAGTTGTTTGAGGATTCGGGATTTACTCTGTACAAGCAAATCGGACAAAGTGAAGAGCCATAGGAGCTGCATCCGACTCGTTGCGCACAAGTATCCGCCGTGGCCTTGGCTGATGATCCTTTCTGGGTTGAAGCCCTCGGATGTCGCTACCAAACTTGGCTCTGTCACCTACTGTGTAGGCAGTCATTGGCCTTGGAGGTGCCATGACGCTTGATAGCGCACCTGGGCTGTTCCCATCCGACGCAGAACTGCAACATCAGCTTGTCCTCACCACCAGCCAGCATGCAGACAAACACTCGCCCGGCCATGGACAGTGGCACAATCCCCCCTTCTGGTTACCCCTGGGTGGGAGGAAAACTAATGTTCTACGGGGGTGATGCCTGTGGCATTCAGTGCGTCCGTTTCTGCGACGTTGGCTGGATACGCTGTGTCGGCAGTGTGCCCTTCTTTCCTCTCTAGTCCGTGCGAGAACCCGCCAGCGTTGTGCAACCAGGAACCGACTGTATCGACAGCAACAACTACAAATTAGCTCTCGTTGAATACAGGGACCAGGCTTCAACCGCGAGCACACCATCAGCCAGCATAATGGGTGTCTGCAACTCTGCATTGTAACAGGCCTTGCCCGTCTCCTACACCACCCCCCGTCGGGCATTAATAACGTTAAACGCCATCAAAGGACTGACTCATAGAGTGGGAGATAATCTAGGCAATGCCTGGGTAAAGCCTACGAGTAGTTAGATGCCTGTGAGTGGCCGCAGTTTAATTGCGCCATGCCATGCGGCAGTTTCTGCAGAGAACCAGGCACTTTGATTTTATCCATTGTTTTGGAAGGTTTGCTAGGTTTGCCAGGTGCTAGGTTGCTCGTTTCAGATGCTCGTTGATGCCCATCGCCAATCATCGGGCACCAGAGTTCAACAGGCGAAGAAGTTAACCACTAGCACTGCCAGCAGTGACTTCACCTGACCTGGTGACCCCCCAATTGCCCCGCCATCCACCCGCACCTCACCAGCTCACAGTCTCAAGCTCCAGCCAGCCCGACACCAGTCCACTGCACATAACCGTCTCGTTTGCCCCCCTCCCTCACACATCCGGCATCTGACATCTCGCATCTCGCATCTCGCCAGCGACAAAATACAGCGAAGCGCCAGGAACCAGGAGCGAAACGCCAACACGCAAAGCTCAAGCTGACAGATAGCATCGTCATCGACCGTTTGCCCTTCGGCGGCCGCGTCCCCCGCCCACAAGGCCACAGCCCCAGCCCCTCGCGCTTCTCTCGAAGCAGCCGCTCCAACGCTTTCGATCGAGGACGTACTTCGTACACAGTACAGAGACCGCCCACAGCTAAGACAACAGCGACAATGAATCCGCATCAGAAGAACAAGGTCGACGTCAAGGTGAGTTCCTCCCTGCGACCCTCACACCTTATCGAGGATTCCCATCCATGGAATCGCAATAGGTATCGTCAATCTGAACTGCCGGGACACCCACTAACCTCTCGCCAGTCCCTCTCCCCCGAGGAGCAGCGACTCTTCCGCCTCTACGGAAAGCTTCCCTCCCGCTCCGACCACTTCGCCAAGCACCTTAAGGATCGCAAGTACTTCGACTCGGGTGACTACGCCATGTCCAAGGCCGGCAAGGGCGACGGTGTCGACGCCGGAGCCGTCGGGTCCCAGCACCCCGTCCCTGAGAACATCCCCCACCTTACCTCGCCCATCCAACACGTCAACAGCGGCACCTCGTCGTCCAACACATCCACCTCGATCTCCGGCGGTGGCCCCACTGCTCCCGGCGGCAGCCTCCCCAAGCACATCCACCACGGCTCCGTGCCAGGTATTCAGGCCGGAAGCCCCGTCAAGGAGAGCAGCATCCTCCAGCGCGAGACTAGCGCCGACGACGTGGATGATGAGAAGGAGAAGAAGAAGGAGGGAGGCGCATCCGAATCGGCTGCCGCCGGGGAAGGTATTCCCATTCGGCGGTGAGCCAAACATACCCACGATCAACACCTGTCTTACTGGGCAAAGAATGAGGAGAGCAAAAGACTACTAAGGACTCAAGGAAGAGCCGGCGACGATGTCTGTACGAGGGCTGGAAGGAAAGGCGACGCTGCTGCCATTTTCAATTTCCTCGCTTGACGAAAGCATCTTATTTAATCGCAAGTTGGCGTTGAAGGGATATCGCACACCATTTTGACCCTGGATGGGAGGTTATGGCTTTTCCCAAGTTACGCAGCGTAGGCTGCGTCTGGTTATTGCTGTTTTGCTACGTATCTTGGCGGGGGGACAAATCACTAGTAGTAGCCTACCTAGAGGTACACTTATGAGGAGCGGCCGGGGACAATGCGTCGGATCGGAGCTCGGCCCCTCGCCTCCATTGTTTTGATGTATTTAACTCGGACGTGCCCAAGGTTAGGACCAGCACGTGGATTTTCGCAGCTGCAAGCAAAATCACTTTTTATTTTCTCTGCCACGATATGACGCCATGCAGTGCCTGGGTGCTTATTCATACCTACCGTAGTATCTGTGACCCTCTCTGCCCGTTCCCAAATCCCTTACGTTGCCCTTTTCCCCGCCGTTTCAAAATTCAAGCAAGCGCCCTCTCCGCCATGGCCTTGGCGCCCTCAAACGTCTTGTTGCCGCCAATGAATCCGGCGGCGTGGACAAAGACGCAGCCGTCGATGCCCGCGATGCCGTCGAGCTCCGCGTCGCGGAATCCCCTCCAGGCCTCGGGCAGGGGCTTGCGGCTGACGAACGAGTCCTTGGACTCGGGGACGCACTGGATGCGCCACTTGGCGCCGGGCTCGGGCTTCTCGGGGTACAGGACGTAGAGGACGGAGGCGTCGCCGCCCTCGAGCGAGTACAGGTGGTCCTTCCAGGGGACGCTCTGGCCGTCGAAGACGAGGACGCGGCCCTGGGGGTCGAACTCGGCGCGGCGGTCGAAGGCGCGCTGGACGACGGCGCGGGCGGGCAGCCAGACCTTGGCGTAGTAGTCGACCTCGCGCTCAAACTCCTCGCCGATGCGGGCGCTGGCGGTCAGGAAGCGCTCGTCCTCGGCGGCCTGGGCCTCGGCGGGGTCAGCGGGCTTGGGGTCGTTCCAGTTGGGGTTGAGGCGGCCGACGAGGGCTCCCAGGGTGAAGCCGCCGTCGCTGAAGCGCTTCTCGAGGCCGGCGGCGGCGATGGCGGCCGGGTCGTAGGCGGAGATGCCGTTGTCGTGGGCGTCGAGGGCCTCGATAAAGCTCTCGTACAGCTTGCCGTAGAGGAGGTCAACGTCGCCGCCCTGCTGCTTATCGTCGGCCAGGCCCAGGCGCTGGGCGATGATGGCGCGACCAAAGTGCATGAAGACCAGGCCGGCGCTGGAGAGCTTGGTGGGGCGGCCGGGGAAGGTGGTTGTGAAGCCGCGCTGGTGGTGGTCGTAGCGGTTGCGCTGGGCGTCGTACTCGCCGCCAACGTCAACGACGGTGTGGCAGGTCTCGAGGACCTTGGGGTCGCGGGTGCGGACGAGGGGCGCGTCGCGGTAGGTCGGCAGCATGCGCAGCATGTGGACGGCGAGGGCCTCGTCGGCGTGGAAGTGGCCGTTGTGGGTGCCGATGAGGGGCGAGCCCGAGGTCTTGACGCGTTTCGCTGCTGATTCGGCCATGATGGAGGTGATGCGGCGCAGCATCGACTTGGATAGAGTTGGTACAAAGGGCGAGGTTTAGTCCAGCGAGAGAGTGAAGCTATCGATTTGCAGTGGGACGTCTGGTCGAAGGCAGAATCTGGCGGTTGGATACGCTGGGCGGGCGGCCAATTGGGTTGTCGCCAATTACAGGCTGCCCCGCCATCGGCACATGGCATTTTGCCTCAGCATCAACCCCACCAGGCTATCTATGACCTGGAATCGCTCTATCCCTTTTATGGTTTTACAGTTAGACATTTCACGATAGTACTCACTGTGAACGGACGATCATTAGGAGTTCATAAAGCTCATTAGAGCCTCATTCATCATGTTCATTAAAATCCCCGGCCATCCCAGGCCTTAAATACAAGCCATCATGAAAACCCAAACTCCAGAATTTCCTCCATGATGCCTGCCATATAGTACATTTCCTCATAACCCCTGCCAGCTTACTTCTTGTAGGCGGCATCCTTGGGCAGCTGGCCCTCAACGCCCTCCCGGCCAATCTTGCTCATGTCCATGTCGTTCTTGCTGGCGGGCCCGCGCAGGCCAGCCGTGGAGGCGTCGCTGGTGCCAATGTTGGCCTCGGCCTCGGAGCGACCGCTCCCGACGTTGACGGTGCGGGCGTCCGCCGACTGCCAGTCCGACGCCTTCGGGGGCTGCTCGGGGAGGGGGAGGTTGGCCTGCGTCTCGGCAATCTTCTGATCCTTGGACTGAGGCATGTCTGGCGTCCGGGTCAGTCTTCTGGCGTTGGGGAGACGCTGGTTATATGGACATACTGGCTGTTGTTGCGGTGTTGGTGGCGGTTTGAGATAGTAGAGAAATTCGTGGTTGATGGAGAGCGTTCAGGTCTCTGGGCTCAGTGCTATGATGGCAGAGTGATAAGAAGAGAGAGCCGCATCCAGAACCGCAGACGGAGCTCCCTTAAATGCTTCTCTCCATTGACCGAGTGCTTGCCTTCTCACACGAGCATCAGAGCAGCTGTTTCAAGCGCTGACGTCATTGACGTCAATGGAGGGTCCCAGCAGCCTCGCTCGCACCAAAAGCTCCGGAGCCTCTCCACATTGTCGTCAGGGGCGCGAGGCTTCGATGCGGCTCTTGGGGCTCCATGGCACACATTGGCACGCAAACACGTTCGATGTGCTTCCGATGCGCTTCGATCTTCAGCATTTCCAAGGTTCCAATGGCAACATGCTTCCGTCATAATACTACAATGTACGTACGTCGTCCCCGAATGCACTGGCCCGCTACCACGTACTACCTATGTACTGGCCAGCACGGCTGGCCTCTCGTTCCTGACTACTAGTAGGTACCCAAACGCCATGCCTCTAGTCTTGTGATTCTCTGGGTGTGTAAACATCGACAAGGCTTTGCGAAATTCATGAAACAAGATGCGCCCAAATCAGTCCCGCGCTGCCACTCTCCGGCTGCTGCCCACTCACCCCATCCTCCTGTCCGTCTCTGCCGATGTCGCCTTCTCCCCGCCGTCTGGATTCAGGTAGTCCGCGTTCTCTGCCGCTTCGTACTCGCCAATCAGGTCCGCCACCACTGCCCTTGCCTCATCGAACTCATTAAGGTTCTCCGAGAAGGGTGCCGTCTTCTTGTATCCCTCCATGAAGGCGTTGCGCTTGCGCATGCCATCATATTGCTTGACGATGCGCTTGAAGAGCTGTGCACAAAACCAGTCAGCCATTACTATCCAACACCGTACGGATCTGTAGCAGGGGGGTTTTACCGTAGCGATACTCGTGTGGTTGGCCAGCATCAGCCCGCTCACACGGTGGCTCATGGGGATGTACGGGCTACGCTTCGTCAGGGCAACCTGTATGCTCGCCGGCCCCCACGGTATGAATGTGGCCAGCCGCCTCTCGCGGATGCGCAGCAGACTCTTGTGCACATCTGTCGGGTCGACCTCGCCCTGGATGACGTTGAGGATTGAAATGTAGCAGCTCTTCTTGCCCGGGATCGTCGACACCATGCGGTTCTTGGGCTGCAGCAGGCGGCGCATCACGTCCAGCACCGTCGTCTTGCGCACCGTCTTGGCCTGCTCCACCTGGTCGCCCGTGAAGGGAGTGTAGGCCGTCATGAGGAAGTGGCAGCGTGGTGTGGGTATCAACGAGGCTAGGATGCTGACAAGGTCGTTGTGCATGTAGCCGGGGTATCGTAGCGTGGTGGTGCTCGCCGACATGACCGTCGCAACCTATACATGCATCAGCATCAGCTAGCCCTCCTGGACCCCAACTCCCTCGGTGGAAACTTACGAGCTGGTTTGTTTGCTGGAAGGACGGTTCCTGCACATGCAACCTGTCCGCCGCAATGTGTGACAGGGCACCATTGTCGAGCACAACCACAGAGTCGGCGTTCTGCGTCAACCGCCTTAGAGATAGTATACTGTTATAGGGATGGACGACGACATCGCCCGAGTTTGTCGTGTCGGGGAAGACCGAGTATGTCTGGATAATCTTCTTGGGGAAGCGATCGTTGAGTCTCTCGAGGAGGAACGAGCCCAG
The DNA here is from genome assembly GCA_016490725.1 of Amphichorda felina. NCBI lineage: Eukaryota > Fungi > Ascomycota > Sordariomycetes > Hypocreales > Bionectriaceae > Amphichorda > Amphichorda felina. Next base: position 252,232 of record JAEMHR010000006.1, on the reverse strand, counting down.
ACCAGACCCTGTACCTCCAGCAATCGAATGCAGCATCATGAAGCCCTAAGATCATGTCAGTCACGACAAGACGGAGCTGCGGAAGGGCGGAGCTGCTCAGCGTTACCTCGAGCGAGTCGCTACCGTCCGCCTCGCGATCAATCATTTCCATGATGTCCTCGCAAAGCGCCTCTCCGCTCTGGTACCCATCACCCCAGTTGTTGGCGGCGCCCCTGCCATCCTTACTGACGTAGAAGTTTTCGGGGTTGTAGATGTTCTTGTACGGGCCCGTCTGGATACCGTTGATGACCTATAGCAACATTCTTAGCACCTGCTCGCCATGCCATTCCTCAAGTGGAGCCGTATAGCATACCCTCGGTTCGAGATCGATTAGAATCGCGCGTGGAATATACCGCGTATCGTCGCTTTGGTAGTAGAAGACATCCTTGCGGTCGCCGCCCTCGGTCGCAAACTCCTCGAGATTGCCGTCTTGGTTGATTCCATGCTCCTGGCAGAGCTGCTGCCAGAACTGGCTTCCGACTGTCCCCAACGCGTCAGTTTCTCCTGCAAGATCCCTAATTCCCATGAAGAGCGCCTCCTGGATCGGGAGAACTCACTGCTGTTGCCGCACTGCCCGGCCTGGATGGTGATGATCTCCCTGCACACCTCATTGTCAGTCGCGTCAAAGACCTCGAATGCTCTCGCCGGCAGCCCTCTTACCGCGGCATGGCTGACTGGCTCGACCTTGGCCACGTATATGGAGTGTCCAGGTGGTCGTGTCGTCCGGGTCCGGGTCGTGGTCTGCGGTCTGCGGTCTGCGGTCTGCGGTTTGCGGATTGTGGGTTGCGATTTGGAGAATGGGCGGTCGACGCGACGCGCAAAGTGCAAAGTGCAGTAACAGCCCTCTGCTTTGGGCATCACCCCGCCCCCGCGTTTCAACTGGACCTTACAACACCACAGGCTGGTAGACACATATCATCGACTCCTTACTTTACATGGTAGTAGTCCTACCTACTTCGTAGTCACATCGTAATAGATTCATCTCAGTCAATGATGCAGGGAACAAGGGTTGTAAATTGCAATTCCTGCCGTCCGGTATGAGCCCAATGCCACGGCTATGTACAGCCAGCCAATCCACAATGATGCCAACAGTATTACTGCTTTTCCTGTCCCCAGAGCTGTGCTCTAAACTTCAATTCAATCTTCAACAAGTCCTTTCCCGTTTCGTTCCGCAATACTTGAACAATCAACAAATCCCATGCCCTGTGACGCCGGCAATGCTGAAAAAAAAACTCCCCGACTACCTACCTATCCTTACCTTTTTCTATACGAACGATAGTGCTAAGCACCTCTTCAGTCAGTATATAAACTTCCGCTTGCTTCCATTCGACCTCCCACCCTTCCCATTATTTCTTGTTGGCCTCCTTGTTCTTCTCCAATGCCTCGGCCAGCTCCTTTGCCAAATCCTTGGTCTTAACCTGGATCATCCAGGTCTCTAGCCCATCTCCCTTGTCGTTCGACGTGGTGACCTTGACGTACTTTTCATCCGCCTTGTACGTCAAGTCTGGTAGCACTGCCCGGTTCATGGCGACGTGTCCTCTGGGTTCGGCGCGCAGAAGCAGGCGCACAACGTGTGTCTCCTTGTTCTTCAGCAGCCGGAGCGACCCCACTCCCTGAGTCGACCACGGGCTCTTCGATTTGGGCTTCTCATCGCCATCGGATTTGTCTGCCGGCACGTACTTCAACACCTTTGCTCGTACCTCATGGAGGCTCTCTTCACCCTCCTCCACCCCATCTGTGAGGTTGATTTGCTCATGCTTCTCGCCGTCTTCGTCGTCGCCAGCCTTGGCTCCCTCCGCCTGAGACGATGGTTCCGGGGTTCCGTGCGCAGGCGTGGTTGCCAGGCTAGAACCACCTCCAAGAATGGATGGAGTGTCTAGACCCGACGCTTTAGCGGGAGAATCTTCCGTCCGGGAAAAGGTGACTTACTGGTCCCAGTCGACGGCCCGCCAGACGGTGGCTGGAGGAACGCTGGCCCCGCGTTATTCTGGGGCTGGGACGGCGCTCCTCCAAAGCTGAATACTGGGCCAGACGAGGGTGCTGTTGATCCTCCAAAGGCAGGGGCACCATTCGTGTTGGATGGGTTCGCACCAAACATGCCCCCAGACGGGGCTGCGTTGCCCGTGTTTGCAGAACCGAACTGGAACACCCCGCCGTTTGAAGGACCAGAAGAGGAGGCGCCAAAGTTGAACATGCCTCCCGTGTTTGACCCAGAGGTTCCTCCATTCTGGGTTTCACCCGAGGAAAACGGGTTATTGAATCCAGTGCTGGATGGGGCCGCACCGGCACCACCGGCAGAGAAGTTGAAGTTGAAGCCGCCGCTTCCACCAGCAGCCGAAGAGTTGGTCGCTCCGAAGGCATTGGTGCTGCCGCCAGCGTTGGTGGCAGGGGTAGTCGAAGCACCACTGAAGATGTTGCTAGTAGGGGCGCTTTGAGATGCGCCGCCAAACGAGAAGTTGGGCGTCGAGGGGGCGGCGTTGTTAGCGCCGCCAAAGATCGGCTTCGCCGGGGATCTGTCATCCTGCTTCATGGGACTACCATCAAACATCGAGCCAGCCCCCGTCGCAGAAGGAGGAGACTTTGGCGCGCCAAAGATGGGCTTTGAGGCCAGCCCGTTGGGCTTCGCATCACTCGCCGGGGTACCGCCGAAGGAGAAAGTCGGGGTGGATGCAGCTTGGGCCGGGGCAGTCGTCGTAGAAGCTGCCTCGCCGGCTGAGCTGGTGTTGCCAAACAGTGACTTGGTGGACGCATTGTTCCCGAATAAGCTACCGCCAGTGGCAGCGGGCTTAGGAGCAAACAGCGAGCTTGTCGAGCCTGAGCCATTGGTCGTGGTGGCTGCAGTTCCGAAAGCGGGTGCTGGTTTGGCGGGCTCCGAAGATGCAGACTTCTCCGGCTCCGATGGCTTGGCTCCAAACAAGGTCGACGACGACTGCATGATCGGAGGGGTAGCAGCGCTGGACTCAGCAGACTTGTTGGCAGAGCCAAAGATATTGGACGTCACAGACGAGGCGGGCTTAGAGGCTGCAGCAGCGAACATGTTCGACGGCGCTGCAGGCTTGGTAGTCTCTGCTTCCTTAGCAGCCTCCGAGGAGGCGGGCTTGGGTGCGAACAGGGAGGAGCCAAAGCTAGGCTGCACTTGAGCCGGCTTCGGTTCAGGGACGGCTGACTTGTTAGGACCCTGCGAATCGTTCTCCTTATCAGATTCGCCGCCATCCATGTCAGCGCCCTCGGATGCTTTGCCGTTGATCTCCTTCTCGGCTGGCTTATCTTGCTTTGGCGCCCCAAAGAGATTTGAGGACGTCGATGCCGTCTTCGACGCAAAAAGAGAGCCGGCAGACCCAGTGCCAGAGCTGCCAAACAACGAGTTGCCCTGGTTTGCGGAGGTTGCAGGTGCAGTCGTCGGCGCAAACTTGATCGGCGTCGTGCTGGGATTCCAAGTCTGGTCCTTCGGAGGAGCCGGCGCCTCAGCCGGGGACTCGGCACGGAGAGGTTGCCCATCGCCACCCTTGGTGACACGATCAAAGAGACTGCGGGCTGGTGTGCTTTCACGGGTGCCCGCATCACTAGAGGTGCCAGCTTCAGGCGCGCGGGAGAGAGCGGGACGCTTCGCCTTCGGTTCGTCGCTCTGCCCATCTTCAGCAGACTCGGAGTCGGTTTCGCTCTCCGCATCAACCTCTTGATCACTATTCTTGGGAGAACTGTTGTCGGAAAGATGTCCGAAGATGTTGCTCCCGCCCGCCGGCTGCTGAGCAACATCGGATCTAGCATTGTTCTTCAGAACGGACTGCATGAGAGAATTGCTTCCTGGTTTGGCTCCAAAGGGGTTGAACTTGGGCGGTGGGGCGGATGGAGTCATCGAGGTCTTGTTGGCAGCCTTTTCAAACAAAGACCGGGCGCTCGAGGGCTGCTTCTGAATCTTGCTCGGATGGCTGTCGGCGTCCTCACTAACCGAGGCCTTTCGCTTGTTGTTGCCGAAACCTGGAGTAGCTGGCGCAGCTGGAGTCTCCTCGGCGTCACGCTTGTCGGTCACACGCCGCTTGCTCTTGCTAGCAGATGCCTGGACTTCATCGGACCCATCGTCAACCGCCTTGCGCTTCTTCTTGGATGAGGTGGGCTTCACAGGGGAAGCCTCAGCTTCATCATCCTCAAGTGGCGGGAGCCCATGCTCCCGACGCCACCTCTTGATCAAGTCCTTCGAGGGCTTGACGTTTTGAAATTCATAGAGACCATAGTGAAGCATAATCATGCTCCTACTCTTCTCAAACTCCTTAGCAAAGTTGAGAACGTTCAACTTCCAGCCTTTCTTGCAAAATATCTCGTCCGCGGCGTATTTGAGTCGTCGGAGATCGAGAATGCAGAAGAACTGCCGGCGTTGTTCATCATCAAACTCTGGCGGGCAGAGGTCCGCGAGGAACTGGTCAGCATAGATCGACGCCTTGCTGTCCCATTCTTTGGGTACCTTGCGGGTCAGGGCCTCGCCAGTAAGTTCCCGCGGGGGGGACGCGATGCGCATGGGGAAGAGGTCCTTATCCTTTGCCCTCGCTGCAACGCCCCGAGGGGTGGCCTGGGCCACAGAATCTCGCTGAACACGCGAGGGTTCCGGGGTAGCACCGGGCGCAAAGACCTTCTTCATAGGCGTCTGTGAAAAGCTAGGAGAGAATGGGATAGACGGAGAGCTATCGGAGATGGTAGATGCTCGGAAGATGTTGCTGGCACCAGTGAAGCTCCGCCCGATGCTGCTCGGGGGGGCGTCCTCGCGCGGAACCAGTGTCTTGCGCGAGGATGCGCTCTGGGGAGTCCCCAGACGCCTCGATACTGAGTTGTATGGAGATGCCGCATAAGCACGCTTCGCAAACGGCAGAGGCGGACGCGACCTGGGTGTGGAAGTGCTGGGCTCGGCGACGTCGTCGCCGGGCAGGGAGAAGGTGACCATTTCGAATGGTTGTGCCGAGGGGGTCGAAGTGGTCGAAGCTCAGGTAATAGAAAAGAGCTCGATGTGAGATGGACGCGTCGGGAAACGTATGTACAAGGATGGAGGAAGATGGAGGGCCGTGTAATGGAAGATGGCGGAGCGAGAAGGAAGCGGCTGGCGCGAAGGCCCTGGATGGATGCAAGGTAACCGTCAACGCTGGTCTCCCGAGGTCAACAAGTCGCCTTGTCACGAGATGGAAAGCAGAGTCGCGCGCCGATGCATCAACGGGGGGAGAAGAGGTGTCGCTGATGCATCACCCGGTGCCAGGGTCGGCTTGCGGAGAGACGGGATATGGCTTGGGCGAGACGCGAAAATTGGGTGACAGGTTCTGGGGTGTTTTGGTGCGGCAGTGCGAGAAAAAAAGAAGGTGCCCGTGCTTCACGGGCGGGAGGAGGCCCTTGCTCCAGTCCTTTAAGATTCAGCGCTGGCTCCCAGCCAAAGGGGGCCCGGGGGCGACTTTTTTTTGGCGCGCACCTTCCAAGATCCAATCACTTGACACTGACCTCGCCCGCCGTTCTTGGCCAAGCCGCCTGGGCAACGCCCGCTCTCAGCTCCAGCCCGGCCCGCATTTCTTCCGTCCCCTCCGTCACCAGTGCACCGCTCACTCCCCCAATCACCCCCAATCACCCCCAATCACCCCCAATCACTCCCACAATAGCTCCAGCCCTCACTGAGGTGCTCAGGCAACAAACAAAGTACCCCCGACCACTTACCGTCTCCGCAAGTCGCAGCACACCTGCACCACTGCGTCATTGCACCCATCTCGCAACGGTGCGAGTAGAATCGAGGTGCACGATGCACGATGCACCACTGTCACTCACCCCTCCAGTCCGCCCAGATGCTGATGAGCCCTCGACTATGTTTACTCCACCACGAAATTGTACGACTAGACAACACGGACGCGTAAATTAGCAAAGATACTACCGCTTTAGCATCACAAAGCACCCTAGCACTAAAGTGTGCGCCATGGCAAAGAAAAGAAAACTCGATTTCGTGCATCCTAATTCGGAGAAGTAGATGAATACCTAACTAGAGAGCGTGCGTTGCCAGCCACGGCCCCCTTGGAAGTCCTCAAGAGCAGCCTGCCCAATCGAAGTCCAGGGGTGAGGCGTAGATATCGACCTCAAAGAGACCCTTAAAGAGAGCATTCAAAATTACAAACTTCCCCCAAAACGGGGGGTGCAAAGCCATTTCCGGAACCCCGTATCCATCCTGCCTGCGCTCCAAATTAACAAAAGAGCAATGCGTCGTCTTTACTTGGAGACCTTGTTCTGCTGCTCTTCAAGAAACTCCTCATCGGACGCGTCGAGAATGTCATACTCCTCATCCGTGAGGAAGTCGTCGCCAGATCCATCCCACTCATCGTCCTTGCCGCAATCTTCAAAGTCATCGCCCGCAACCGACTTCTCCTCCGGCTGGCTGGAGCCGCGCTTGGTATCCTCGTGCACGCTGGCCACAGGAGATTCCTTCTCAAGCTTGGGGAAGATCATTTGACTGGAGTTGATCTCAGGCTGTTGCTCCTCCTGCCCCTGTTGCTCTTGCTCATTCTCCTGCTCCTGCTCCTGCTCGTGCTCCTCCTTTGGCTCAGCTTGAGTTGCAACAGCAGGGACCGGAAGAGAGATCTTGCGGACGTTGACCTCACACCAGAGACGGTCACCAAACTTGACACCGTCAGGGGTAGTTGTGCGCCAGTACGAGACAACCCTACCGGGACGAGGGGGGGTACGTAGCTTCACAGTAAAGCAGCACTCCTCTCCGGGGTGGATAGGCGCATGGCAAATGTTGGACTCGGATGCCTCAACGAGCTCTGCCGTGCGAGCCGGGCGGCTGGAGTCAACGTGGCCCATGTAGTCTCCACCGACGAACTTGACGGAGCAGCCAGCGGGCCATGCGGTCTTCCCCTCGTTCCGCAGCACCCAACACTGCTCGAACTCTCGGTTGGGACCCATGATGGTTCCATCGCGAACCCGGTCGCACAGGAACACGGCACGCAGATCATTGCTGTCGACAGTCTCAGCGACAGCCTCGGAGGCAGGCTTGACATCCTCCTTCTCTTCTTTGGCCTCGGTGGAAGCGAGGACAGCCGGGGCTTCAGGCTTCGTATCAACCACAGTCTGGGGTCTGTTGATGGAAAGAGAGTTGGCCGAAAGAGGAGACGCCAACTGCTGGGGAGCAAGGTGGTCACCCATCACGGGCATCTGCTGACCATCCGAGTGTTCGCCATGGGTGGTAACGCTGACGTGACGGACGGGGGAGTGGAACTTGATCAGAGGGTGCGCTTTGTTGTGGGTGTTGCTAGGACTGGCCTCACAGCTGGCACAAAAGTCAACATCATGGCACACGGCACACTTGTACCTAGCCCCATGGATATAGGCAGGATTGCTCTTGTCAGTCGAGCAGAGAGGTCCATCGCAGCAGATTCCAACGTGAATGGCCTGAGCAGCTGGGCAGTTGACCTGGTAGGTAACCTTGAGGGGCTCATAAATGGGCACAAAGCGATGGCTAGGATGGGTCACCCTGGAGTTGGGAATGCAGTCGACGCAGTAGTCCCAGTCGGGGCAGTCGAGGCACTTGTGGCGTACACCGGTAATGAACTGGAGACGCTGTCAGTAAATGTGGGCAGCGGTTGCTGTGAGAGGTTCTACCTTGTCGCAGCCATCGCAGATAGCATGGTGCACCTGATTGCGTCCCGGTGCAAGCTTAGCATTGATGTGGTCAGGCATGATAGTGCCCGGCACAGCTGGGGCGAAGGCGTGCATCGGGTGGTGGCCATGGCCACCTTTAGAGAAACAATCTCGGCAGAGATCATAGTCTGCGCAGTTCTCGCAGTGGACGAACTCCGATTCGGGAAGTTCTGCGAGGTATCAGCATCCTGAAACAAGAACTCTATGGAAGTTGAAAACTCACCCTGGATACAGCTATTGCAGGTACGCATGGTAACAGGGTGCACTGCGCTGGGGAGCTCCATCTTGGCCAAGTTCTCCTGAAGATGGGCGAGGGCGGCCGCAGCATCAAACGATGGAATGTTGGAAGGGGACTCCTCCTTGGGCTCTGCGTTGGACTTGCTCTTGGGGGCGATCGTCTCCGTAACGCTAGTGACAATCTGCCCGTCAATGCTAGTACGCTTGATCAACCAGTGGTCATTGCTGTAGCAAGTGATGCCTTTGTCAACACAGTCCTGGCAGAGGTCAAAGTCGCCATCGTCACATGTCGAGCAATGGTAGTGGACGTCGGGAGTTGTCTTCTCGCAGCTGTTGCAGCAAATAGCAAACCTCGGGCATTCGCCAAGAGGAGCGCTTAGCTGCTCATCGGCCGGCTCTCGCGGCTGGGCCGGGGCCTCCTTGTTCTGCTTCTCCATGTTGGCACCGAGGGAAGCCACGCGAGCCTGGAACTCGCGGCGGAGGTCTGCTGACTCGGCTATCTTGGCCGCTTCAGCGAGGAAAGAGGACTCGTAGGTCTTGGACATGGTCGGCGAGGGCTGGCGAGGCATGGTGCACACAGGTGTTGGGATTGGGGGCTGAGGGATCTTTGTAGAGCTAGCCGGGGACTTGTTCTGGGTCGAAGAGCTACCGGAAGAACCCATGAGGTCTTCCTGGACGTCCTCGATGGAGACGGGCTTTGGGAGGATGGCCTCCTCCTGTCGCTTTATGGTGACACGCAGCTTAAGCTTGGACTTGGCCTTGGCTGCCCGGTACAGCTGCTTATAGACGGCAGTGTTTCCAGGCTCCAGCAAGACATAGGCACCAGCAGAGTCGGAGTATCTCTCCAGGATTATGTCGGCATCGGCAGGAATGTGAAGAAAAGCGCGAACCTACAAGTTCAGGTCAGATTATCGTCTTAACAATGGCGGCTCACGGAGGCAGCACATGGTGGCACGGTGAGTGCTCTCAAGGGCCGTAATAGGGCGGGTTAAGCGTAAGACAGACGTACCTGTTCTTCGAGGACTCGAGGGGCCGTATCACGAAGCGGCATCTTGGCCCGGCGGGTGGTTCCATCGTAGTTCACCTTGACGGTAATGACCGTGTCGAGCGAAGGCTGGGCGGACGCCATGTTCGCGGATGATGGATGACGCCTAGCAGGGTAAGGTTAGATGGCTCGGCTCACCACATAAGGACGGTGCTATCGGCTGAGAATAATGTTGTCGGTTTGGATGGGCACAAAGTTGCCAGAGCTATGCTGATGGGCCAAGGTGGACATGAACTCACTGGAAGTTGAATACAGCGGTGACGACACGAGTTATCAGGATAGGTATGTGGAGATAAGAGAGAGAGGCGGTAGGTATGCGTGACCGCCTCTTTCAGACAATGCAAGGAGGAGATGAAAGAGGCAGGGCCTCAGGAAGAGGGTGGGAGCAGGGAGAAGATGCCAGATACGGATTTCGCTTCACCAGTGATGGAAGTCAAAGAGCAGATGGCCAGGAGGATGATGGTGTTGGTGGGAGGATTGGAGTCGGAGGGTGCGGGCAACGCAGGTGGAAGGAAGCTCGCCTCACCACCTGCCTAGTGACTGGCGACTCCCCCGGTCGAGGGAGGGCCCTGCAGTCAGTGGCACAGTGCAGTGATTGAGAGGCTGCCCTGCGCGGGTGAGATGTGCCAATGAAGTGGAGCTAGCCTACCTACGCGGCCGTCACTGGGCTGCTGGGCTTACCAGAGTCACCATCTGCGGGACGGCCGCGACCAGTGGCAGCCTGTGGAGTACGGTGGGTGGAGACCGACATTTGGATGCCAGAGCAAACAGCGGATGCCGGTGAGTCCTGTGAGTCCCGTCACCAACTCATACGAGTACTACTACTGACATACTAAGCTTGCGCCTGCAAGCATGGGCCGGATGTGGTTCAAGGGCAGTCCTCAACCCAGATGCCCGGGTTGTTTCCCACCCCGTCCGTCGTACGAGGCTTCCAGGTTACAGAGGTAGGACGAGGCCTACGAGTACTTGGGAGTCTACTATGCATGATACGGTACCTTGGTAGGTACTGCGAGTACTACCTACTACCTACTACCTTGTAGCGAGCACCGACCAGCGCTAGGTACCTACCTAGCCACCAGCGCTGTGAGGATGGCGATGACAGCGATGATGGCGAGCTCCATCCCAGGCAGCCAGACCGGTGATGAATCGCCCGCCGTCCGTGGTCCCCGTCTCGTGCCGTCGCACCACCGCATTACCGCATCGCCCTTGAATCCGGAACGCTGGGGGCCTGGAGTCAAAGGGCAAACTCTCAAAGGTGGGGATGATGGGCGCGGCCCCAACTTCCCCCAAGACCCGGCTGGTGCTAGAGCCGCCATGGCATGCCTCACCGACCGCCCTAGCGTCCACTCTGTGCTTCGTATCTACCGGCCTGGAACCTGCTACGTCGCACCTCCAAGTCCCAGTCCCAGCGGTTTGACTGGACACCACCGCCACCAACTCCTCTTCAAGCCCTCTCTTTGCCTTCCAAGCTGCCTCCTGTGTGCGAGGCAGGCTTCCAAGTCAAGCTGCGTCATGACCGCCTCCCAGGCAAATGCCGTTTCACCCCTACGAGCACAGGCGTCAGCGCCACCCATGCGTGTACTTTCGTATGCTTTCACGTCGCTTACAACCCAGAGGCAGCTCAGTTCCACCCTAGCTTCGCGGAAAAGCAAGGAGGGGAGCCAGGCCGCCGGTTCCAGCTTCTCTGCTGTGTCCCTTCGTCATTCGACCACGTGCCCGGCCGCTTCGGAGTGGTGAACCCCATGGAACCACCCAACCAGAGAAACCGAGACATGCGGCCTGCTGCTGTAACACCAGCAAGACCAGGCGGCGGTGAGCAGCGTTTCTCAGTTCTTTGTTGGATGGAACCCCTATAGCTGTCCCGTTCCAAGTCCACAAAATCCCCCAGCCTTGAACACATGTTCACATGTGAGCCGTGGGTTCCTAGCAGTCAGCGGCTTTCGCGCGAGGCTGCAATTCCACTCCTTCCAAGCACCGGCCGGAAGATCAGGAGGCTCCGGAATAAGACTCTTGACTGCAACAGGCCGGGCGATCCTCACTTCGAACTCGACAATGCCATGATGAAGCTGGCTCCCGAGCGACTCGTGGCTAACAAACCTAACAAGATGGACCTAAATGTAGCCTCGAGAGACGGAAGCAACTCAAAACATTCACATCGACGCACTGAACTTTATCACATAATGGTCTTCGAGGTCGTATCATCCACATCACCATTTAGTTAGGTGTGAAAAAGCTTAAGAGGCTCCGCTCGCCCCAAGTCCCGCGTCATCGAGCAGTGATCGTACAATGAAATCAACCGGCTCCCATTGAATTCAACTACCTGGTATGGATGACTGCTCCTAAACGCCTTGGCGCCCCTGCCATGACAGCACGTCAACACCACGCATGAAACTGCAGGAAAGAAGAGAAACTAAGAGCAGATGGAGAAGCACATTGCCAAAACACCCAGCGAGAAGCAAGACAAATGGAAGATGGGGAACTCCAATATAGACAAGTTCCGCTACTTCCACCTTCTAACGGCAATGCCCATCGACCTTTTCCCGAGAGATCCTAACCAAGACAGCATCCCAAGACAGACGGGGCCCTAGGCCCCAAATAATTCGTCCCAGTATGGATATGAGAAACCGCCCAACCTTCGAAAAGCAACAGAGAAGTCTTAGGCAACCCTGCATCCCCCAAGTACCTCGAGGCCGTTCCACCCACCCATCCGTTCCTTACGAACCCGTCGAGCAGGAGCCAGCAAAACTGACAACAAGGCTTCCTTCATCCAAGCGTGGTCCACTGCCTTGGCCACTAGTCATGATGGCGTAGATGGTAGTAAGTGTGTAGATAATTAAATCGAATAAGGCGCGTTAAAAGGCATAAAATAAAGGTACTAACGCGCCCGGGGTGCGTGATTCCCTATTGTGAATAGTACACCATACCCGGGGCACCTTGGGGGTAGTAGTACCCGTCAGGGCTAGGTGTTACCATTCCACCCATCCCCATGACACCTGGCTGATAGCCTTGCGGCGTTGAGTAGGGCGGGTAGGAGTTGACCGGAGGAAGTTGGGCAGGGTCGTAGTAATAAACCATGCCGTTGGCTTCCTGGGCCACCAGATTGGCATTCGCTGCGGACGCCTGGATGCCACCTGGACCCCCCACCTGTTCGGCTTGGGCCTGGGGAGTGTAGGCTCCCGGCCCGCCGTGTTGTCCGGGAGGGCCGAAGGCCGGGCCTGGCGCTTGAGGGGGCGCGTTGGGGCCAGAATATCCCTGAGGATAGTAATACTGTTGCTGGTTGTAGTAAGGCGGCTGCTGCCCGTAAACATTTGGCTGGAACGGTGCGGCGTGAATTGCCCGCTCGGGGATCTGGGACAGCGGTGTTCCAGAAGAGTGCTGTGAAATGTAGGATGGCTGTCTGGTGTGTGACTCCTTAGGATATCCGTTGGCAACCTGCATCGGCACCTGCTGATGGAAGGGCTGTTGAAAGGGCTGTTGGAAGGCCTGCGAACCCTGACTGAGAGTAGGAGACTCAATATCCGCGACAGATATGTTCTTCTGCGGGCGGGGCTGATGCATCGGGAGGTCGGCCGACCGGTTCTCCTCATAATGAGGCTTCTGAGGGAGCACCTGGGGCAGCGGCTGGGTGTGGCCGTTGAGAGGCGCTTCAGGGACACCTGGCCTCGCGAATTGCCCGCTGGGGTCGACAGCTCCGCCAGCCATCACCTCCGGGCGGGCGGCAGGTGGTAGGCGTACCACCGGGCGCGTGTTCTCCACGGGAACAGCAGGACGAGAGACGACAGACCCCGTGGGTGAAAACATCATATCCCGCTCGTGACCTAAGGAGGACCTCCTGCTCATAGCCACACTGGGCGAGTACATGCTCCCATAGTAGCTACCACCAAGAACACTGGTCCTCCGCGACATGCCACCGACTGACCCCATCCCCGATCGGCCCTTGCCTCGCATACGCTGCTGGTTAGGGCGCATGGCTCGTGGGATGAAGATGAATGATCGATCAACGGCTGGGTAGATGTAGCGTGGAGGACGGTCAGGGAGCGAGATACGGACGGGCTTGTCTCGGCGGAGCGGGGGTCGGTGGTCGGGAAGCTTGGTGTATTGCTTGACGGCGAGCCCGGACTTGACAATGGGGGTCTTCATCCCAGGCATGGAGACCCGCACCTGCACATTACCGATGTGCTTTTCCGTCGACAACATACGGTTGATCGGCGTCGGGTTTGGCTCACGGGTCGGGATAAATCCTGTGCCGTTCGGGGGCCCTTCGTCATCGAGTACGTGTCGAGGGCGTCGAGGTCCCGGCTGAGCGATTGTGTCGTGCATGTCGTGGGTCCACGGGGAACTGGTTGTCGGATCACCTGGGCGATGCATTTGACTGCTACTATTAGCCATCGTGTCAAGCTTTGTATTCTGGAGGAAATCATACTTCATCGGGGAAAAGGGCCCTCCGATGCCACCGCGTCCTCCCCGTCCTCGGCCCCTCCCAAAGGGCCGAAATCCATTTGCGGCTGGCCCAGGGTGCCGATGGTCGTGCATGAAGAACGAGCCACGGTTGGGCACGAATGCCGGGTCCTCGTCCCGTCGCCGCCTGTAGTCCTCATGTTCTTGACGCCGACGGTTGTCTCCCGGTTCAGGCCGTTGCCGAACGGCTGCTGCTGAGCTCACCACGACGGGGGCAGAGGGCGATTTAGCAGGTGCGGGCGCAACTTCGTCGAAATGGAGCTCGTCGGGCACAGGCGCCGGGTTATCCGTGATGGCCAAGCCGTGTAGCATCATGGCTGTATCCGATGCCGCCTTGCTCTCGCCCTCTGTTTTGCGTTTGGATGAATGATGTGGAGCCGCTTTGGCAGTACCGTTTGTCGACTTCTTCTGGTTGGGCGACGTCGGGGAAGCCTCATCGATATTGCTGGTGTCGCTGTCATCATCTCCATCTTGGTCATCCGTGGCAAGAGATCCATCCGTCAAGGAGTCATCGTCCATGTCGAGCGCCTCCTGCCCAGCGTCATCCTCGCCCTCGTCCTCGACGCGGCGCCGATGGCCAATCTTTCTGCGACGGGTTGTTGCCATAGCTGAGAGCTTGGCGCAATGACGGAAACGGGCAAGCGGTTCGAATGTCTGCGGAAGATACGGTCGGTCGCTAGGAAGACACAGACGATGGCAGCTAGGGAAGCTTCAGCGCAGAGATGAAGGAAAGAAATGCAAGACGTTGTCACCCAACCCGCCCTGTGGTGGGAGACGGAACCCAAGAAAGAACCCAAGCGTAGCACAAAAAGGAAGAAACCCGTATAAAAAAGGCCTGGACGAAGCGCTGTCAGCTCTTCGCAAATGCGACGAGCGGCTTTTGAAGGGGGGAGGTGAGAGGGGGAAAAGGGAGTGAGGTTGATGGGGAGAGACAACAAGGGAAGAGGAGAGGTTGATGCTGATGATGCTGGACTTGGGTCAAGATTTTGGCTGATCCAGGCCCCAAAAAAAGTCGGGTCTCCGGGGGGAAATAGTGTGCTGGTTGTGAGTGCTGGTGGCCGGGGTCCCCACTGGGCATCTCAGGCAGCTGGCGGGTAACTGCTAACTGTCTCCAGGTATTTCCATGCAGGCAGAGTGCGAAAAGTGACCTTGAGTCTTTGCGCGTATACCTACTCCTCCCGTTAAAAAAACTCCCAACATTGATGTGTACTAGCAGTCGACTTTCATCAACAATGACGGCAAACACAATTGGCATCATCAATACGGCGCCCTGGGATCCCGGCACTAGGAAGGCTGGCATCTATAGCCTACCAATTTACTTTTCAGAGAAGCCCATCGTCGGGTTATCCCATCCTTTGATCCTCAGTGTTCATCACCCAGACCCCCCCCTCCCCTTTTACCATGTGCCATCGCCCATTGTTGCCTATAAGGTATTATCAACACCCTTTGGGCCCGAGTCCATCTGCGACTAGAGCTGGAAAGGCTCCAATTGCATCCAAGGATATTCCGTCCCGGCAGAGTCCATCTGCAAGCAAGCGCGGACTTTGAGCAGTGATAGCTGCAGAATCGGTGCATTGCATTATAATAAATTAGGCCACCGCCGTCTCTGACAGCCCATTTGGCGTGGAGATGGTGCCATGGTGGACCAGTGGACCACTGTTGCTATTAGCTTCCATCTCTCCCCTCTTCCATCCAGTGGCTGATGATGTGGCCTTGACCAGCATGGCCTCACACGAGGGTCAGCCACCACTACTGCAGGAGTCATCGGGAGGGCGATTGAACAAGTAGTTGGGCTCGGGCCACATAGTAGGTAAGTACGCATAATATTATCACAAACTTCCTCAGCCACCTGGTAGTCAGCTAAGGAACAACCCGTTGAGCCCGAGGCCTGTTTGCCCGCCCACTACGGATATCCGTACTTCGTATACACCCCGCACTTCGAGAGGCCAGGAGCTCTCTCAGGCTTTACCGAGGAAGAGTAGACCGCCGCCAGACAGTTTCGGGGTGAAGGCTTCCTTCCCTCTACGAAACTTTGGGGGCGCATACGTACCCAAACAAGGAAACCCATGGTTCAGGCATAATAGGCAATACTTATCGCCACAAGATCAGGACAACCCGCGGGATATTGCTGCATCTCAATTCCTGTGAGTCTGGGAGAAGCTGGGAATTCTACGTGGCCGCCGACGCGCGCGCTCGTAATTCCTTCGTCATTTTGATATAAAATCAGCAAGAGCGCAATAGCCAACTCGGCCTTGCCGAGAGTTGCCAGACCTTGGGCTACACACTTGAACTGATCGTCGCGGCGACCCCCACGAACCTGGCTGCTACTGGAGTAGTAGGTACACTGTGAGGCTCGAGGTAGGTTCATGACTAGCATGCTGCTCCTGTGCGTCACACCCCACGAAACCAGAGACTGGGCCCAACGGGCGCATCAACGTCTCGATAAATTACAGCAGACAATCCGACATGCTCCAAGTTAATCATGTGCCCTATAAACAGTCGACAGACTACCTAATCTGTCCAGCCGCAGCGGGACAAGACCAGGATCGTGACGGCGTCGCAACCGCGTTGACAGCTTGACCGTTCTTTTGCCCGCACAAGCAAGGTCGAATGCTAGTCGATCCAGCAGCGATCGACTGTGGAGAACCCCCGTCCAGTGGTCTCGGCCGATGACGATCTCGGCGTTGGACATGGTAGAATTCGGATCCTGGTTGAGGGTAATTCGCATGTCGCACAAAGTCCATTCGCATCCGGGCCAAGACCTGGAACAGATCACATTATTCGAGTCGTTCTTTTTTTAGGGGAAGCAGGCAATTCAACTTCATTCCAGAGTCAGGGGCGCATGTTGAAGCATCGGAATCCCATCTGAGCCATCTCACACTAAAATGTCCCGCGAGTCGGTTTTCGCAGCTCGACCACCAGAAAGTGTCGTCATGGCCTCCCACATCCTCCCGCGCCACGGCGGCAATGGCGGGGCGCCATAGAGCTTTGTATTTCCCATGTTCCTGCACCTCGCCCTTTTGGAGACGCCGCCCGCCATAACTCCTCCTCCATTACTGCGGTACCACCGTGCAACTGCGGCGGACCTGGACACCTGGTGCTGGCCCAGATGTGGGGGAGAGACCACTTCCCCAGGTACGGATACATCCACCACCTTCTTGAGAGCTCCTGCATTGTCTGCATCGTGACCACTGGCCCCGACGTCACGCCATCCCCGCGACTTTCCAAATAACCCCTTCTCTCTCTCTCTGCTCTCCTCCCCATATGCTCTCCCCAACTGCTCCCCCCGGAGCCTGGTCAACCCCGCCTCATCGTCCCCCTCCAAGCTCTACCACCCAATTTGCGGCAACGCGACCACAAAATAACAACAAAAACCAAGGCAAAGAAGAAAAGAAAAAAGAGAAAAGGGGAAAACACAGGCATCATGGCCAGCCTTCCTGCGCAGCACCCAGACCTCTCCCTCCACCTCACCGACTCGACCCTCACCCCGCTCATCACCTCCTCCTCCTCCCCCTCCCACCTCGACTCCCTCACGTCGCTCGCCTCCACCGCCCTCACCTCCCACTCCGCCGTCGCGCGCGTCAACCTCGGCACTCCCCAGCGCATCATGGTTGAGTACCCTGACCGCGGCGCCGTCGTCCTCCAGTCCTACATCGACCCCCAGCCGCCGCAGGAGTACCACCAGCAGCTGCTGCAGAGCCAGCAGCAGAAGCACCGCAGCCATGGACCCTCCCCGCCGCTGAGCCGCCAGCCCTCACGCCCCGTGAGCAGCAGAGCAGACCGCCACCAGCCGCTGGTACAGCCCTCCCCCGTACCGACGACGCCGACAACATTAGCAACGACGGGGGGAGCACAGATGGATCCCGAGGACGCGCCGCCCCGACTTGTCGGTGTCGTGGTCGCGGGGTCGGCCGACCAGACGCGTGAGGCGCGTCGCGCGGCGGCTAGGCTGGAGAGGGTCGGCCGAGACTTCCAAAGGGAATGGTGGGCGACGGACAGTTCAAGGGTCAGCGACGAGGAGGCAGCTGCGTGAGAAACCCTGGGCGGCGGTGGGCACTACATATGACGAGTCAACATTCTGGAGGAGCACTGAGACCCTTCATGACAGTCAAGTCCGTTCCCTGGCCACAGAGGAGAAAACGATTGGTGTCACGATGCATCGTCGTGAAGACGCATTTTGCACAAAAAAGCGTGGAGTTATGGTATTCAATGTACAAGTCACGACAGGGTACGCAAGCAATAACGACAACAAAGCTTCTTAAGTCATGAATTCAATCTTTTCTCATATAGCATCTATTATTCGTCCAGAGCCCAAAATAACCCTCTCGGTTTTCAGCATCAATGCTCCTATCCGAGTATAATCTCACGCCTATCCCTTTTCGCCATCGCCCATTTAAATGATCTGCTGGAAGGCACGGTTGAGAGGGGAGCGAATGTTGGGCACGTTCTTCCAGAAGTCGATCGTGGCAAGGGCGCGCTTGGAGATGCCCTCGGGAGTGAACTCGAACTTCTACAGAGGAGGTTAGTGGGTTTTCAACGAGGTGGTGGAAAGAGTCAGGAGAGAAACTCGCCTTGTAGACGTCCTTGTAGGCGCCAGAGGCACCGAAGCGGTTCAGACCAAACTGCTCGTGCGTGTAGCGCTCCCAGCCCATTGTGCTCATGACCTCAACGGACAGCGAAGGGATGCCGTCGGGCAGGACAGAGAGACGGTACTCCTTGGACTGGGTATCGAAGACCTCGAAGCAAGGAAGAGAGACAATGCGGGCCTTGACGCCGTGCTTCTCCTGGAGGTACTTGGCGGCGTCCACGCAAATGCAGACCTCGGAGCCCGTGGAGACGAGGGTGACGTCGGCACCCTCCACCTCCTGGAGGACGTAGCCACCCTTGATAGCCTTCTCGATCAGGGAGCCCTCGAGCTGAGGGAGGTTCTGACGAGACAGGGCGAGGATGCTGGGGGTGTGCTTGGAGGTCAGGGCAACGTAGTAAGCAGCGCTAGTCTCGTTGCCGTCGGCAGGGCGCCAGACCATGTTGTTGGGAAGGGCACGGAAGTGGCTGAGGGTCTCAATAGGCTGATGGGTAGGGCCATCCTCACCGAGACCGATGGAGTCGTGGGTGGCAACCCAGATGGTGCGGACCCGCGAGAGGGCGGAGAGACGGACGGCACCCGCAGCGTACGAGACGAAGTTGAGGAAAGTGCCACCATAGGGAAGCATGGTACCGTAGGCAGCCAGACCGTTCATGATGGCGCCCATGCCGTGCTCACGGACACCGTAGCGGACGTAGCGGCCAGAGTAGTCACCGAGGCCGGTGGCCTTGGGCTGGAAGTCAACGGCTTCCTTCCAGCGGGTCAGGTTGGAGCCAGTCAGATCGGCAGAGCCACCGAAAAGCTCGGGGATCACAGACTCGATCTTGGCGAGAACAGTCTCGGAAAGCTTGCGCGAGGCAACGGCAGCATCTGCGGGGGTGTAGGTGGGAAGATGCTTCTCCCAGCCCTCGGGGAGGTCGCCCTTGAGACGGCGGGTGAGGTCAGCGTGCTCCTTGGGGAAGCTCTCGGCGTACTTGGCAAAGAGCTGGTTCCACTTCTGCTCAAGCGCAGCACCCTCGGAGGAGTGCTTGCCGTACAGGTCGTAGACCTCCTGGGGCACAACAAAGCTCTTCTCGGGGTCAAAGCCAAACCTCTTCTTAACCTGCTTGATGTCATCAGGCTTGAGGGGAGATCCATGGACACCGTGGGTTCCCTGCTGGAGAGACCCATAGCCGATGATGGTCTTGAGGCAGATCAGGGTGGGCTTGTTCTTGCAGGCCTGGGCCTTCTTGATGGCGTCCTCCATGCTAGCGAGGTCGTTGTTGCCGTCCTCGACAGTGAGGACCTGCCAGCCGTAAGCCTCGTAGCGCTTGGGGACGTCCTCAGTGAAGGCGCAGTTGGTGTCTCCGTCAATAGAGATATGGTTATCATCCCAGACGCAAATGAGGTTGCCGAGCTGGAGGTGACCAGCCAGGGAAGAAGCCTCGCTGGAGACACCCTCCATCAGGCAGCCGTCACCGAGGAAGCAGTAGGTGTAGTTGTCGATCAGGTCGAAACCAGGCTTGTTGAAAACAGCGCCGGTGTGAGCCTGGGCCATAGCCAGACCAACAGCGTTGGAAATACCCTGACCCAGGGGTCCGGTAGTGACCTCAATGCCGGGGGTGTCATGGGCCTCAGGGTGACCAGGGGTGATGCTGTCGACTTTCTGCATGTCCAGTCAGCTCTCTAGACTCTTTTTGTGCCCACTTCAGTGGACGCTGCCACAGAGCCCGGAGCTACTTACGCGGAAAGCCTTCAGATCGTCCATGGTGAGGGCGTAGCCGAAAAGGTGGAGGAGGGCATACTGGAGCATGCAGCCGTGGCCATTGCTGGTCCGAGGGATCAGCAAGGTCAATTGAGAGTTTTTTTGGTCCCGGAGCTACTCACGACAGGACGAAACGATCACGGTTCAGCCACTTGGGGTTCTTGGGGTTGAACCTCATGAACTTGTTGAAGAGGACGTGGGCTATGGGAGCCATGCCCCTGCAGTTGCTTGTCAGAAGCCATCGATATAAGGCGCAATCAGAGCAATAAAACTCACATGGGAGCACCGGGGTGTCCAGAGTTGCTGGCGAAGGTCGCATCAACCTGTAGAATCGAGCATGTCAGCGGTTTGTTGCTATCCGAGCTATCCGTGGTTCTCCTGTCATCCTCATGTTGCCCTCATCCGGAATCTTCATCACCAGCGGGATGGCGGGGCAGGCGAGACAGCGAGGAGGGGCAACGGGCAGTGAGGGGCAGGGGGGGCACGTACCGCCAGAAGGCGAATGGTGTTGATGGCCAGCTGGTCAATCTCGCCGTAACCCATGGTTGCGGTGTTTGCAGTGATCCTTCTTCTTGGGTCGGTGGTTTAGTTTAGATTCAGGAGGAGAAAATCGAGAATGGGAGAAGGAGAATGGAAGATGGAAAAATCAGGATGGAGAAGATGATGGAGGGGTTTGGAAGGGGGAGCAAAAGTTTCGAGGAGGGGTGTTCTGGGCAGGAGCGTGTTTTTAGCAGATCCGTGGCCGGGGAGGAGGTATCGAAGCTCGCAAACGTCGCCGGAGCTACTGACAGCAACCGCCCACCAGTAGCCATGCTCCAACGCATCAATCAGCAATGTGCAAGCAAGCATCCGCTATTAGCTACGGGTACGAGTACAGGCTCGACGCGCCCAGGCGGCGCACTGTGGCCCGGGACGGCGGCGGTTTCGTCGTTGCTTGGTTGCGTGGGCGACCTGAGTCGCGCCCACGGCTGCAGCTAATCACGGTGTCAGCGACATCATCGCAGGTGCTGGCGGGCGGAAAAGTGGATCGTCAGATCCCTGGAAGACATCTATGGAGCCCTCCATGGCCCTATTTTCTCTGGGTCGTTCCCCTCCTCGACTGGCTCAACGCCCCAGATGGAGGCAAAATCTCTCGGCCTCTCTGCTCCCCTGACGCAATGGTGCCTCCGTCCCGTCTCCAGCGTCTCCAGCGTCTCCAGAGGGATCCACGGCCATATCGTCATGGTTGAGTTTTCGTTTCGAATTTCTCTTTGCACTGCGCGCAGACAGGAAACAATGACGTCGATCATCCGGTAGTTTCCTTCGCTCTGGTAGCGATGGAGGGGCATTGGAGGGGGAGGGGGAGATAACCACAGCCGTTTGTTGAGCCTCTGCGGCTTTTTGACGGCTGCCGTCCCAACCAAGCCAGCATCTGTCCTAGACATCCTGGACATCCTGGACATCCTGGACATACATGCCTTGACATGCTGGATGGATCGGGGATCCATCATCTTGCCCAGCCGCTGCGAGCCCAGCATGCGGGAAATATATCCGCCAGCTTTGCACCAGCAATTCGAATCCCCATGTCTCCGCCGCCTCTTTTTTTTTCACGAGGATTGGGCTGCTGGGCATGACAATTCCTCTCTGCCGCCCTTCCCCTCTGGTAAGAATAGAGCATCGTGAGCTCCGCAACCGGCGCCAGACCGCGCCCTGCCACCAATGCCATTGGGTGTTGACCTAGACAGAGTTTATCCCCCACCTCAGCCGCGCCTATGGGAATTTTGCCTGTATTACGGAAATGGCTACCTCAATTAGCCTCGCACACAGCTTGCCAAGACGTGGCTATGTACGGATAATACTAGTACGAGTAGGTTAAGCAGGTAGGTTGTATTCGTGCCTGAGCACTTTACCATCTCTGGAAAACCAAGTAAAGTCAAACAAGTTACGTAGTATTACTACTAGCAACCGCCTAGGCTTCGGCCGTCCTCGGGGCCACGGCCGAACGTTCCCACTCCTGTCGGCCGGGGGGGATGCATCTTGGACGCCCACTCATCATGCAGCGAGTGATTCTGCGGGTCTAGCGTCCATCTGTAGTATATCGGACGTGCGTTAGAGTATGCGTTCTCACACCGTGACAGTTGGGTCTCTCCCGAGCCCACCTGCCCGAGGTTTGATACAACATCTCGACTGAGCCGCTACTATTACTACTTACTGCCGTGGCCAGCAATGGTGGAGATTCACATGGTGCTGGTGTACTCATCATTGGTCCCTCGGCCTCAGAGACCCTCCTCATCACAAAGAACACCACCCGAGGTTACCGCTTGAAACTTGAATTCACTATTAACCAAAGGAAAGGCTGCACGTCGCAGGAACGTTGTATGTACCTGGCACATGTGAATCAGAGGCTTAATATACGTCATTCTCGCCTGATAAGACCATCTCTCGGGGCCTTCTTCCTTGGCGGACGAAATCACAGTTTCTCCTGTATCCTGAACTCAGATCATCAAGTGGCCAAGCCTCCTCACTCTGGACTGGATTAGATGTGTCACAGGATCTCATAGTTGTGAAAATGTATAGAGATCATTAGTAGACAAACGGCCAACGATAACCTCTTATAGATTATACTGATATCGACCATGGCACTCCTTTATTCTCCGCCATTCTTGGCTCCCAGTCCTAGGCTTCTGACAGTATCTGTGTACATATGGCATTATGGACATAGCCAAATAAATCTAACCCAATCAGCAGGCTTCCCGTAGAAAATAAAGGAGCTGAGATTGGGTAGTGCACGGAATGGTGGCTCACAGGTACGGATGCCACACACGGATCGTCGGCCACGAGCCACATGCAAGATTGAATGAGCACAGTACTAATAGTAATATACCGGCATTGGGCTACAGCCTATTAAATAGTTGATATTATTACCTCAGTCGATCCTTTTACCAGGGTATTGGGGTCCCTCGTCAACTGGCTCCCATATAGACACTCGTTATTTACAAATACACAATTCTCTCTCCTCGACCACTCCACTGCCAGAAAATATTAAGGTCATTTTTGCCGTCCTTCCTCTGCTCGCCACTCTCGATGCAGCTACACTCCGTCCTAAGAGTATGGTCGTGTCATAGGCCAAATCAGGCCGAATTTCACGGTTCTTGTCTGTGGAAATGCTCTTCAAAAGAACAATATTATCTCGTGGTCAGTGACAATATGTGAGGGAAAAGACTCCTCCATTTTCATAACCAGTTGGCCATCAAGCGGCTGTTGTTCACACTCACCTCCACGAGTGCTGTAGGCATTGCCTGTTTGGGTTTTCCGGACGCACCTCAGTTTTTTGCTCCCGCCATCACTGCCCCACCACCATCCATATCAGGCTTCTCCCTTCCAGGTATATCGAGATCCCAGGCCCAGGCCCTCCTAGTCCAAGAAAGAACATACCGAGCAGGTCGAGACTCAAGTCTTCACGAGGCCATGGTCAAGAAATCCGCCAGGAAGACCCAACCTGCCAAATCCTCCTCCACCTCACCCTCCACCACCACCTCATCGAACCCTGCATCAGCAGCGCCACCCTCAACCCCCCAGCAGGACCCCAAGCATCAGCAGCGCCTCCTCAATATCTTCTCCGACGGCTTCGCCTCCGTGCTCGCCTCGGACAGCTTCCCCGTCCTCCTGCAGGAGATCAAGCAGGCCCTCTTCCATCGCGACTTCGCCGCCGCTTTTGGCCGCGAGGACTACCTCGAGGCCTACGCCGCGCGTTGGGGCCCCACGCGCGCCCTCTGCTATGCGGGTGCCTTGAAGGGGCTGGAGGCCTACCTAGGCGACGTCGTCGTTGCCGGGCAAGTCGACGATGGGGTTGATGCAACACCATCTGTCCCCAAGAGGCGGATCAAGATGCTCTCGATAGGAGGCTGCGCCTCGGAGCATGTCGCCTTTGCATCGTACCTAAACCAGACGTCTCTGTCCGGCAACCTCACGCTTGTCGACTCGGCACCCTGGGCTCATGTCACGTCCCTGCTCCAGGAGCACATCACCAGCCCACCCCCCCTCTCCAAGTACGCCTCCGCCGCGATCAGGGCTTCCAACAGTGCCCTCTTGGACATCTCTCAGATTTCCGTGAGCTTCAGCCAGGAGGACGTCCTGCAGCTCGACAGGGAGAAGCTAGCAGACCTGTTGGGCACGGAGCCCCTGATCGTGACCATCCTCTTCACCCTGAATGAGCTGTATACAAACGGCGGGATAGGCAAAACAACCAAGTTCCTTTCCAACCTGGGGCAGACCCTGCCAGCCGGAAGCCTTTTTCTCGTTCTAGACAGCCCCGGCAGCTACTCGGAGGCGGCGCTCGGCAAGGAGAAAAAGCGGTATCCCATGCAGTGGCTTCTGGATCACACCCTCCTCGAGACAGACGCAAGCGGCTACAGGTGGGAGAAGCTCGAGTCGCATGACTCCGTTTGGTTCCGCCTGCCTGAGACCCTCTCCTATCCCATGCAGCTGGAGAATATGCGTTACCAGATGCACCTCTATCGAATAGAGAAAACCTCCAGCCAAACTAAAGAAGTCGATTAAAAGTATTTATAAAGTACAATCAAGCCCAATAAGCCCGTTCAATCAATAATCCATGTGTGTTCGTTCTGCCGTCTCATCTCAAGCCCACACCAGCTTCTTGATCGAGTGCCCCAACTGCTCCAGCAGGCCCGTGTTCTTCTTTGCCTCCTCTAGCGATATGATGTCGCCTCTCTCTATGATCTCCTTCTTCTCTTCGCCACTCTTGTACAACCGTGTCTCTAGCACTAAACGCTCCATCTCGGCGCAAATGGTGACCACCTGCTGCATCTCGGACTGTTGTGGCGACCCGCTGACGGCCGTCGACGAGTTGATGTATGGCGCCTTGAAGGCGAGCCTGCGCACCAATGGGCTCTTGGGGCTGGATGAGAAGAGCCCAGCAAAACTCAGCGGACGCTTCTCTTTATCGTCCTCGGCATCCTTCTTCGGCGCAAAGTCACCTAGGCTGGAGAAGGTTCGTGTGTTGGTTCTCTTCACGTCATTCTTCCCCGGTTGGTATTGTATTACGAAGCCCACATTCCTTGACGGGTCAGCGTGGGACGGAGAGATGGTTGAGGTGATGTAGGTTCCGAGTTTGATCCCAGTGACGTTGGCAAGGTTCACCCTCTCAAAGGACGAGACCTTGTCCATGTTCCAGTCGAAACGACAGAGATAGAAGGCCGCGTCTGTCAACAGAAGGACAACTTCTTCCATAGGAAGAGCCTTGATTGTGTCCGAGACATTGGGACTGAGTAGAGCCCAACCACCAAGGAATTCTTCCCCCTCATCGGCCACTACACGCTTCTGGCAGAGCTCAATGGCCTGTTCTCTCATCTTAGTGATGGAGATAGCCGGGTCTTTCGTCATCATATCAGCCTCAAATTCGTCAAAGACCTTTTCGTTCACATTTCCCAGAAGGAAATCGATGGCTGTCTGGCTGAAATAATCGTTGACCATCCTAGCTGCAGTCAGTCAAGCTCCGCCATCCGGACAATAGAACAGGCTTACCCGCTGTAGAACCTTGCCAGGGATAGGCCAAGGTCATTCAAAGCGCCTCGGTAGTCCCTCTTTTTCGTTCTGGTGTAGTCGCCCTTCATGGCAGCAGTAGATGCATACTGTTTCGAAACTGCATCCCCATTATCCGCCCACAGAGTGTTGAACCAACTCGTCTCCTGGTCGACCTGGGCGCTCATGTCAAACCCTTCGTTCTTTAGTTGCGCCTCCAGCATGTGCCTGGCAAATGAGCTCTGGCACACATTCGTCCGGTCCAAACAGTCCATACAGTTTGTTCGGACCACCCCATTCTGCTTCGCCACCAGCTTGCCGTCCACCCACTTGGCACTTCCGAAACTTTCTAACTTGTCTCTCAGGCGTGATAATAACAGACTAACATTTTCGAATTTCATGCCACGACAGGCTTCGTGGAAATCGAACCACTCAAACGCTAAGGGTTCTCGTGAACTTCGTACGCTTTCCCCCGTGGATTCTTCTTCATTGGCCTGCCGATTGAGATAGTCGACCGTGTGCTCGTACCTTGTGCCTATAGTCGATTCCACCCCGTGTTTCTCGACCAGGTTGACGATCTGGACGGCACCAAAGTTCCTCGTCAACCTTTCGAAATGCTTCTGGCATGCCTGTCTATTTGTCGCCTCGGAATACTGCAAGACTGGGACAGGCTTGAAAGCATATGGCGTTTGGGTAAAGAAGAGGGGTATGCTGCCCCTGATCTGGAGGAAAGAATGGACCGGAGACGAGCTGTCAGCCTCGGCTGGCGAAAGAAGCTGTTCCGTCTCCACCATGTTGGCTACGAAGCCGTCCTGGTTGATGCCACGGCGGAGATACCGCAGCCCAGCTCTCTTGGTCGACCGGCGGGAGATCAAAGTGACAGTATAGTCCTTCTCAGATGCCCGGCGCTCCAACAATTCCTTAGTTCTCTCGATCCCAGGGGTGGTAGCCTGAGATCCTGCAGCTGGGAAGGTGGAAAGTTCAACGGAGTCTCTCGCTGAGTCGTCGACCTGGGGAGGGTTGCTGTCCACGGTGAAGGTTCTCTGGCCGATAAAACCTTGCATGACAGGGAGAGCCACAGAATCCTGACCCGCAGCCAAGAAAGGTTGAAGAAGGCTCCGATTCCAGAAGAATATGCTGTCAACCTGCGTGTAGAGCGGGGCCTCCATATTGGTCAGGCCTGCTCTCTTCTCTAGGCTGCGAGTGATGTCAAAATCGTAAGAAAAGTAGAAGCTGCGCGAAGAACCAAAGAGCACCTGAGCTGTACGTAACAATTTGGGCAGTAGGTCTGAAACTTCTCCTGTAGACGTTGGCGGTTCCGTCAAAGGAGGGTCTTCGCTCGCAATCGAAGTCGTGTCTTCACCTCGAGTAGGTGAGAGGGTAGGTGAGTTGCTCATCCCCATAGACCTCTTCTGACCTTGGGTCCACCCTCCACGACTGAACCAGCTTTGAGCAAATCTGCCGTAGCTTCCCCTCCTGTGGAACACATCCTCAGCCACGCTGCTCCTAGGTGACGCCACCGTCGTCTCGCCGTCCTCGGTGATGGCATCTTCGACCTCATCGGTGATGCCTGTCCTTGGCTCCACCTCGTCATCGCTGCTCTCACCATCCTCGCTCACAGAATTTGGAGAGTCAAACATGTCTAAATGACGATTGGTTTTCCGAATGGACTCCTCGGCTTCTGCCTTAGAAGAGCATGGCGTCAAGGCAACCTCGGTCACAACGTAGATTGGGGAGCCGCAGATTTGGGCCACCTGCTGACGCCGTGTGATACTTATGAGATAGCTGAGCCGTGATACGTTTATCATGCCTAATAGAAGTCAATAACGGGAACTATACGTGAGAGCAACAGCAACCCCACCTATGATGCCAAAGGCCTCGAATGAAGATCCATCGCTGGAGGGGTCCAAGACTTGGTCGCGCGAGGCCTGGGAGACGGAAGCCTCGCCATACTTAATCGCCACGGGCTGGAACGGCCTCTGTCCCTTGGAGGAGAGAGGCTGGATAATTAACCCGTCAACGGCAGCGCATATGAGGATCTTGCGGGCGATACCAGGCATGGTAGGTTTGGTGGGGTAAAGCGCCTCTCACGCGCGAAAAAGAATCTAAGAGAAAATAAGACAGTCACGAGAAGAGAAGAGCGTTATAATGTATAAGTCATGAAGCGAGAGAAACGGACCGCAGGGGGAAATCGGCTTGGACAGTATTGTCTCCCCGCTGTGCATCGGAGGAGCAGCAGCGAGGAATGATCCGATCGGTCGTTCCCCAGTTGTGCCTGTTGTTAGCGCCCTGGGCCAACGTCATAGAGAAAGCGCCTATCAAAGATGCAGACCTAGCTCACGCCATGCAGCCCACCTGAAGAACCAAGGCTTGGTCGTATTTAGATATAATGTACGAAATACAGGTCCGTACTCGTACAGGCGTGTGATACTTTGCACAAGGTGCGAATATTATGACGCCCCAAGATCACAAGAATTGGGTTTTTGGGAGACCCCATTACCGACAGACTGACTGGCTTCACCTCATAACTAACACAGATTTGAGATGTCGCGTTTTTAACCAATTTATTTTGTAGAAAGACATCGAATCACGCAAGTCAGAAAAATTCGTGCACCTAGTCTCTAAATCCATAAATCATCCATAGATATTTTCCGTTCTGCTGTAGATTCGTGGAACTCTGAGGACTTGGATGACGAGACGCTCAAATTTTGTCCCTCATGGCCCGGATCTGGCCAGCCAGCTCGCTTGCGAGAGGGATAGATGCAAAAGAATGGCCGGAGATTCGATGTCAGCGGCCAGGATGACGAGCTCAGAGACACCGCGTTCAAGGGTCTTCGAGTCCTCCTCGTTGGCACCCTTCTTAAGCTCACGGGCATCTATTGTACAGAGCCATTGTTAGAATTCGACGCTAAATATAAACTCGGGCTCGGGATTCGATATTTGCTAATACCCAGGGTTCCTTGCGCCGGCTCGCCCTGAGTGTTGTGTCAACGTCGGTTGTTGCGAGAAGAGTATCGTTGTCCATCTCAAAACTTCCGAGGCGGGAGAATACTTAGGTAGCTAGCGCCAAGCCACTTTCGGCAACAAGTCGGAATATTGTTCAGCCGTCATCCGCATTACGTAACGCCCCTTCCTCCTCCATGCCACAGTGTAGCAAAACCTTCCGCCAACCAGAACGCCAACCTGGAACGTGACCTGAACAAGCAACGCTCACCATACCAGCGCCATCCTCAGCTCCATCACCGAGGCTCCCTCTGTCAATAGCTGTCCAGCCATCCCCGAATCCGAGCACCATACATCTTTTCCGACTCGTCTTCTCCTACCTCGACAGATCAATACCGCCAAGATGGTCTCCGAATACTGGTACGTCAGCCGCGCCTCCCTACCGGCGTCATCGAGCTAGGGGAAGCATCGCCTGGAGCTATCGCTATCTCCAGTGGCTCCCCCCAGGCTCGCAAATACCTTCCACAACGCCTCACATTTGAACTCGAGCTAACCCATACGTTCACGCAGCCCCGTCTATGCGGTCAGTCCTCTCCGCCCCGTTTCACCGCCGAACGACGTCACCAGCCCCTGGTGGCCTTGAGAGGCCACCTCAACAACACATCAAAATGCTAACCTGAGATCAGCCCTTCTTTGGTGCCATGGGCTGCACCTCCGCCATTGTCTTCACCTGCCTGGGTGCTGCCTACGGTACTGCCAAGTCTGGTGTCGGTATCGCCGCCATGGGTGTTCTCCGCCCCGACCTTATCGTGAAGAGTATGTCGCGTCCACCTACGCGGCCCTGGATCAAGTGCTAATTGGGTCACTAGACATCGTTCCCGTCATTATGGCTGGTATCATTGGTATCTACGGCCTGGTCGTGTCCGTCCTTATCTCCGATGGTCTCAAGCAGGACCTTCCCCTCTACACTGGCTTCATTCAGTTCGGTGCTGGTCTGTCCGTCGGTCTGGCCGGTCTCGCTGCCGGTTTCGCTATCGGTATTGTTGGTGACGCCGGTGTCCGAGGAACTGCCCAGCAACCCCGTCTCTTCGTCGGCATGATTCTTATTCTCATTTTCGCCGAAGTCCTGGGTGAGTCTTTTTATTTAGCCCCCAAAGAATGAAGTCATGCGGTTACTGACAGAACTTGACAGGTCTCTACGGTCTGATTGTCGCCCTGCTGATGAACTCGAAGGCAAGCGCCGACTTTACCTGCAACTAAGCTCGAGGCGAGCAACAATGCCTAAGACGCGGTTCGACAATCCCTTTATACACCGTGAGCCGCCATGGACCTCGCGATATTCGGTCTCGGCATTGCAACAGAATTACAATTTGGCATTAACTGAGGAGCGGATGGAGCTTTTTTCGATAGGCCTGGAACCAAGATGATTGTACCCCATGACGCAGGTCTCGTAATTACATGGGAAGGCCGTAAATGTATACTAGCACAACGCGCATGTTGCAACCCTGGACAGTGGCTTTTCATCATAGAACAGTAGGAGGGGGGAATTTAGCTACGCGACACTGACATTACATCTTGTTTCCTGTCTGTTTAACGTTGAGTCGATATCAATGTCTTTGTGCTAGGCAGCCCCACGGATGTTCACGTGGCTGAACGGGTAATGCTTTCCATCGTCTATTTCAATCAAGAAATCAATGCGCATTATGATTTGAATTAACGTGCTACTACAACAACTAATATACAGCGAATGCCAGGCTAGAAGACATTAAAAAAGCTACTAGTTGCACGAGCACAATCTACTCCTCTTTTTTTTAATCCAAACCCTCGGTTCATTATTTCACTGCAGTATAAAGGTAAATGTCGTTTCCAGATGTCAAGAACAATATGTACGTTTGAACAAGGCATGGATGATATCCTAGAAAGGAACACAGCGAAGCCTGGTCATCCAGCTGGCGAATGTGCCGTGTGGCTTAGATGACGTACTGTTTGGGCAAGGTTAGAACTTGAGTAATAGGTGTTGGGACACGGGGGGCAACCCACAGGGATGAAGAGGTAGGGCACACGCTTCTCGTACTCGAGCCAGGCGTCGCCATACTTGGTGCGGCAGCGGTGGATATCACGCGCAGCGCGGTGGGCAATCATGCAGCAGAAGAAGAAGGGATAGAACCAGGGGAAGGGGCTCCTATGGGCAAAAAATCATTAGCATGGCTGAGATTACGGATAAAAAGGGTCGAGCAGGGAATCCTACTTGAAGCCAGTGACGAGAGCCCATGAAATGGCAAACCAGGCATCCGCAGTATAGTGGATCTTGCGCGCGAGACCATACCAACCATCGACGAGAATTGTGCCCTGGGGCGTCTCGATGGTCTTGGGGTTCTTGACCGTCTGCCACGGGACCTGAGGGAAGGTCTTGCGCCAGACGACCTTGCCCTTCTCCATGGCGCGGAAGCGGTTCTTCTGGCTGTTGCAGCTATCCCAGACCCAGTACCAGAAGAGGTAGGCGGCGTAAAAGGCAACAAGCGCCCAGCGGTTCCAGCGGTACTCGGCAGGGTCATGGTTGGCAAGGAAGATGGTGCAGTGGCAGTAGGAGAGAGGAACACCAGCCAGGTTCCAGAAGATGAGCATGAAGCCCCACTTCTCGTAGTACATATCCCTAAGAAGCGTGTTAGGGGATTGATTTTCTGGGGGCAGTTTTTTTTTTTTTTTGGTCCAGTTGACTTACCAGGTAGTGATAATAAGCTCCTCGCCCTTGGAGCATGCATTGGCGTACAGGTAGTGGGCCATGACGACGAAAGCAACCTCGCCAGATACGTAGCCATACTGCTCGTACTGACGGGCGGCGGCGCCCAGGCTGAGGATGAGCAGGATGTACCAGGGCATGCGGACCTCGAAGAACATCTTGAAGTCGAGGATGCCAAACATGCGGGGGTTAAGTTCAGCGCCCATGAAGAAGTCGTAGATGGGTTTGCCCGTCATCCGGTGCTGCTTGCCCCTCCAGAGGGCAGAGAAGTAGGCGACGAAGCTGACAATGAAGCCACTGAAGATGGCGACCGATAGGAGGGGGCCAAACTCGTCAATGGCGGTGTACAGGGGCCAAATACCAGAGAAGTGGAGGCCAGCAAGAACAGCGAGGGTGAAGTACAGGCTGGCGTAGGCGTTGCAGTAGTAGGGCAGCTGCTTACCCCCCTCATGGGGCAGAGGCTTGCCGTAGCCCGTGACGCCGGGGAGGAGGCAGTAGCAGGCGCCCTCAAAGATGAGGTAGCTCCAGTACCAGATCCAGGCCTTGGTGTGGGGGAAGGCGCCGGTGTAGACAAGATTGAAGAGCTCGGATCCGAACTCGAGCCAGGTCTGGCCATCGGTGCGCGTAGGGAATTTGCCGTCGTAGTATGTAGCGCCAATCCACATGTACCACATGAGAATAGGGAAGAATATCATCATGCAGAGTGTGCCCAGGGAGCCGCCAAACTCGGTCTCGCCCGAGTAGTCGACCTTGGGGTCCTGGCCAGGCTTCCATCCGTCGACGACATTGGGGTCCTTGGGAACACCATCGGTCTTGACCGTAGCCTTTGCGCCGGGGACGGCGCTCTTCTTGGCGTGGCCGTTTCTGACCCCATTTGCGGTGGGTTTGACTTGGTTGTCGTCGTCCATGTTCTCGCTGAACTTGGCGGTGCGCCTGCGAGTTGAGCGGGCGGTGGGCTTCTCGAGGACAGAGCTGGTCTCGGTCTCAGCGTCCGAGGGGTCGGCAGGGACAGATGATTGGCGGCGCGAGGATCGACGAGTTGCAGTCGGCGTCTCTACCATACCATTGAAGAGGTCCTTCTTCCTGAACGCAGTCTCAAGTTAGCCGTCATGTCCATGTAGCAGCATACCCTGGTGTTGGGAGTCCAAGGCGCAGGGGAAATCCCCTTGGGCATTGGCGGCAGCCACACCTGCCATTGAAGCTTGCGCGAAAGGGGGGAGGACAGTTTAGGGCTACCAACTTTGGCGTTTGTCTGAGAGAGTATCGTGTCGACATCTTGACGGCTTGACAGCAAGGCGAGGAGACCGCCTCTTATACAGTTGCCAAGCTGTGGTACGGAGTACAGACACAAGAAGATGGGTGAAAGAGAGAAAAAGCAATGACAGGGTGCTACA
Organism: Amphichorda felina; assembly: GCA_016490725.1. NCBI lineage: Eukaryota > Fungi > Ascomycota > Sordariomycetes > Hypocreales > Bionectriaceae > Amphichorda > Amphichorda felina. The sequence continues at coordinate 219,871 of JAEMHR010000006.1, read as the reverse complement.
CGAGAGGAGCGTCAATGGCCCGTGTTAGCATGCTCGGTCCCCACACACGAATACGGGTAGTAGGACCGTAGGAAGGCGCAGAGGGGGATGGCAGATCGAGGAGCGAAGGGGCAAGGGCACCAAAAGGGAGAGACAGGAGCTGAACTCATGGAGCCGGCCACCGGGCGTTTGGTGAAGAATGGCACCTCGTCGAGGACAGGTCAGGAGAGCGACGCTATTGGCGCGTCGGCCGTGATTTTTTTTTTGTTGACATTGGTGATTGGAGAGTATGGAGGACTGCCGGGGTGATGGGGACCGATGTGGACGGATTGCGATGGATGGACCAGTCAGGGGTCGAGTCTCCCCAGGCTTTAATTGCTGCTGGCGTGATGTGTCTTGGCCCTGCCGCTGCACGTCTCGTCTAGGTGCCACTGCCACAATGGGACCACTGATGGTCTACTCGTAATCGTCTAGCAGGCTGATGAGTGACCGACAGCCTGACCAGAGGCGATTGGAGCATCTAGAATGCACGGCTCCCCGATTGCACATGGCATGGGTGGAGTTGCTAAACGACACACGAAAGCTGCATCTTAGCTCCATCTTGGTCACATTCTTCACAGTCAGGAGTCGGAGCAAACACTAATGTATGAGTACATGTAATAGGTACTCCGTACGAGTACGAATACTGTGTATCCGCACTCCATAATACTGCGTACTCGTATATATATAGTGCTACAGTACGGATACTAATGTAAGATGGTCGGTAGTATGGCCATCTATATACTCGTAAGGTACGCTTAGGCAGTTGAGTTCCAATCCGTCCGTGGCTGCGAGCTCCTCTTTGCCATCCCGTCAACTCAAAATTGCTGCCCCTAAACTCAAACTCAGCCACATTACCAGACGTCTAGGAGTGAGTAGGTATTCGTGGCCATTACAGCAAAATGCCACCCGGTAGGTAGCTGCTGTGTGCATGTGCTCCAATTTTGGACTACTCTCCTTCAGGCCATTAGAGCTAACGTATAGAGCCTACCTTGTAAATTACAATTCGTTGACTACGATGAGTAGTGGTCAATGTGCTAATATGATGTCTGTGGTATCAGTGGGAGGCCGCCTGGAAAAAGAGGCTTCAGGGTAGGAAAAAGGTTGACTGGGAATCTGGAATTGGAGGGCCTTCTGCGGTTGAATGTGGGGTTGCAGGACCGCTGGCAGGGGTGCGCAATGCATCCATTCATGCGGCCACTTGGACGGTTAGACCCTGGGCTAATACGGAGAAAGTTGGGTGCGTTGGGTACAGGTAACTGCGTCAGCCGCTCAGGTCCCTGGGCCTCCCAGGTCTAACTTCTGAGTCGAGGGGACGACTAGCAACAATCGTCACCACCACCTGGCACTGGGGATCGTCCACTCCCTGAACCTCACGTGTCGGGCTGTCCTTACCCTGGAACTCTAATATTCGACCCTCTCTCCAGTTCCCCGTCGGTGAAACTTTACAGTCTGCACACGGTCGATTCCCTCCTTCTGGCCGTTGCTCTAATATAAGGGGCGCCCACCTTTGTGAGATCAACGGCGGGCCTTGCGGGTCCAGATCCCGGATCCTAGCTCTTGGCTGCTGAGAGCCCAGATTGATCTGACCATCACCCTCAACCTTGAGCAGGGACACTTTTCTCTTCGCCTGCAACTCCGGATTCTACTAGTGTCCGACCCCGATCCCCCGACTCCCCGACTTCCTGATTCCCCAGAGCCATCTCAGCATGTTGCTCTGCGAAGCTGTTCTGTCCCAGTCAGATCTGCTCTACTGCTCGTTCGCCTCCTGAGCCACCCGATACCCACCACCGTGTGCACTTTGCACCTCGACAACCTGATAGACATACGAAATAACAAGGGCTACCTTGGTGGAAATGGGGAATCGTGAGGGCGACGAATCGGTTTCTCCGATGACTACGACACAGCAGCCGCCCTCTCCAGCCAACAGTGCTCCCCGGCCCGCCCTCGCCACCTCCAAAGCCACCGACACTCTTCTGCCGCCTGCACCAATCCTCAGACACCAGCCTTCCCGCGATGCGTCGACAATAGAGGCGCGGGATCATTGGGATGGAGGGGCACCTCGCCAACTCCAGAACCCCTCCGAGGATGAGCCTCGCGGAGACAGCCTCCTCGCACTCCCCGACCGATTACCCAACGAACGACGGCCGAGCGAGAGGTCTACAGCTGGTACAAGTGATGGCAACACAGCAGAGGCTGCGCCAAGACCTAGTGTTCAATTCAAGCGGCCAGAGATGCCTGGAGCTTCGATGCACACCCGTCATGGATCTCTTGAAGGATTCGACACATCGGGCAAGGGTAAAGCGGGCTCGTTCATGTCAAAAATTAAGGCAATGACTGGCAGCTCGGGATTACAACACCCTAGATCACCCGGTGCGGTCGGTTCTGAGCCCGGATCCCAGTCAATGACCAACTCGCCAACCGTCACCCGCTCCGGTTCTCGAGCCCCTGAGTCTCTGGCAGAGGTTCAGTACGACGCGGACGTGGATGCCGAGTTGACGGCAGACGAGCTAGGAATCCCTGAAGAGAGCGAGGGCAAGAAGAAAAAGAAACGCAGGATGCGCCGCCAACAGAAGGAGGACAGAGCTGACCCTACGACTCCGATCCGCCAAGCACATGACCCGGACAGCTTCGTTTTCTCTAGGCGGCTCCTGAGACGCCGAGCCAGTATGCCTGACACCTCAGCACGGGATCATGGCCTCTCCGACGACGAGGCGGCACGTGACCGTACCCGACCGTCCTTGTGGCGGAGGGGAGCTCCCTGGATGGACCCCGTGGGCCGGACCGCGAGTGAGGACAACGAAGACCTTGATGCCTCTCTTGCTATGGCCCGACGCCGCGGCCATTCGCGTCGTACCACCGTACTGGGGGGAGGCGGTACTTCAGACGGAGATGTCCTCGCTCCTAGGCGGCCTAAATTCGGTACTGAAAGAGCAACGACATACGGAGCTCACAAGTGGAGGCAGGTCAAGAATACTCTCAAGCTCCTGAGGCAGAAGAAGGAAGACCGCTCTTACGAGTATCTGAAATCGGCAGAGCTCATGGCTGAGTTGCGTGCCGGTGCTCCGGCCGTGTTGATGCTTGCTAGCATGATACAACGCGACGAGCACGGCAACAAGAGAATCCCCGTTCTCATGGAACAGCTGAAGCTCCGTGTGATAGACAGCACCCCAGAGGCCGGTGAGGAGAATAGCAACCGCCATTGGAACTTCACCTTCCAGCTAGAATACGGGAGCGGGCCCAGTAGGATGAACTGGACCATTACCCGATCCCTGGGAGACCTCTATAACCTACATTTCCGGTACAAGTTCGCACTGAGGAACGAAAAGTATATGCCCGGGCGAATGGATCTTGGGGCCCGCCCAAAGCAACCGAAATTCCCCTACTCGGCCTTCCCCTACATGCGCGAAGCCCGCAATAAGAAGGACACGGGCGACAGCAGTGATTCGGATGACCAGGCGAGTATGAGCGTCGACGACACAGCCACCCCGGGACTAGCTGGCCATACAATTCTAGAAGAGGGCAGACGAGGCACGACTAGTGACGTCGAAGGCTCGCATACCCACCAGAGAAGGAGATCCCGAATGAATATCATGGGTATGCGACGACGGTCGACTGGGATCACGGATCCCGGGGACATGTCAAATGCTGAAGGCAACGTCAACTTGGACCCCGCCGTGCGCAGACAGCGGTACATCGAGAAGCAACGACGGGTACTGGAGAAGTACCTGTCAGAGATGATCAGGTGGCTCATGTTCAGGGCAGACAGCAATCGCCTGTGCCGGTTCCTTGAGCTCTCAGCTCTTGGAGTGCGTCTTGCAGCGGAAGGTAGCTATCACGGCAAAGAGGGCTACCTTCATATACAGTCCTCCAAGGGGTTGGATTTCCGCCGTGTTTTGACACCAGCCAAGGTCATTGCGCGCCACAGTAGGAAGTGGTTTCTCGTTCGCCAGAGCTATATTGTCTGCGTGGAATCCCCCGAGAACATGAATATCTACGATGTGTATCTTGTCGACTCCAAGTTCAGCATCGTTTCTAAGAGAAGCACTCTGAAGCAGATTGGGCAGGGTAAACAGAAGAGCTACGACCTCACCAGGGAAGTGCCCCCCGAGAAGCATCATACCCTGACGCTGGCTACTTCTGAGCGCCAGGTGCGCCTCTTCTCGCGCAACCAGAGCATGATGAGAGAGTTTGAGGCATCCATCAACGAGATGTTGCGCCAGACACCCTGGTATGAGAAGAAGCGTTTTGACAGCTTTGCCCCCGTCCGGGAAAAGGTGTTTGCTCAGTGGCTGGTCGATGGTCGGGATTACATGTGGAATGTCTCGAGAGCTATTAACATGGCCAAGGACGTCATCTACATCCACGACTGGTGGCTCAGTCCAGAGCTGTACATGCGAAGACCGGCGTGCATATCCCAGAAATGGCGCCTCGACAGGCTTCTGCAGAAGAAGGCCCGTGAAGGTGTCAAGATTTTTGTCATCATCTACAGGAACGTGGAGGCTGCCATCCCGATCGACTCCGAGTATACCAAGTTCTCTCTGCTCAACCTCCACCCCAACATTTTTGTCCAGAGATCCCCCAACCAGTTCAAGAAGAACCAGTTCTTCTTCGCACACCACGAGAAGATCTGCATCGTGGATCACGACGTTGCTTTTGTTGGAGGCATCGATCTGTGTTTTGGACGCTGGGACTGCCCCCAGCACCCGATCACTGACGACAAGCCAACCGGGTTCGAGAACTCGGACGTACCCAAGGATGCTGATCACTGTCAGCTTTACCCCGGAAAAGACTACTCGAACCCAAGGGTTCTGGATTTCTTCCGTCTTAACGAGCCGTATGAAGAGATGTACGACCGCAGCAAGATTCCTCGGATGCCCTGGCACGATATTTCCATGCAGGTGGTTGGACAGCCAGCCCGAGACTTGACGCGTCACTTTGTCCAGCGATGGAACTATCTACGGAGAGGGCGCAAGCCGACTCGGCCTCTGCCCTTCCTTCTCCCGGCCCCCGATGCCAAAATGGACGAGCTCGAGGAACTCGGGCTCACGGGAACCTGCGAGGTGCAGATTCTTCGCTCTGCGACCACTTGGTCATTGGGCATCGAGGAGACAGAGCACAGCATCCAGACGGCATACATCAAGATGATTGAAGACTCGGATCACTTTGTCTACATGGAAAACCAATTTTTCATCACCAGCACCGACGTCTACGGTACTCGCATCACGAACCGCATTGGTGATGCTCTAGTTGACCGCATCATTCGGGCGCATGAGAATGATGAGGACTGGCGGTGTGTCATTGTGATCCCCCTCATGCCTGGCTTTCAGAACACAGTGGACGAACAGGAGGGCACCAGTGTCCGGCTGATCCTGATGTGTCAGTATCGGAGCATCTGCCGAGGCGAGTCATCCATCTTTGGGCGACTGAGAGCCGTCGGAATCGAGCCTGAGGACTATATCAACTTTTATTCCCTACGGCAATGGGGGATCATGGCCAACGACTGCCTGGTCACCGAGCAGCTGTACATTCATGCCAAGACCATTATCGTGGATGATCGCGTGGCGCTCATAGGTTCTGCGAACATCAACGAGCGATCGATGCTAGGTAACCGCGACTCTGAATGCGCAGCCATTGTCCGAGACACCGACATGATATGGTCGACCATGGCTGGCCAACCATACCAGGTCGCGCGCTTTGCTCACACGCTTCGCCTGCGCCTGATGCGGGAACATCTTGGGTTGGATGTTGATGAGATCCTCGAGGAGGAACGTCAGCAGGAGATGGACCGAGAGGCGTTCGAGAACGAGATGAATGATATATATGGCGAGGAGACTCCTGACCCCGGCTCTAGCTCGCTCAAGCCGAGTCAACGCTCTGGGCTGGTCCGCCCACCCAGTTTTAACAATGCACTTGGCATGGAACAAGCTGAGGCTATCCAGGAGTCGGATTCTGGTTCCTCCAATAAGGGTAAAGGACTCGAGAACGATCCCCGAGTGACGGGGATGGAGCACCAGATGGATGTCTCGGGGTATGGGCCAGATCACTGGAAGTCTGCTGAGAAGTCGGGCCTTGACGAGGGCCGAGACTCGGTCATTGTCAACGGCCGAGAGATACTCGTACAGAACTTGTACGCCGAGGGCAAAGGATCCTTGGCGGCACCAAAGGAAATCCATCACCACATGTCGATGCTCAACAATAAGAACTTTGAGTCGGTTGATGCAGGGGGCGAAACATTGCCACCCATGCCTGCCTTGAACCGCCGCACCACGGATCAGCTCGGCTTGCCTCGGGCTGCACAACTGCCTTCGCTGCCTATTGTTGATGACACGGACATTGGTGGTCCTCCCGTCCACCGCGATAGTGCTACTGGGCGCATGACTAGCGGAGCGTTCCATCCCATGGCGGCGGATATCAAGCTTGCTCCCATCGACAAAGATTGCATGGTCGATCCCTTGAGCAGCACCTTTATTGACGATATTTGGCACAGGGCGGCGGTAAACAACACCAAACTCTACCGCCGAGTTTTCCGCTGCATGCCTGATTCCGAGGTGTCTACATGGACAGAATACCGCGAGTACGTGACCTACGGTGAGAAATTCCGGGCCAGCATGGAAGGGCGACCTAGGAGCGGGGATCGTGAGACGGGGTCCGATGATCAACACCCGTCAACCGCCGCTGGCGTTGGTGTCAGCGCTCCTGGGCCTGAGGCCATCTTGAAGTCGGTGGAGAATGAAATTGAGAAGCTCCCAGATAAGGTCATGGAGAAACTCTCGCAGCTGGGACCCAACGAGGAGAGGCCTCACATCGTCACGCCCGAACACGGCGAAGCCAGCGAGTTGAACGAGAAGAGACCGGCGGTGGCCCCCAACGGAGAAGAACACCTGCGGGAACGTCCGACTCTTGATGTCAATACTGCAACTGAACAGCAGCGGCCGCGCACGCAAGAGGCTCCTTCGCCAGTCTATTCAATGGGCGACATTCCTTTCCCCGCCGTTGATAACTCACAGAATAAGTTCCTGGATCCGGAGTCGCTGGTGAACAACGGCAAACGACGAGAGCGAAGAACAACATTCTCGACGCTCGAGAAGGCCCCATCTAGGGAGACCAACCCCAACTCGCAGGCACCCGCACCAGTGGGCTCCGTGAAGCGGCGACGCAGGGCAACGACTAAGGGCAGCCGGCGTGGATTCACCATTGAGGACATGCCGTCTCGAGCAGATGCCGAGGAGTTGATGAACCTGGCTCAAGGACACTTGGTACAGTTCCCATACGACTGGCTGCTCACCGAGGAGCACAATGGCAACTGGGGCTACCAGGTTGACGGAGTTGCTCCTCTTGCGATATAGTGAGTCTACCTGACCCTTCAAGCATTCCGCATGGAGGATGTGCTAATCATTCGGCAGCAACTAGCACGGCGTTTCGGTTAGAGTGCATGGGCAGGGTTAGCATGTTGTTGAAGTGGGCGAATGCATCGCAATGGAGTTCTGTCCTTCGAATGGATTTGTCGATACATATGTGCATAGATAATTAGCGGCTGTCGTACGATATAGGAGTATCGGCCTTGCAGACACACGCACGACGGGCACGCTCCATCGTCTTCTATTGATACAATAATGTACATATATAGTATTTTAATTGTTATGGGGCTGGGACACTGTACAATATGGTTTTGCATGCCAACGAAGCAGGGCTTGGCGGTCATACTCGCTCGCTGACCCATATCGCGCCACGGCAGCCAGCCCGTATGAAATTGGTGAGCAGCCAGTGCGGCTCGGCCTTCCTGGCGTCGTGCTCGAGGGCATGGTCCAGGTGCTCGAGCTCCTCGTCGCGTATCCTCCGCAGGGTGTGCACCAGCTCCGTCAGCTCGCCGCCGACCTCGTACCCCTCGGCCTCCCACTCGGTGATCATCTCGAGCAGGGTGCGGATCTGGGCGTTGTAGTGGCCCCCGATCTCGGTCTCGACGGCCTCGGTGCAGGCCATGGCGGCCTCGCGGCCCATGACGGCGGTGGACCAGCCCAGGCCCGTGGCCAGGACGGACCACAGCGGGTACAGCGCCGTGGGGCGCACGCGGTGCTTGTGGATGAGGGCGTTGAATGTGTCGAAGTGGGCGGCCTCCTGGTCGTACATGTGCGCCATGAGCGGGCGGAGGTGAGGGTGGCGGCGAACGAGGGGAGGGGTCTGGGCCGTGTAGATGAGGGTTGCGGCGAGTTCGCCGGCCTGGTTGACGCGCAGCTGGAGAGAGGAGGGGCTCGTCAGCAACATGGACTGATTATATGACAATTGGGGAGGAGGAGGTCCGTACTGCCGATGCTAGGAACTCGCGCTGCTCCTTGGTGAGCGGCTTGCGCTTCTTGGGGGTGGACTGGCTCGAGTTGTCGGGTGAGGAGGATGGCTGGGCTTTGGCGGCAGTTGTTGACGAGATTGTGCGGGTGGCTGCTGGGCAGATTGCCCGGGAGCAGACTGCTGCCCGGGAGCAGACTGCACGCACCGGCCTAGTGAGGCATCGTGTGGGCGCCATGATTGCGTGCCGAGGGAATGCTGTGGCCGTCGTCGTCGTCGCCGTCGCCAATTTGTGGTTCGATTCTCGGGAGCTGTGAATGACGCTGGCGACCCTTGGTGGTGGATCGGCAATGCTGCGAGGTACGTACCGCTTGGCACGCTTGCATAAAACATGGATCATTATAGGCCCGACCCGCTCTACGCACAAATGCTCCGATGCGCTGCATAAGTGATGCACAAAAGGCCAATGAGACGCGTTCTTGCTTGACCCAATGCTTTTCCCGGGGGGCGGTTTTGGGGGCAACCACTTTCAAACCTCGTTCGTCCCATCTTCCACGCCTTGTTGAATCATCGGTTGTTCCTGTATCGTTCTCTCTTGCCCATCTGCCTTTGCTGCATCAATATTTCGGATCTGTGCCGCTCATAGGACAACCCACGAGCGATAGACTGCCAAGGCGAGCTGCCTGCGCCTGCTGTGCGCGAGAACTGGCGGACACGTTGTCAACCTCTAAAAAGCGCGCGGACACACACCGAGAGCAACGATGGCTGATATCGACGACGATCTTCTCGATCTCGCCGGAGGGTCCTCTGGGGATGAGGGCTCCATCAGCGATAGCAGGGAGCGGTCTGAGTCGCCGCCCCCTGGGAAGGAGTCGAGGAAAGCCTCTGGCAAGAAGGGAAAGCGGCGCCCGAGGCATGGTGATTCAGAGGAGGAGGGCGAGGCGTAAGTGAATCCCTCATCACTGCTCTACCGCCAGTAGCCTATTGTGCTGCGCATGGTGCGATCCGTCCGATGGAACCTTGTCGTGCCTCATGGCTTGCCACCTGCGGCCAGCTGGCCGTTATAACTCACCAGTTGCTAACGCTTGACTTCTCCTCCAATATAGATCCTCGCAACCTGGAACTCCAAACTCTCTAGAATCCGCGCCCATGGACGAATCCGACTCCGACGCCGAGCCCCAGCGCGGCCGTGACGCCGATGGCGATGACAAGTACCCCGTCGAGGGCATGTATATCAGCCATGCCGAGAAGGCGGAGATCATGGCGCTGCCCGAGTTGGAGCGAGAACAGATCATCGCCGACCGCATGACCGAGATCGACCACCAGCGGCAGAACCGTCTCCTGCGTCAGCTGGTCAAGAATGAGGAGCGCAAGGAAGTCAAGAAGAAGCGCAGCGCCGGCGCCGCCGACCTCGAGGATGGCTCTCGCAAAACGACACGGCAGCGCACGGGTAAGGGTGAGACGGCCATGGACTCTCTGCGTCGGGCGCGGGCGGAGAAGCAGAAGCGGCGCGAGGATGCAGAGCGCCGCAGGGACGCGTACTCCCCCCGCCGGGAGTCACCTGGCCGGGATGAGAGCGACGACGACTTTGGCCGTGCCGGGACCCGTACACCAGAGCCTGAAGTGGAGAGGGATGTGCCTCCTGCGGAGCTGCGTGACTACGAACGGGTCAGGCTGGGACGCAACGAGTTTGCGCAGGTCTGCTTTACGCCAGGGTTCGAGTCAGCCATTGCAGGATGCTTTATCCGCATCGCACTTGGGCCTCATCCCGAGACGGGCATCGAGCAGTATCGGATGGCATCAATCAAGGGCTTCACGACCGGCCGTCCCTACGCCTTGACCGGTCCCAACGGCTCGTTTGTGACTGACCAGTATGTGCGGGGCGCTCATGGCAAGGCAGTCAAGGAGTTTCCTTTCATCGCCGCTTCGAGCGGTAGGTTCACAGATGTAAGCGCATATCTCAATTACTCTCCTGAAGGAGGTAATCTAACAAGTCCCAGAGCGAGCTGCACCGATACACGGTCACTTGCCACAACGACGGAGTGGCGCTCCCCACCAAGGCGCTCCTCTCAGATAAGATCGATGACATCAACAACTTGATCAACCACAAGTGGACCAACGAGGAGATCAAGGCCAGGCTGGCGCGCAAGAACGAGCTGCGGAAACGCTTTGATCCGGCTGAGCGGGAACGAGTAGCACGCCTGCTCGAGGAGGCCAGGGAGCGGGGTGACGACGAGAAGGCGGAGGAGCTGCAAGAGCAACTGGATAAGATGGGCTCTCAGCGGCTGGCGTTTAGAACGAGCCTCGGGCCGGCCAAGAGCTCGGAGGCCGCACATAAAGAGACAGAGCAGGACCGGCTGGCCGAGCGCAACAGGGAGAATCGTCGGCTCAATGCTGAGGCGGTGCGCAAGGCGCAGCTTAAAGAGAGAGCGCGCGCGCGCGAGATTGAGCTGGCCATCCAGCGAGGCGAGCGGGTGGAGGACGACCCCTCGCGGCGCGTCAAGACCAAGGCCAAGTTTGTGCACGACGTTAACGAGACGATTGAGAAGAAGTCGGCGACAAACGGCAGTGAGGCGGACACGCCGACCAACGGGACGCCAAAGGCCAACGTCACCAAGTCGATGCCGGCGCATCTTGCCAAGCTACAGCTGGAGAAGCATTCCGAGAAGAAGGGAGTGCCCACTATCCACAAGCCGCTTATGGACGACGACGTGATTGGGGCGCTAGATCTGGATATCGACGTCGAGATCTGAGGGATCAAGGGGGTCAAGGGAGTGTCCTACCAATCCAAGGAGTGAGGACAGCATGGGTGTGGTGTGTGCATAATGGCGTTATTTGGAGTCGACGGGCTAGAAACTGGTAAAATTGTCGCTGAAAACTTGGAAGGCACATATCGCATAGACGATACCTAGCGGTAATACATATATTAAAGTGCAGATGGGGAGATGGCCCGGCCCAGGGGTGACAGCGCCTGATGAGTTACCTCTTGGTCGGATTCGCAACTTGCCTACCAGATCTCGTTGACTGCTTATATTTCTTCGGGTTGAATAACATGTTTGAAAGTCTTACTGTTTGAGTCAAAGCGCCAAACGCCGTCCTCACTCCAGACATGGAAAAATGCACCACCGATCTTCACGATGAGCCTCACCGCTCCAGCTTCTTCACATTCGTAAAGTAGTCAAACTTGCCCCTCCACCGCCCAAGAAGAAAAAAGATTCTCACGAAGATCGGGAATGCCAGGAACCGCACGAGGGCTCTCAGTCTCCCCCCAACACCCTCCCTCCTCACCGGCCTACTCGCGACCAGCCCATCCTGCTCGTCCTCCCATCTCTTGCAGACCTCGAGGAACAGCTTCGGATCATCCGTGATGACCCCATCAATGAGCTTTGTCGCCGTCGTCGCCGTCGTCGCCTCCGGCCCCTTGGCGGCGGCGGCATTCTTCCTGATGCACCACTCCATCCACCGCTCGTCGTTGACGGTCCACGCCATGACGGGCCGGTCCGCGTCGCGCGCCCGGCGCAGGAAGCGCGATCCGCAGGGCCCGACGAGGGAATGCTGCAGGACGTTGAAGCCCAGGTTGGGCAGCTCGAAGAAGTGGCCCGCGTAGGGCAGGTGGAAGCAGATGAGCACCATGGGGTGCGAGGGCAGCAGCCGGCGCGCTGCCGCGATGAAGGTGGCCTTTGTGTGTGTGAACGGGTCAGCTCGGCCCTGCTCTGATCCTGGGGGAGGGGGACAAGGGTTTGGGGTCCTCTCACGTTCCACAGACCCAGGATGATGCGCTGGTCCCAGGGCGTCTTGCTCGGCGGTGCGTCCCTGACGGTGCGTGCCACGGCGCCCAGCAGGGCATCGGGGGCGTCGTCAACCTGCCCAGATCAGCTGTCTGCCTCCAGGGCGTGCCAGAGATGCCCCCCTACCTTGACGTCCAGGAGAACCCAGATGTGCTCATTGCCCACCTCGGCCAGCCAATCCAGCAGATCACTCAGTCGCGGCATGCCCTGCCTCGGCTCCCTCACCGTCTCCAGGCCAGAGAGGTACTCCCATGTGCAGTCGCGGATCTTCCTGTCGACCCCGAAGCACCTCTTCAGGCTGGGGTCCTGGGGCTCCCGTCAGCATTTCCTCTCGCACCGGGCCATCCATGGAATTACGCCGCCGGGGGGGAGGGGGAGAGCAAAGGGGACTTGCATGTGAGAGCACCACGACGCCATCAGCCGACAGGTGCAGATCCGTCTCGACGGCATGAGCGCCGACCTCTGCGGCGCCCCTGAAGGCGCCCATGGAGTTCTCCGGGAACGACGCCTTGTACCCGCGGTGGGCGATGGTCTGCGGGAGGAAGCGCCCTGGCTCTCTGCTGGACTGGACGGCCGCGGCGCGCGAGGCTGGAGGCGAGTCAGTTCGCTTCAATTCGATGAGGGGGGTTTTTGGACAGATCAGCTACCCTTTGGGAGTGCCATGGCGTTTTGGAGAAGAGGCTGTGCCTCGCCAGTCATGCTGGGCTCCGTGTCTCTATTTCTCTATTTCCTGCTCGCCCCTCTCGGGTGGGTTACGCATGAGCTATGCCAGCGACGGATGCCTGATCTCCAACATTGGAGTTGGCTTTGCACCACCCCAGAGCCAACCCCGAACCCCGGCCCAGGATCTTTGCACGTGCCAACGGTGGATAGTACGCCGATATGCAGTGCGATGCATTCCTGTGGGTATTCCCACTGGCACCTTGTTCATGTTGTGGGGTGGAAGCCGCATTTAGACATTTAAACTTCGAGGTCGGTGATATACGCGTAGTGTATAGACAAGTTATAAGCGACTAGTTGACTAAAGATGCACTATATATAGCATACATGGTCGATGATGACGACTATAGATTGCACCCATAACATAATGAGGAGCTATACTCCACCAAGAGACCGTCCCAGCTTGCTAGTGTTCCATCAAGAACATGGGAAAAGATAAAAGAGATAGGCGCGCGCGCAAGAAAAAAAAAAGACGCTGGAGAGCAATCCTAGCACACAATGTCCCATACTGCCCCATACCTCAGTTGTGTTCAGAAACAGGCCCTCCCATCCAGTTGTGTATGTACTCTTCCTCTCTCTTTTTTGTTTGATAACCCATTCCAAAACAGCGCCCAACCCTGAAACCGTAGAATCGCTTGCAATTGCATGTAATGTCGCTTAGAGAGGAAAGCTCTCGAGGCCATCCAGAATAAATCCATCGTTACCCCCGCAGTTGGCCGCCATATTCCCCTGGTAGTCCACGCTGCCCATGCTGAGCCCCAGCTCCGACGGCGCCACGTCCTCGCCCGAGCTGAGGCTATCGTCGCTCATGCTCAGCACGCTCTGCGGCGCTGCCGGGTTCGACGCGGGGCCGTTGCCAAAGTCGCCGATGTTGAACGTGCTCAGGTCCCACGTGTCCGGCGACCAGTCGTTCCCCGGGTACTGCGACGACGTCGGAGCGGATGCCTCGTTGAGGAAGCTGGGCCCTCCGTAGATGGCGTCGTACACGTTGTTCAACCCGCCGTCTAGGCTGCCTAGCATCGTTTCCCAGTCCGTGCTGGACGCTGTGGCCGGCATCTTGGACCCCGTCTGGCTGTGGGGCATATTCCGGTTTTGCCGCGGCGGGATCGAGGACGGCGGCTGCATGCGACTCCGTGGCGGCGACGTTTGTCGTGACTGGGAGACCATGGCCCCCAAGGCTAGATAATCGAGATTCTGCGGTATCCGAGACTTGGAGCATTGAGGTCTCTGTACCTGCGACATGGACAAGCGGTGGTCCCGAGGGCGTGTGGACGTCTCCCCCGGCAGGCTGTCAAAGGACTGTCTTGACGAGCTGCGGTAGAGATCGGGCCTCTGATCCGCCAGGCTCGGCATCGTCATCCGCCGCATCCTCTCTTGCTGCTGGAGCAGGTCCGTCTCGCTGGCCGACGCATCTGGACGTCTGCCCAGGAACGACTTCTTTCTCGGCTCTGCTGACGGGGGGGAGCCCCGCTGTGAAGGTGCGGATGTGGAACCCTCGCGAGACGGTGGCGGCGGCGGCGACGGTAACGAGGCGTTCGTTTCGTCAATGGCAACAAGCCGGCTCGCAACTCGCCTGAAATCCCATGAGCCGGGGGCCTTTTCGCGCCCCACAATCCCGATAACCGCATTCACCAGGCGTTCATTGTCCTGCATGACCTTGCTCTCCCTCTTGAGGTCGATGGCCTGGTAGAGAAGCGTTATCCCGCACACGATGAGTAAGTCTGTTTTGTTGAGGCAGAACGAGAAGATCATTCTGCGCTCCTCAAGGAGCTGAATGATCTGAATGACCCGCTTGCTAGACTCGCTGATAGAGAGAAGAGCGGGGGCGGCCTTGTGGCCAAGACTCGAACCAACCGCGGGGCGGTAGATCAGAGTGCGAATATAGTAGTATGCCAAAGCCTAAGTCTGTTAGCTTGTGGTCTAGTCGGGTTTTCGGCTCTCACGCACCAAAAGGGGGGACCGGCTGCCCGTGACATCTGTCGAGGGCTTATCTTGGGCAAAGTTGAGTCTCAAGTGGTTTGGCAGGTCATTGTACCAAGCGTCCAGCTCGGATTCAAGGCCTCCCATTTGCTGCAGCGATAACTCGTGAGACGTCGTGGCTGGGTAGTTCCTCTCTAGAACGCGGGCCATCACGCGGGCCCCACGGAACAAGGCCAACGCGCTTGACAAGCGAGTGGATTCGCCCGGAAGCGTCGGCTGAAACCCCTTCTCCGTGACATATTCGTCGTCAGTGTCTGACGGGTATTCAGCCTGAACATCCTCTTCCCTGAGGAGCTTGGGCAGGCCGAGAGTAGCGGCAGTAAAGCTGTAGTATTACACATCAGTTTGAGCTGTGGGTACCATGTGGACATTTGTGCGGCTCACCAGTCAAGGGTATACAAGGTCCAAAACACCTTCTTGCGCGTCTCGATAGTCAACGCTCCGAAAGAAAATCGCTTCTGGCTCTGGTGCAGGCCCAGCCTGTGGGACAGACCGACGGCAATGCCCTTGTAGTGCTGGAGCTTCTTGTAGTCGGCTCTCATGGTGCAGTACATCAGGGCCAGGATAAGGCACTGCAGCGTGCTCATGGTGTTCTCCATGAGCAGCGAATCCAGAGACTTGGTCCATTGCCGCTCGCAGGCAGCCAGCTGCTGCAGGTCAGGAGACTCCTGGGACAGCCCGGCGATGCTGAAGACGAGGTACAGCTGGGCTGTCTTGTGGCTGTTCTTGATCTTGGCCGGGTCAGCCACAAAGTCCTCGTAAACACGAAGGAAAGTCGGCTTGTGGAGCACCGGGAAGAGCGGAGCCCACTCCTGGAAGTAGACGTTGACACAGCGGTCGGAGAAGAGCCGGGGAGGGGCTCCCGGCACCTGCTCAGACTCGTCACTAGTTAGCGGCGGAGTGCCCTGGATGTGGAGGAACGCTTCGGGGTTCAAGTCAGAGCACGGCTTGCCCGTCTCCTGGATCTTCCGCTTAAAAGCCTCTGCATGGATTTGGGTTAGTAAACATGGCGACCATCAGAGCCGAAACAGGCGTGAGACGTGAAAAACGCACCGATAAATGCCCTTCCGCTGGACGGGCCCATAAAGTATGAATCTGAGCTGTCAACACCGAGCAGCAACGGCGACGGTTGCACCCGGAATGTGTCCTCCCTCGGTGGAGGCGACGCGTCCTTCCTGACCTCCGGGGTACCCGCCTGGGGCGATGAGTGGGACATGGCCGCCGACGGTGGTGTCCTCCTGTTCCCGTGCATTCTGGATAGCATGTCGATCTTCTCGTCCTTCTCGTCCAGCAGATCCTTCAGCTCGCGGACCTCCGTCTCCAGCGCCCGGACGCGCTCCTCGAGGGACTCGGTGTAGCCTCGCGGGAAGGCGCGGCGGCTCAGCTTGTCGCTGGTGCGGCACTCGAAGCCAACGTTGGCGCACTGGGTACATGTCGGGCGGACACCGTCGCAGCGGATCTTCTTGCTGCGACATCTGTCGCAGGCTTGGGCGATGCGACCCTGGGCGCTGTTGCCCACCTTGATGACTTTCATGGGCAGGATGCCAGGCATGATGGGCAAATATCAATCGCTAGACGGGATATCAAAGAAGCAGGCAGGCAAAGGAGGCGCTGTCGTGGCGTGTTTTGGTTGTGCGCCTGCGTAACGGCGAGTAATGAGTGGGTGGCGTCCAGGCGATGGCGGTTGACCTGGTCTTGGTCCTCAGCGCAGGCCACAGAGGGACCGTTGCCTGTCTTTGCCGAAGGGGTCACTCGATTCTAGAAGCCGTCCCTGGATACAAAAAGAAGGGAAAAAATGTGTCGCGGGAGGTAAATGGTCGTGCAGTCGAATGGTCGAATGATCGGGCAGAGCGGGATGTTGATGGTAAGAGTGAAGGTTGAGACACAGAATTGGAGCCAAGACTAGGTGCAACGGAGGTGACGGGATGAAGGGAATTTCTGGGCTTCTGGGCTTCTGGGCTGTCTTCGCTGTCTGGGGGAGGGGCCTAGCCTCAAAGTTGTTGGGCGGTGGGCCGCACAGAGTCATGGTTGCTGTCCACCAGGTTCAGCAGAGACTCACTCAGCACCTGGCAGGCCTCCACCCCTGGGACACCACCACCCACCACTGGGGACCCGACCACTGGGGGACCCGACCACTGGGCACACCACTGGGCACCGCTGCTCACCAGCACCCACCAGCGCCGACCGGCGCCCCCCCAGCGCCCCCAAGCGCCCTTCTGAGAGGGTGGTGCGGTTGCCTCCTACGTAGGTCCAGGCCCAGCCGCCCCAGTCTCCAGACAGGCAGACAGGGGGGCTGTGGGCAGAATCTGGGGCACCGGGGTTTGTCGCCCTTGGCCCAATTGGGAGGCCCCGTCCCGGCTGATCCCGGATCGAGCATGCATGCATGCATTCACCAACAATCAGACGGATGCTATCCGTACAGTACGGAGTACGGACACAGACTCTGTGCATGGTATTATATTATCGCAGTATTTCTACAGCGTGAGCCACCGTCGCAGCGATAACCTCCTTTAGATAGTAGAACTACTATGTGCCTGGCCACACGGCTAACCGGCTTTTCTCACCGGGCCATGCCACATTGCCATCCATGTCAGATCTATTCAGCCGCCGCCCTTTCCCTTGCTTGCGCATAATTGTACGACTAGGGGTTTGGATGAACCCCATCTCCATCGTCGACATTTCGTACATGCCGCGTGACACGCGCTTCGTTGTTGTTGCTCGTGCCTGGGGGTCTGGGGAAGCCACTGCTGTAGATCTTGCTATCGAACAATTCGATTGCGACAACGCCTCGCTTTCCCGTCCTTTTACGTTGGCGCTGTTTCAATATAGCTCAAAACACACCACGCCACGCGCGCCACCAACGAGGAAGGCTTCCAGACCCCCTTTTGGCTTGACCCCGTTGGCTACGTTGCGAAGGCACCGCCCAGCCTCACGCGACTCTTGCACTCACGAGCTGCAGAGGTTGCCACGGAGGAACGGAGACCCTAGCTGCAGCTTCCACATTCCCCGGTTGCCTGCCTGCCTTTGACATGTCAGGGAATCGGAATTGGCCAACCCGCAAACCGAATGTCAAGTCTGGTAGTGCCTTCCAAGCCTGTTGACCTCTCTCTGACATGGGCCAAGTCCCTGCACAGGCTACTGAGAGATTCGCCATCGTCATCTGGAGAGCCCATAATAATATACGCGCTCAATTTGAGTTCCAGTCAACCTGGAGCCGAACTTTGCCGTGCGATATTACTCCGTATATATGTCCCGATTCCCAGGTCTCACCCCTCCCCCATTGATGGGCGCACACACTTCGTACGATGTGGCGGCACTTGCGACGGCAAGGAGTGGCTAAAGATGTGCTCGAATCAGTTGCAAGATTTGTGCTATTATTATTAGCCTCCTACCCATCTGGGTATTGGACGTTTCCCTTCTCTCCTTAGCACTCCAAGCCGTATTTTGGTATAATGCCGTATTACCCGCGTGGTTAAACGACGCCCCAGAGACATGCGCTTTTGAATTTTATCAAGCACTGTTTCGTTTCGCCTGCGCATTTTCCGACCGCTGCGGGGCCACTAAGGATAGAAACACCCTGGTGGCGTGATCCCGCATCGGTCATCCTATAGTATTATCTGAAGCCCTACCGGTGGCTGGCTTCTCAGTTTTTGATTCTCCTCCGTGTCAAATGAAAGTCTGGGTTGCCCTCCCAAGGACTTGTCCTGAAATCTCCCATTGTAATTCATCATGACCCTGCGCCTCGCTCAAAATCGTCGTCAAGAATGAAGCAGTTAAGCGTTGATGATTGCCACTTTAGGCGCAAAGTGGTGACTGTCGATCACCAGACGACTCCGTCACCATATACTACGTACTGTTGCCCAGGTCTTGGCTTTCAGCTGAAGTCATCCTCCTCATTGGCCGGCGCAGCGACGCCTTGCTCGTTTTGGGTATCTTCCGTCGACCCGAGATATGCTTTAACCCTGTCATCGGCAAGCAGATTTGTTTGCTGGGGGAATGGCACCTGGTCAGTGACGAGAAACAGATGAGACCGGCGGCAAAATCAACGTGAAGGATGTAAAGAATCATGGGGTCGGATAGATTCAACAGTGTTTCATCACCCAGATACTTAGCACTTGACTGGTGACAGACAAGCAGTCCAAGTAGAGGCTGTGGAAGGGATCCTGGATTTGGGGTGAGTGGTTTGACGTACCTGTTCTTGTAAAGCCGCCACAGCAGCCTCAAGAAGGGAAGTCTCTATTCTCTTCAATACTCCCGCCGCTTGAACACAGGCTTCTCTCAGAACAGCATCCTCGTCCTGTCCAGGCTCCTCGGTAATAGGGGGGCTCTGTATCCTTGCCAATTGCGACGTCATCTGTTCTGCCAGAACTGTGACGGCTCGAAGTCGAAACATCGGGCAAAGAGGATGGTCCTGTGTCAGCGCCTCAAAGTTCGCAGCCTGGCTAGTCACATCGCTGCCTTGCCAGAAGAGCTTCAGCTGACGGCCGCCATCAGTGTCCTGGAGGACCCGAAATTCGAGGCCGTCTTCTTCGTTAAGGACCATAAGATGGAGGTAGGGGCTCTCCCACTTCAAAACCCCCTCTGTCCGAGATAACCGGACCGTCGGGAACTGCTCAAAAACGTGAAGCTTTGCCTGTGCCAGGGGATCATCAGGGAATGAGTCAAGCGCCAGCGTCATCTCATCCTTGCTCGTTTTTCCGTCGATAAAGCCGTAGCTGAAGAGCATCTCGGCCGCCGACTTGAATTCGCCGTATGAGATGGTAACCTCATTCCCGCTGGCTACGGTAAAGCCCGGGCGAAGCAGGATCTCCACATCCCCGTCGCTGTCTTCGTCATAGTACGCATCTGGTTCATTCGAGTGATTGACCATGTCAATGGAGGGCACCATGGCATCGCCTGTCGAAGGCAGCTCTAGGCACCGGGACCGATACCAGGCATCTACCAACGCCCAATCCATCAAAGTGACTGCTTCATCCTCCCAAAAGAACGAATTCCAGAACGGCAGATCTGATGTCTTCTCGCGGAGTTCGTGCAGCTCGCTGTGCAAAGAAGCCATCTTGGCATCGACAGCGTCCTACATATGGTGAGAAGATGCCGGCAAGGACGGGTTGCTTTCCAGAGAATAGATATGAAACCTGACGACATACCTCTAGCGACGTGCCCTGCAGGAGTGCCCTCTCTGGCTCCGACCAGAGGGTAGGGACAAGGACATCGCGTGGCAGGAACTTGGCGTATTCGGTCCAGGCAGTCGAAGCCACACCTCTCCGCCCGGCATGACCTCGTTTGGAACTGACCAGCTGAGCTAGTAGGTACAGTAAGATATCTCCCCGGGAAGACTGCCCGGAATTGGTGAGCCAAATGATCCAAGTTCTGTGGGGCGATGATGTTTACCTGATGTCCCGCAGCGTCCAGCAACTGCCGAAAGTTCTGATCGACCTTGGCATAGTCCTCGACCGTCCCGGGTGACAGCACCAGAGCACGAGGGACCTTGACTAGCGGTGCATCATCCTTAGCCCCCTCGTCATCGGCGGTGAGACTCAAGCGCTGTGTGGCCACCAGTCCTAGGCCTTTGCCATCTATGTGCTGGAGCTCAACATTGAGGAAGTCGACGCCGTTGAGATGTGCCCACCCAGGTAGAGCATCGAGGGGTAGAGGGGGAGAGGACATAATTTCAGGGAGACCAGGGCGAGGCGGCAGTGGGTTGTTTACAAATGTGGAATACGTTGCCAGTCCCCTCGAGAGCTCTCAATTGCCGTGGTAGTGGAAATCAACTTCCTTCCAGCAGCTCCGTGCCTCTTGAGGTAGGCATCAGTCGCGACCGAAGGTGGGATGATAAAGAGGTGTCTCTGTCATCAAGCTACTTTCCCACAAGGCAACTGGAGATCAGAAATTTAAGTACCTTTGCTGATAAGGTACCTCCAGTACAACTGCCCCTCCGCCAAGCCAGAATTTTCGTGACGTCCACTATCACGCCCTGTCGCAAACGACAGAAAGGAGCGCCCCTCGTCTGGAGAGTCTGGAGGACCACCCGTCTTCAATTACCGCGATCCACTCCCTTTTAACCCGTCCAAGCGCTTAAAGTGCATGAACCGGAAGTCAACGCATCCGAAATGCCTCGCGATCCGCTCATCGGGCTCGTGGGTAAGCCCTCGGCGGGCAAGAGCACTACCCTCAACAGCCTGACGGACGCCTCCTCCAAAGTCGGTCGGTAGCCCTATTACTCCATCTTTCCCCAGATACGGAGTCGCAACAGGCGCTGATATATCTATCTGAATAGGCAATTTCCCGTACATACTCACTCTCCAACCACCCTCCTCCGACTTCCATGGGGGCGAGCCCTTGAGCTAACTGCCCCTCCATCCCAGGTTCACCACCATCGACCCCCAGCGGGCCATCGGCTACCTCCAGATCGACTGCGCGTGCGCGAGACACAACCTTTCCGACCGCTGCCGCCCCAACTACGGCGCCTGCGTCGACGGCCGGCGATCCGTGCCCATAGAGCTCCTCGATGTTGCTGGTCTGGTGCCGGGTGCCCACCAGGGCCGTGGGTTAGGGAACAAGTTCTTGGATGACCTGCGACATGCCGATGCGCTGATACACGTTGTTGACGCCTCGGGGACCGTCGATGCCGAGGGTAAGGAGACAAGAGGGTATGATCCATCCGTGGACATTGCCTGGCTCCGGAGTGAGGTTGTCGCATGGATTCTGGGCAACCTGATGCAAAAATGGGGTTCTATCCGGCGGCGCCACATGGCTATCAAGGCCACGGCTGTCGAGACATTACAGGGCCAGTTCTCTGGTTACGGTGCGACGACAACGGTCATGAACCGGACACTCGACCGGGCGGGTATCAAGGAGCCCCTAGAAGATTGGAGCGACGAGACTGTCAAGCACGTTGTGAACGCCTTCGTGGACGAAAAGTTCCCTACCGTCATTGCCCTGAATAAGATTGACCACCCTGATGCCGACAAGAATATTTCAAAAATAGCAAAGATGCAGGATCCGAAAACGATAGTGCTGTGCTCGGCCATATCAGAAATCTTTTTGCGCAAGATGGCAAAGCAGGGCTATATCAAGTACACGGAAGGAAGCGAGTTCGTCGACACCAGGGAGGATCTGATAGAGCAAGGCGACCCGGATGGCGGAGGTCTCAAGGAGCTGGATGAGAAGAATCGGAATCGAATAGAAAACCTCAAGGACATGGTCCTCTACCGGTTTGGGTCTACCGGGGTTGTCCAGGTCCTGACACGGGCAGCAGAGCTCCTGGGGCTTGTTCCCGTGTTCCCCGTTCGCAACACGACGACTTTCAGCGCTGGCGCTTCCGATTCCAAGTTTGTCTTTAGGGATTGCGTTTTGGTAAAGAAGGGCTCGACGGTGGGAGATGTTGCTCGAAAGGTCATGGGCGACGCCCCCATTGCTTATATCGAGGGCGTCGGGAACATGCGAGTATCGGAGGATGATTTTGTTTCCGTCGGGAAGAACGATGTAAGTTGACCTTACTAAAGCCTTTGTTAGGGGATTACTAACTGTTGCAGATTCTGTCCTTCAAGGTTGGACGTGGTTGAAAGGGGCCGGCGATAGCTACTTGCTACTCTACACCCCTGTGAGGTAGTGGGCTTGGTTTTTGGATGATTGCATGATATATAGACGCATACAAAAATATAGCGGCCATGGATTTGGATTTCAGAGACATGGTAAGCTACGTTCTGGGCACTAGATAGAAACCTATCATCTGGGTCATATCTGTGTAAAGAGTACTTCGCCTTGATGTGGTCGAGGGTTTGTCCACCGAAGCGACTTGGGTATACACATGGCACTCACCATCACATGCCACCAAATACAACGCTGCCAATTTTTGACGGTTAATAGCTTCTATTCCCAACTCCAACCCCACCCCATGTGAGTGAGTCTAATCATCAATAGGCACCGGCCATTCGCGCGGCCTTTCGCCCCAAATCAGTTCGACGCCGAACTGCTTGGCAGCTTTCCTCAATATATCCAGATTGGCGCCCTTGATTGTGTGCTGATATATCGTCTTAAGCTTCGTTGCCTTCATGATAGCAACAATGACGGACCCGAGCTCCGCATCTTCGTAGTAATCGGACCCAATCTCCAGCGTCTCGAGATTCGGGAAGCTCGCAAGGAAGCTCGGTAGTGGCAGGTCTTCATCCGTCTGCGGGTACCTCCTGAACCGGAAGTTGGATAGGCCAATGCAGTGTATGGACTTGGCGCCCTGGAGCCAAGAGAACTCCTGGATACGCTGGCAGCTTGCTGGACCCTCGTGGTCGACCATGGAGGGGCGGCGGAAGTTGATGTCGATGGAGCGCAGCTTGTCGCTATCGATGGCGTTTCTCAATATCGGCTCTGACGCTGCGCCGTCCATGACCATGTGTCTCAGGCGAAGGTCTCGGAGGTTATCGAAGCTGTTGGGTAGTCCGAGTGTAGACGTCCCCTGCCCCAAGAAGTCGAAAACGTCCATCCAGTCGTGATATTGTCCTAGTATAGTCACTCCACTCGGATCTTCATGGTAGGACCCAAGCTCGAGATGTTGCATGCTGGCTCCCTGATTTATGGATGCCAACTGGATGAATGCAACCGCCTGACTAGGTGTCAAAGAACCTGTTACATCGTCGCAGATGACCACCTTGAGCTGCCTCAAAGCCTCAATAAACGTTTCCTTATTGATGTCATCGTCTTCATTCCACCTCGGTGGGAGAATATTTTCGAACCAAAGCTGTTCCAAGTTTGGCATCGACTTTACCACATGGTCCTGATTATCGTAAGCCTTTGACTCCCGACAAACACTCCCGACCAAAAGATACCAGCACTTACCAATCGTATTGCCGTATTGCTGCCTTTCGTGCGAAGGTACCGTAGTTTTGGAAGGACTGGCAGTTCGATTGCTTTGGGAGTGCCTTGGGACTTCGAGTTGATGTGGAGGTTTATAAGACTGCTGGCGAGGGTCTCCCAGAGAACTGGAGGTAGAGTTACCTCAACTAGGGAAGCATGAGTTATCGTACGCGGCCATTGCTGCGTGTGGATATCCAGAGGCTCGAACTCGTTATGGAGCTCAAGGCATTCGAGCTTGGGAGACCCCCTCAGGAGCACCTTGAGTTTTGCATTTGAGAGACGCAGACCGGCGGCGTCCTTGATTACCAGTTGGCGAGCATCATTCCCAGAATAGCCGAGGAGCTGACTCAAAGCGTGTATGGTGGGCGGGTTGCGGCGTGGAAGAGGTTTTGGAAACTCGAGGGCTCTCCATAGATGATGATTCTCGCGGCTTCCCAGCGATCTTCTCCAAGGCTTGCAGACACGCAAGCACCGTCTATGTTGATTAGTCATTGTTAGAGGGATTGTTGCTCTGTAGACCGCTCACAGGAGAGATAGGAAGTCTATATGAGAAAAGATGAGGTGAACAATGTCAAGTGGGAGCTGCAGGGGGTCTTGACGAAAGTAGCGGGTATGTAGAGGCGCTCGAGCAGCATAGAGTTTCTGATACCAACAGTCAGCAACAACTTCGACCAAAGACCATGGTCCTCGGCCTACCTCAACCTTGGGGTAGTTCCTTGGCAGACTGCTTGATGCGCTGGCATCAATGCCGGCATTGAACACCTTCCAAGCAAACTCGTTCTTCTTCTGCAATCGGGCTATCTTCCCAAGCCGTAGATACCCCTAAAAGAAGTTAGCGTCTGAAGAGGTTTGTCGACCATTGGGTAACGCACGTCTGGGAGACGGGGTGCGAGCTCTAATATCCATTCGGCATCCTTTCTTGCGCGATCAAGCTCCTTAAGCGCTTCGAATGCGGCAGCTCTGTAGTCTAATGCTTGGACATGCAGTGAATTGTCGCAATTGCTGAATGTCTTCCCCACAGGGCAGGTGCAAGTATACATGGCTTCGTGGAAGATGGACCCGCCTTCGGCTGCAACTTGCTCGTAGTGTTTGCACGAGCATCTGTCTCGTCTTGTTCCTCTGGTACAGGAACATCGTTTCATAGCCTAAAAGAGAATGAGGACTAGCCGTGGGGGAAGTTGAAATGTCTGGAACGTACGCGAGTGAAGCACTCTAAAGCATTCTTATAGCGTTTGGCCGCATAAGCTTGACGGCCATCGTGTATAAGCGCCTCAACGGCCGGGTCACGATCCGGAGGCATGGTTCAAGCCGTTAAATTTTGGAGGTAGATAAGTTTGGGGCTAGAATCGGGTTCCAAGGTCAATCCGTCTTCAAGCCATGGTGACGATGGTTGTGCTTGTTGTTGTTGGTGCAGGTGGACTCGACGGGATTATTTCAATGATAATGGCGTCGTAGCAGGTTTAATACGGCACTACTACTAGTGACAAGCTGGAATCCCCTAAACTTGTCACTGCCGTGTCGAGATACCAGGTCATGGTGTTTCTGGTTGGAGTTAAAGTGCAGCCGACGCGGTCGAGTGCCACACGACGCGTCTGGGCAGCCACCACCACTGGACTGATACGTCAGCACCCCCACAGTCAACCATTGTTATCCCATCTTCAACCACCAACTTCCACACGTCAAATATTTTCAAAAAGAAGCCCCAAGAGCTAAGTATGCTAGGAAGGCTTGCCTGAGGCCTTCATTTCGCATCAAAGACGGATCCTCGCAAACATGAAGCCTCTCGCCCCGTTGCTGAGCCAGCATTCCTCGCCGTCTACCAATGAGTCGACAGCTACCGCCTGCTGGTGTGCGATGCCACTGCTCATCGCCAAAGGTTAGCTGTGGCTAGCTGCTATAGGGGACTGGCTCTACCTTTCTAGTGCCCAACGCCGTGATACACCATCCTGGCCGCCGCTTCCATCCTGCTCATCGAAGCCCGTGTCGGAAACTGGAGGGGTGACCCATTTCCCTCCTCGCCAAAAGTAGGGCGTGGTAATGCTCCCTTCCATAACGTATCCCTCCAGGTTCACAGTCAGTACCTCTTTCAGTTCTCCCGGCGCGATCCTGGCCCGCCGACGAGCCTCATCATATGCTAGTCGACTGGTTGTCTTGAAGTGGGTGTGCTCCGACCTGACGGTCCTTGCACTGTCCACGACAAGCTCGTACTCTGGATGCTGGGGGGCTTCCTGTTCGGCTGGTCGACTCCCCGGCGATGGAAGTCGCCGCGGGAAAAAAGTTTCGAGAGGAGCGTGAGGAATGTCGAACTTTTCAAACTTGATCTCGCCATGGCGATCGACTAGGATTCTGAGCCGCAACGGGGTTTTATGTGAGGTGCCGATGAACTCTCCAAGTCCACGTGATAGCGATTCGAGGCCAGAGGGGCCGTCGAGAAGCTTTACAGCCGATCTCCAGCCCCAGTGACATGCCGCTTTCAGTAGTCTGTCTCGATGGTAGTCAAGCAAGTAAACTGGCGATTGGTGGTCGTAGTTCCATTTCGCGTGGTCGAGCCCTCCTCGGCTTGGAACTGTGACCAACTGCGGATCGTACCGCGGGGTGGAAACCAGGAGAAAGTCGTCAGCCATGGCTGTTGCTAAATGCCAGTACGACTATTACTAATAGTATCAGTGTAATCCGACCTCTTATTATCTGGTTGGGATAAAGTTGTAAAAATACTTTTAGGAGCTCCAGAATGGGCATCCGTCTCGAGTCCATTTGACTTGACGTGGAATATCAGCTGCAGTAATACGTAATCTGCTCCGTAGGTGTCCCACGAGTGACGAGGAGCTACTTCGTACGGGACGCATACTCCCCGAGAGCTCTACCACTGCCATTGCAGCAGTAAATTGCATGAATTCTAGGCTAAGATGGCCCCAATGCCCTCCTATGCTGATCCCATTGCCAAAAGACAAGTATAGAAATTGAACACCGAGGTACTATTACCTCGAAATTGCTTACCTTGGGTCTTGCTGCATTGAGGCCAGCCAGGGTCTGCCTGAGGCATGATGCAACGTGGGTAGGAACTAGGAAGCTTGCGGAAAAACCAGGAGTGGGGCAGCGACCCTGGTGCATCAGTGGCCCAGTGAGGCCAGCGCAGCCAGTGCAACCAGCGCAGCACCACTGCGCTACGTACTCGGCAGGTGTTTCTGTGGAGCTGCGCGGGTCTCCAGCAAGCTCAGGAAATTTCGTGGAACGACGTCTTCTCGGGACTCCTACGGTCTGCTTCGGTCATCATCTTTTTTTGCGCGTGCCCCCAACGAGCCCGGTCGCACCATACACCGCATCGTCTCCGGCTTCCCGCGCCCGCCAACATCGGCCGCTGATCCAGATACGACGCCCTCGTCACCCTTTCTTCCGCTCTCTCTTCGTTCTATTTTCTTTAATACTTGCTAATCCTACACCATGTCGAATCCCCTTCCGTCAATGCCTCCCGGCCAGCCGGCCGCCGTCGTCCACGTCGAACCCTCCTCCAGCCTGCTGGACCGCATATCTACCTGGGTTTCTGAGAACAAGGCTGTTGTCTACACCATCGCTGGTGTTGCTGTTGTTGTCACGGGTGCTGGTGCCATCTACTACCTCAATTCCGACTCGGTGCGTGCAACAAAACCCCCCCAACCAACCCTATTTGTCTCCCCGCGCCCTGGATGGCGTTTTCAACCTTGGGTCTTGTGGCGAGCTGAAGCTAATTTTTTTTATCCACGTGCAGAAACCGAAAGAACAGGGCCCCAAGCTCAGCAAGAAGGAGCGTCGCAAGCGGAAAGAAGCTGAGCGTAAGGCCGCCGAGTCCTCCAAGGAAGCTCCCTCTCAGCCCTCTCAGCCCCAAGCCGCCGCCCCATCGAGCGACTCGGAGCTGCCGGACGTTGACGAGGAATCTGTCCTAAAGTTGACCCAGCAGCAACGCGACGAGTACGCTGCGAAGCTTAAGGCGGCTGGTAACAAGGCCTATGGCGACAAGGCGTACAACAAGGCCATTGGGCTCTACACTAAGGCCATCCTATGCAAGCCCGACCCCGTCTTCTACTCCAACCGAGCTGCCTGCTACAGTGCTATGAGCGACTGGGACCATGTGATTGAGGACACGTCGGCGGCCATCAGCATGGACCCTGAGTACATCAAGGCCATCAACCGCCGTGCCGCCGCCTACGAGCACCAGAAGAAGTACTCTGAGGCCCTTCTCGACTTCACAGCGTCCTGCATCATCGACAACTTTAAGAGCGAGTCGACTGCTCTGGCCGTCGAGAGGCTTCTCAAAACCTTTGCCGAGCAGAAGGCCAAGGAGATGATGGCGTCCCGGCCTCCCAAGATGCCCAGCCCCATCTTTGTGGGCAACTACCTCCAGAGCTTCCGACAGAAGCCCCGCCCTGCCGGCCTCGAGGATTCTGTTCAGCTGCCGCCTGACACCGGTCTAGGCCAGCTGCAACTCGGTCTCCAGGGTCTCGAGAAGAGGACAGGCGACGGCTATGAGGAGGCGCGCCAGGCTTTCGAGAAGGCCGTGGAGCTCAATGAGCTCGGAGAACACGAGGCCCTGGCCTACAACATGCGCGGAACTGTCCGCACCCTCCTTGGCAACCACGCTGAGGCCACCAAGGACTTCGACCGCAGCATCGAGCTCGACCCCACCATGACACAGAGCTATATCAAGCGCGCTAGTATCAACCTCGAGCTTGGCGACGCCGCTGGCGCCGAGGCCGAGTTCGCCCGTGCCCTCGAGCAGGACAATAACGACCCCGACGTCTACTACCACCGCGCCCAGGCCCATTTCATCAAGGGTGACCTGTCGGAGGCTCAGAAGGACTACCAGAAGTCCATCGACCTTGACAAGGACTTCATCTTCTCTCACATCCAGCTCGGCGTGACCCAGTACAAGATGGGTTCTGTCGCCTCCTCCATGGCCACCTTCCGACGATGCATCAAGAACTTCCCCAAGGTGCCGGACGTGTACAACTACTACGGTGAGCTGCTGCTCGATCAGGGCAGCTTTTCTGAAGCTGTCGAGAAGTTCGATACCGCTATGGAGATGGAGAAGCAGTCTAAGCCCATGTCCATGAACGTGCTGCCTCTGATTAACAAGGCTCTCGCCCTCTTCCAGTGGAAGCAGGACTTCAAGGAGGCCGAGAACCTGTGCCAGAAGGCACTGATTAGTAAGTTCACGAGGGCTCCTTTTTATTCAGTCGTCATTGGCTAACAAACCATCGTAGTTGATCCCGAATGTGACATCGCTGTGGCCACCATGGCTCAGCTCCTCCTTCAGCAGAACAACGTCCCCGGTGCCCTTAAGTACTTTGAGCGCGCCGCAGAGCTCGCCCGCACCGAGGGCGAGATTGTCAACGCCCTGTCCTACGCCGAGGCTACGCGGACCCAGGTCCAGGTCACGGAGAAGTACCCCAAGCTGGCTGCCAAGCTCGCTGGTGGTGCGGGCCCCGCCGGCCTGCGCATGCCGCCTCAATAAACATTCAACATCTGTACCAAGAGACCAAAAAAAGGGGGTGGGTGTGGATATACCCGGTGATGACCCGGGTAACTGTAAGTGTACGAGGATATTCCTACGGATGGACGGGATGGGATGCTGCAGATAGCAGGTCATCGGAGGGGAGATGGGTTCTGCCGCGTATACAAGGGACAGGGCCGTATTGATCATCTCTGGCGTCGGGCGCTACTCTTGTAATGTGGAAAAGGCGCCCCTGTTGTACCTGTATATAATAATACTTCCCTCATGTTCTGATCCGAGGCGTGTGGACGGCGGAGACGGCACTTGCTGGACATCTGCTATTGATCGGGGAGGTAGAACCACAAGTCTCTTTTCATTATGTCCAGTCTTTGAAAATGACACCTCTTTTTGATTAAGGGGATGCGTCCGTATAATGTGGTTGGTGTCCCCATTCTTTCCCGTCTTCTCGTCGATGCTGGTATTACTTACTACTAGTACTTATTCACAAATCCAAAAGTCTCCCCCAGAGCATCCTTGAGAAGCATACGCATATTCCACAAACAGGAGTCCGCAAACAGGAGGGGTAGGTAGCCCGTGCAACGCCAAGTCCTTCACTTCTGTGTTTGTGAGACGCCCAGACCAACGCCGAGGCCGATAGCCAAGAGGACGAGGAACACGATGAAGGCGCACCACCACTTGAGTTTGCGGCGGCGGCGGGCATGATCACTGGCCTTGACGATCTCCTCGTTGCCCTTGCCAATGTTCTCGACGGTGTTCTCGGCGTTTCCCTCCGCGGCCTGGATGACAGGTTCCTGCTGCTCGACGGCGGTGGCAAGTTCGTCGTAGAGCTGGGCGAGCTCGGAGAGGGTCTGCTCGATGCGCTGGAGCTCGCTGTGACGCGCCCGCACGTTGCCCAGGACAGAGCTGGCATGTCCTGTCCGGTTCGTCCGCAGCTATCTTGGGTCAGTATCATCCCACGCAGAAAAAAAAGGGGGCTACCGCTGATGCGAACATACCGCTGTTTGGAAAACACCCTCGTTGCCCCAGTCCAACTCGGCCGCTTGTTGGACCTCGTTCTCACTGGCCTCGGGGTTGACGATCCGGTACTGGCGGGCAATCTGGTCGCGGTACCGATGCTGGTAGTCACGCTCAATACTCTGGTACTTGTCAAGCTCGGTCTTGAAGAAGCTTTTGAGAGAGTTGAGTTGGGGGCTCTTGGTGTTTTTGGAGACGTCGGTGGTGCGGGCGAGATCGCGTTCGAGGCCCTTGATGCCGTCCTTGATGGCCGTATTGCGGATCTGAGTCTGGGTGATGTACTGCTCCAGCTGGTCGCGAGCCTGGCCGTCAGCGCTGCTGAGGGTGCGCTGGTGCAGCTGGCCGATGTAGTCAACGTCGTAAGTGAGACTACTGATCTCACTGCGTAGGCTCTGCACCCTGTCCAGAAATTCCTGCTGCGTCATGACGGGTCCTCCCTGGGCCGGCGGAGGGCCGTAATTTTGCATCTCATACTGGCCCTGGGCGTACGGATTGAGCTGTATAACGGGCGCATTGAGGTCAGCATCATGTGTACATCCAGAATGGCGCGCAATGGCCAAAGTAAGTGCGGATGTTGAGAGCGCCGAGGCAGAGCATTCTCACCTCTGGGTACCCTTGGCCAGTCTCCTGCGCTGGGCCCTGCTGGTAGGGGTTCTGATTATACTGTCCGTACGACATGATGGGCGAGAGCTGCGATGATGATGCCAATGGCCGGTATGCAAAAAGAGTGACCTTAGAGCGACTAAGTTGCGCAATCTAAAGATTTGCGATGACAATGGCGGAGGGGCAGAAGCTCGGGGTCCGGGTGTTGTTTAAGCTTTCTGGTAAACTCTGCAGCGCATTGGACATCGACTCGACGGGTTATTGCGCAAGGTTAATCCAAAGACGGCCTGGAATGGGGCGGCAATGGATGAAGAGAGCACGCGCAAAAGCTCTGAGCTCTGAGCCGTGAGCCGTGAGCTGTGAGCTATAAGAACAACGATGCTATTGCTTGCTCCAGACTTCGGCGCACAGTGGAGATCGCTGGCGTTTCCCCAAAAAGGTTGTTGACTGGTGGAAGGAGCTGCCCGTTGAGCTCGACGTCACTCGTCACAGCACCTGGCAGGATCGGCAAGCTCAAATTCTCGATCCGAAGACGCCGAGGTGGAAAGAGACAGGCAATTCGTAGACGGCGAGGCGTTCGCGACCGTGAAACTCGAAGCAAGTCACCTTCAACGATAGGGCAGCACTAGAGGTCGAGGGAGGGGACGCAATGCAGGTCCAGCGAGCTGGGCAGTGGGCGAGAACGACGTTTTAATCCGCATGATGACATTGATGAGTGCGGACAGACCGGCAGTGTCGGCCCACTTGCAGATTGATCTCTCATGTCGCCGTGTGGCAGTCTTTTTCGACACCCCGAATAAGCTGCAGGCCGGAGCTTCTGTTTGGAACTTGGCCTCGACGAACCACTCGGTCGTCAGCCCACAACAGGGTGGATCAGTGGCTGTGCCACCTTCACAAAGGGTTTCTGCGAAGTTCTCATCCTCATCCAAGCCTCAGCAGAGCCTACACACTGCGGATAGGTATACGAATGCGACTGCTTAGATCTTTCTTGTCTCGTCCCATTCGGGACTTACCTGACCGCTAGCACCCCGCCTCTGCCCACTAGGAGGGCCTCAGGCAGACGACACTGAATCCGATGGATTGTTTGACGCGAGCGCCTTTAGTCCCGATCACTTATGGTAGCAGTCGATATGGTACGCATCATGATGGTTGGTCTGTTTGTACAGCTGCCTGGCAAGGCCGCCATTATGGCCACGTCCTATCCAACCCTAGTTGTTCTCTGCCTACTTATAAAAATGTGTGCGTTTCAGTGTCCTAAGTATTCTGTCAACCATCAGGGTTTGTCTGGTTCTGATCATCATGAGCCAATCACGACTCCATGCACTGAAGCCTCCACGTAATCCTCGCATCTCAAAGATCACTAGACCGTTTGCTTGTCTCCGGACTCCGCTAGACAAGCCTCGATTCGGCTTCCAGTTTTCTAGACGGCCCTTGTGTCATCCCACCGGCCGGTCTGAGATATTGTTCGCTCTCATATGGCGAATGCCATGTGCGCTGCCGTGCCGACGTGCCTCCCGCCGGGAGATCATCGTTGTGGGAAACCGGTGAAACTTCTGCCCGGAACAGCTCATGCACAGCCAATGTGATAGTCGTCGGCGTATTATCCACGGGCGGTTGTTAAGCCTCCACTAGGACAGCCATCTATTACCCCCGGCCTAGCATTGCCACCTCAGAGATAGTTCTTCTTCTTTGCCGTCCGCGTGTACTGTGTCAAATGCCACTCGCTGTCGCCCTTCTCCTCAAGTGTTGAACCGCGGATCTCGAATACGCGCATTGTCATTCGTGGACCGACCTCTGCGAGCTCAACACTGTCGTACCCCGTCCGAACAAATACGTGGTGTCGGACCTCGATGTTGTCGTCGATATTCTTGAATGTTACAACTCGGTTGCCGACCTTGTTCTTGCTGGTTATGGCTTCCCGCGGTGGGAAAATGTGCTTGAGTATCCTAGCCACCCGCTTGCCGAGCCGCGTGTTGAAACCATCCATGACAAGGTGTGGGAAACTCTCCGATACTGTTCCTCGGACGCTCCCAGGAATATCGTGACGAAGAACCACGTTGTGCAGACTGAAGGAAATCGTGGGACCCCACGGTAGATGGGATAGAGTGAGTGCCGTCGGTGTTCCGCGCTGTGTCGAAGTGAGCGTCAGTTTATGAGGTGGCCGGCTAGGTGTGAGATTCTTTGCTACTTACGTGCTCGTGCAAGAGGACTATGTCCGAGAGACCCGCGGACTTGGCCGATTTGACCAAATCTGGCAGGATAAGGTTTCCTCGGTTTAACCGTACCGCGGTTGGCAGTAGCAGACGGATCTCTTTGGCAAATGCTGCCAACCTCGAGGACGGGTTTCGGGATGTGGTCACCAATACACGGGGTTCGACGACTCCAGATAACTGGGCGTACTCATCATCTAGATCCAGCTGCTCGTTGGTGTCCTTGTCGGCCGATTCATCATATTGATAATCCTTCCTCAGGGCCTTGTCGTTGGCAATCTCTGGGTCCAATGGCTTGCCCGAAGCCAGCGACTCCCTCAGCTTCGCGCGCTTCTCGCTGATCTCGGCATCTCGCAGGAGGAGCGCCCGCCGGTAGAGGTAGTCGCGCCGTTGTCGTGCTTGTTTTCGCTTGAATTTAGTCAGTAATTTAATCTTGGTGAGTTTAGTAAAGGTGTGGAAACTCACAATCATTGTTGCGTTGTGTAGGGAAGGATTACAGGGAACTGGGAGTATCGCAGTGTCGGCGCATCTGGAATTTTTTCGAGCAACCCACCATTACAATAGGCTTATCAGCGCTAGAATTCTATCGATAAGGTGGCGAGGTGGCTTATCACGTGGCCGCAAAAATGTCCCACCATAGGGACCACACTCTATCGACGGCGTCAACAGAGTTGATGTTTTGTTTGCTCCCGAGTCAATCCTTTGGGTCATATGAAAGCCGCTGTCCCCGTCCATACTTCCAGATCTTTCCTATCCGAGATTTTCAATCTTTCCGCAGATTCTGCGCTGAGCCTAGTAGCCACCATTGTTCCGGCGCATCTCTCGCCGCGAGAATGTAAGGCCGACCTTGAACTATCTACGAATTTCTGCTTTGCGATCCATCTGGCATCGAACGCCATACTAGCATTCGCAATTTCTGCTGGAGGTACGCATACAGTTACAGGCTGTACGAGCCAGGGCCTTGGTCTCCGCACCGACGCATCACTGGCGATATCTCACCCCGCCATACCAAACTAACTCGACGCAAGATTTCTCCTCAGCTCGCTCGCTTGACCACGTCAGCTCTTCAACATGGAGGGCGCCTTTACTCATGTAGGCAACCATCTCATTTCCGACTCGGCCGCCGCTATCAAGGCCGGTGCCGACGATATCTCCGCCCTCGACCCTGATGAGAGCTTGCTTTATGGCAATTTCCCCTCCGCCAGCGGCCGGCGCCGCGCAGACGACGACGACAACCATAACGAGGCCTACGACGATGATGACAATGATAGCCTCAACAGCCCCCTCGACGGAACGGGCATGAAGCTCAAGGGCGCAGAGGACGAGAAGGAGCTACCGGCTCATGCTTGCGCGTAGGCACTATCGCCGTCCATCAAGGGACGAGGATCACGCTGACACTGGGTTACAGCTACTGTGGCATCCACTCCCCGAGTTGCGTTGTCAAATGTCTGACCTGCAACAAATGGTTCTGCAGCGCCCGTGGTAACGGCACCTCGACACACATTGTCAATCACCTTGTCCGAGCTCGCCACAAAGAAGTCCAATTACACCCCGAATCGACGCTTGGAGACACAATCCTGGAATGCTACAATTGCGGGACGAAAAATGCCTTCATCCTTGGATTTATCCCCGCCAAGTCAGACACCGTCGTTGTCCTGCTGTGCAGACAACCCTGCGCATCGGCATCGTCAAACAAGGATATGAACTGGGACACGTCTCGCTGGGAGCCGCTTATCGCTGAACGAGCCTTCCTCCCGTGGCTGATTTCGGAGCCTTCTGATGCCGAGCAGCTTCGAGCTCGCCATCTTACTCCTAATATGATTGCCAAGCTGGAGGAGATGTGGAAGGTTGAGCCTAGCGCCACAGTCGTGGACCTCGAGAAGTCTGCCAGCATCGAAGACGAGCCTCAGCCGGTCCTTCTCGAGTACGAGGACCCCTATCATTACCAAAACACTTTCGGACCGCTTGTCAAGATGGAGTCTGATTACGATAAGAAGCTCAAGGAGGCCCAATCCGAGGATAATCTTACTGTTCGATGGGACCTTGGCTTGAACAACAAGCATCTTGTGAGCTTCAATCTTCAAAAGATCGAGTCTGGAGACGTCAAGCTGGCTGTCGGGGACGAGATGCGACTTCGGTACAAGGGCGAGCTCCGGCCATCTTGGGAAGGCGTAGGGTACGTCATCAAGATCCCCAACAATCAGTCCGACGAGGTTTGCTTGGAGTTGCGGAAGGCCGGCAATGAAAAGTCTGTGCCCACGGACCTTTCCCACAACTTCTCAGCCGACTATGTGTGGAAGGCAACCTCCTACGACCGCATGCAGCTGGCCATGAAAACATTCGCCGTGGATGATATGAGCGTCTCTGGGTACATTTTCCATACGCTCCTAGGAAAGGAGGTGAAATTCCAGCCCATGAAGTTGAACCTGCCTAAGAAGTGGTCTGCACCTGGCCTTCCAGATCTCAACAACAGCCAGGTCGAGGCTATCAAGTCTTGCTTGCAGAAGCCCCTGAGCCTCATTCAGGGCCCTCCTGGAACAGGCAAGACGGTGACCTCTGCCACTGTCATCTACCACCTCTCCAAGATCACAGGAAACCAAGTTTTAGTGTGCGCACCGTCCAACGTTGCTGTCGATCAGCTCTGCGAGCGCATCCACAAGACTGGGCTGAAGGTTGTCCGTTTGACAGCCAAGTCTCGCGAGGATGTCGAGTCTTCGGTCAGCTTCCTTGCTCTCCACGAGCAAGTTCGCATGGCTGAGCACAACAGTGAGCTTGTCAAGCTATCTCAGCTGAAGAGCCAAGTTGGAGAGCTCTCGAGCCAGGACGAGAAGAAGTTCAAGCAACTCACGAAGGCTGCCGAGCGCGAAATCCTGTCCAACGCCGATGTGGTCTGCTGCACGTGTGTAGGCGCCGGCGATCCGCGCCTTTCGAAGATGAAGTTCCGCAACGTTCTCATTGACGAGTCAACGCAGTCGGCTGAACCTGAGTGCATTATCCCGCTTGTTCTTGGATGCAAGCAAGTCGTCCTTGTCGGTGATCATAAGCAGCTTGGGCCTGTCATCATGAACAAGAAGGCAGCCAAGGCTGGACTTAACCAATCCCTCTTCGAGCGTCTAGTCAACCTTGGCCACCAGCCGTTGATGCTCAACACCCAGTACCGCATGCACCCGTGCCTGTCCCAATTCCCTTCCAACATGTTCTACGAAGGGCACCTGCAGAACGGTGTGACAGCTGAGACTAGGTTGAGAAAGGATGTTGACTTCCCCTGGCCTTTGCCGGAGATGCCTATGATGTTCTGGACCAACCTAGGCCTTGAAGAAATCTCAGCGTCTGGAACGTCTTATCTTAACCGTACCGAAGCGTCGAACGTGGAGAAAGCCATCACTCGCTTCTTCAAGGCTGGCGTGAAGCCTGCTGATATTGGTGTTATCACGCCATATGAGGGACAGAGGAGCTACATCGTGACGACGATGCAGAACTCGGGAACCTTCAAGAAGGAGCTGTATAAGGAGGTCGAGGTCGCGTCTGTTGACGCCTTTCAGGGCCGAGAAAAGGACTTCATCGTTCTCTCTTGTGTGCGATCCAACGACAACCAGGGCATTGGCTTCTTGTCGGACCCGCGACGTCTCAACGTGGCCTTGACGCGAGCCAAGTACGGCCTGGTGATTCTTGGAAATCCCAAGGTCCTTTCCAAGCACGAACTGTGGCACAATCTCCTAGTTCACTTCAAGGACCGCAAGTGCTTCGTCGAAGGCCCTCTCACCAACCTCCAGGCTTGCCTTCTTCAGTTTGCCCGTCCCAAGATCAGCTATCGGCCCAAGAACCACCAGCACCCGCAGCACCCGCAGCACCCGCAGCACCGCCAAGCCGTTGGACAGATGAATGGCCGTTACTACGACCGACCCGCCCGCGAGCTCGACTCGGGATCCATGCTTTCCTATATCCCCGACGACGTTTCATCGGTGCACAGTTCTGCGTTCGGAGGAGCGGCGCTGGGTGGAGCATTCCCCAGCATGTTCTCCAACTTCAACCCAGAGCAGTGGCCGGGGCTCCCCGGTGTCTCTGGCGCTGGGCGTGGCGGCAAAGCTCGCGGGCGTGGGACAGAGAGTGTCGCTGGAGAAAGTGTTGCCAACTCTGAGTTCACGGATGCTTCGAGCAGCATCATTGGGGGCCGAGGTGTTGGCCAGGGAGGCGTCAGCCTCGGAGCTGGGCTGCATGATGCTGTGTCGGGAATGAGGGCTCTGTCTTTCAACCAGAGCGACCGCTTGAAGCAGTACGTTGAGAGTAACGGCCGCATGGGACCCAGCAACGGGTACGGCCGCCGATACGACGACGACGAGAAGAGCGTCAGCACAGCATTCCACAGCCAGATAGGACGCGGATACGATTGAGGACTGTGCGAGACGACCAGCAGAAGAAGCTGAGATGATGGTTCAGGATGATTGCAGCCGCCTGCTTACCCGAAGAGTCAGAACACTTCCTCAGCAGGTCCTTGTCGCCTCGACACGCGGCATTGACTCTCACTGCCAGAGCAGCAGCCTGCCAGCCCGTGGCCAAGGATCTTTTGGACAGATGGGCTACGAATACAGCGACAGCGCAAGGCCGTCGCACGTTGCCTTGGAAGAGGGGAGAGCTCAGCGTCGGTAGCTCAGCCAGTATCTCAACGCCAGTGCAGGGAGTCGGAGTCGACGCGACGGGCTGAAGCACGGTGACAACCATGGCCGGCAGGCAGGACACATGTAGTCCTGACACGCAGCATGGGTAGCATGGTTGCGTTTCGGCAAAGTCCGCAGACACGCCGCGACAGCAAGAGGTTGGATGGCGAGTGAAGACCGAGCCGCAACTCCCGCGTGGGACACGTGCTTCGATGTATCTCGCCGTTGCAAGGACCGACCCGTCGATTACGAAATGGATTATTAGAAAGAAGGTCAAACGATATACGCGGCGGCGGTGTCGCCGCGCGACAGTTGTGCGACCGAAGAACTGACCCCAGTCACTCATTGAGCAGATCGAAGCTCTAGCAAACCAAAATAGAACAGTCGTTACCGCAGCCATATGCCATTACTATGTACTGCATATACCAGTAGCATGATCATGTATTCTGTTTGTAGGGACCCGTAGCAGTATTATCCATGGCCCATGTCGTCTCATGGATGCTGCTCAGACCTCGGTTGGGTAATTGCATCCGTAGATAGGATAGGGTACGGACTACGGATACGTATGTACGAGCTAATACTATTTGACCAATCTCAATTGATCCTTCCGCTCTCTGGTGTGTACTGCATGCTGGATGGGCTTCTCGGCGGAGGAATTGTATCAGCTC
This sequence comes from Amphichorda felina, assembly GCA_016490725.1. NCBI lineage: Eukaryota > Fungi > Ascomycota > Sordariomycetes > Hypocreales > Bionectriaceae > Amphichorda > Amphichorda felina. The sequence goes on along the minus strand of JAEMHR010000006.1, from coordinate 181,594 downwards.
CGGCACCGAGTCTGTGGCGGGCAATTGATAGCCAGTACGGATATTAATCTATTAGTACTCTGTACGGATACTGAGCCAACCCTCCTGGCGTTGAAGAATGGAGCCCCTGAAGAACCCACAAGCCACAGCCCCCCCCACTTGGTGACCCTCCCCCCGTGGGCCGTGGGTCCCTCGGTGCATTGTACATTAGTACTCGTACTTACTAGGTATTAATAGACTCTTTGGCAGTCGTACGTACGAGTACGAGTACATTACGTCTTCGTACGTATTACTTCGTGCGTGCGTGAGTTTTACCTACTGTGGTAACGCCCGAGACACTTGAGGACGAATCCCCACCAGTTAGATGCCGCTGATCCAAGCAACAGATGGACATGATGGATCTCATGGAGGGAACACACCAATACTATCCGTACCGGATGCGGGAGGCAGCTGGGGTCTGGCCCAGCCACAGCGCTGTATGCGTACTACGGAGGTAAGGTACGTAGTATGCGAAGTACGTGTACATACTAATCTGTACTTACTACCTGTAAGCCTGCAGCATTGGACAGTGGCTGCACGCCTGCAAGCCTCCACTGCAACGCTGCCCTGGCTCCAGCTTCCACTGCCTGCCCTGCATGGGCCAGGACCAGGATGCACGCTGCACACGCTGTCTCAGGGACCTCCATGTTCCACAGGCACGAGCTCCGTCCACTTGCTGTGTCCTCCGAGCTAATCTTCACCTCGACACTGTTTCCTTTTCTACTTTCCCCCCCCAATTTCCTAACCGCCATCGTTTCTGCTGGCCGCTTTGCCTCCCTTGTTCTGGACTCCCTCTTCCTCTCATTCTGCGTACCTGGTCGACCATACAAAGCTTGATTGTGTCGATCCCGTCGTATCGGCACCCAGCGCCACTCCCGACGCCAGAACCAGCCCAGCCCCGAGTTAATCCAACGCCGTTCAGAACGTCAAGGGAGACATGCGCCAGTCATGTTGAACCAACTCCAAGGACGACTCGGTCGTCGCTACATCGCCATTCTTGCCTTCCTCTGCCTCTGCCTCTTCTTCTGGCGCGGCTTCGACCTGGCCCCATCCGACTCGGATTCCTACTCCTCAACCTCCTCCGAGACCTCTACCGGCCCCAAGACCGTCGACAGCTTCACCTACATCCCCAGCTCCTATGACTGGAGCAAGGCCAAGGTCTTCCACCCTGTGGAGGACATGAAGTCCCCGCCCTCGGGCAAGTCCAAGCGCCTCTCCCGCGTCCAGGCTCGCACCACATCTGCCATGCTCAAGGATGATGTCTCCGCCAAGCGCAAGCAGACCATCAAGGCCAAGTTCGTCAAGAGCTGGGAGGCCTACAAGACACACGCCTGGACCAAGGACGAGCTGCAGCCTCTCTCTGGTAAGGGTAAGCAGACCCTCTCTGGCTGGTCTGCCCAGCTGGTCGACGCCATGGACACCCTCTGGATCATGGATATGAAGGACGACTTCCGCCGCGCCGTCAAGGAGGTCGCCGTCATCGACTGGTCCAAGACGAGCGACCCCAAGATCAACCTGTTTGAGGTCACGATTCGCTACCTCGGAGGAATCCTCGCCGCCTACGAGCTGTCCAATGAGCCCGCTCTGCTGGCCAAGGCCACCGAGCTGGGCGACGCCCTCTACGCTACCTTTGACACCCCCAACCGCCTGCCGTCGCATTGGCTCTACTACGATGCTGCTCTCCAAGGGACCCAGCAGGCCGACAAGAGCATGTCCGGCGCCGCTGGCGGAACCCTGTCCCTCGAGTTCACGCGCCTCAGCCAGATCACGGGCGATCCCAAGTACTACGATGCCACCGAGCGCCTCAAGCAGTTCTTCTACAGGTTCCAGAACGACACCATGATCCCCGGGCTCTGGCCTCACGACATGAACTATCGCGATGAGATTGTCGACGACTCCAGGTTCAACCTCGGCGCTGGCATGGACTCCATGTACGAGTATCTACCCAAGATGCATGCCCTGCTGGGTGGACTGGATCCGGAATACGAGGCCATGATCACCTCGGCACTAGACGCCGCCAAGGAGAACCTCCTGTTCCGACCCATGACCCCTAATGACGACAACATCCTGATGTCCGGCAGCGTCACTGTCAAAGGCGACAAGCATATCATGCTTTCCGAGATGGAGCATTTGACCTGCTTTGTGGGCGGCATGTACGGACTCGCGGGCAAGCTGCTCTCGCGGGAGGACTATATCGACCTAGCCTCACGTCTCACCAACGGCTGCGTCTGGGCCTATGATGCCTTCGATTCCAACATCATGCCCGAGAACTCGCAGCTCGTGCCGTGCAGCAACCTTGACGGGCCCTGTCCCTACGACAGCGACGCTGTATCGAAGGACCGGACTACGACGCTCCCAGATGGGTTTGTCCGTGTCCGTGACCCAAAGTACATGCTGCGGCCCGAGGCCATCGAGAGTGTCTTTTATATGTGGCGCATCACGGGCGATCACACGTGGAGAGAGGCGGCGTGGCGCATGTGGGAAGCTATCGTCAAAGAGACGGAGACGGAGATTGCCTTTGCATCAATTAAGGACGTAACGACCCAAGCAAGCCCCAAAGCTGACTCAATGGAGGTAAGTACCTTGTTATTCAGAAAAGTCGCACTTGCCACATGAACTGACCGGGTTCGTAGACGTTTTGGATGGGAGAGACCCTCAAGTACTTCTACCTCATCTTTGACGACGAGAGCAACATCAATCTGGACGAGTGGGTCCTCAATACCGAGGCACACCCCCTGAAGCGTCCGCACTAAAGAAAAGAAACGTCGTAAGGGAAATATTATTATAATAGCATGAGAGAAACCATGCACCATTGTCCGTGTTGGTTGGACATGACATATATATCTGGGTGACATGGGTTACGTTAACGGCCTGATCGAGAGGCGTTGGATGGGGATAATAGACTTATATGTGTGTGAGATATGGAGATTCACTTGTATATTAAGTCAAGGGCGAACTTTGGAATAAAATCAATTACTGACATTATGAGCACGCAACTGACTTGTAGTCTGGCTCCCAATGAGGATATGATTGATACCTAGAGCTTTTCGGTACCTACCTACCTAGAGAGCGTTCTACTAGATGCATAACCTCACATATGCATATCTGTTCTGGCTCCATCTCCAATGCATCACGTCACAATATCCAAACCTCCCGTATCCCGCCCAAACCACCTGAACCCGAAGTCACATTCTTCGGGTCCCGTCGTGATGAGGCATGCCAGTCCGTCCCTCCCCTTTCCTCCGCCGGGTAGCCGTCCAGCCACAGCCATGCCTCGTCGCCTCCCGTCGAAGCTTTGCCAGCACCTCGCGGTCGCACCGAGATGACCACCACCACCACCACCACCACCATCACATCTCCAAGAAGAACCACTACGAGCGCCTTAACATCCACCACGAGGCCTCGCCCTCCGAAATCAAGAAGTAAGCCTCCCCCCCTTCTCTCCTTCTATCCCTTCCCGAACTAGGAACAACCCATCGCTAACAATGCCACACACAAAGGTCCTTCTACAAGCTCTCCAAAGCACACCACCCAGACGCCAACCCCCACGACCCCAACGCCTCCCACACCTTCTCCCTCCTCTCCGAGTCCTACACCGTCCTCTCCGACGCCACCCGCCGCACCGCCTACGACCGCGACGTCCTCCGCCTCCACCAGCGCGCCCACTCCCACCCGGGCAGCCCCCACCCCCCGCGCGGCTCCTACCACAGCGCCGGCGGCCGCCCGGCCTCAGGCCTGAGCCGCAGGAGGGGCACCTTCCGCGGCCCACCCCCGAGCTTCTACCGCGCGGGCGGCTACGGCGCGCACGAGGAGAAGCGCAGGCGCGCGCACGAGGAGTCCACGGCCGGCGAGAGCAAGGGGGGGACCAGCGGCCAGCAGGGGCCCAGCAGCAGCAGCAGCAGCAGCAGGCCCGGGAGCGAGAGTTCTGCGCACGGGGGCATGGGCCCCGGGGGCGACCCCTTTGGACACCAGGACGACGTGCCGCACTTTGACAGGCAGGGCCACCAGCGGACGCAGCGGCGCGAGGATGAGAGGCGGTGGCAGCGGACGCACCGCACGCGGAGGGCGGTGGACGATGACAACGTGGAGTTTGAGCCGCAGATGAGCCTGGGGGCGCACTTCATGATCGTCATGGGGATCCTGGCAACGAGCTTTGCGGTGCCGGCGCTGTACCTCCGCTTCGCTCGGTCGGGGCGGAAGAAGAAGCGGGAGGCGCATGGGTAGTAAGTGGCATTGGGAAATGAGACGCTTCCGTCATTGTATCTACCTATTAGAAGTCGTTGTACGCATAGCTATATCAAACAAACGAATGCATATCATATAGAAACGCGACGCGATGCGAGAAATATTGAGATATTACTTGCGCGAGTTTCAATTATCCACTGCCCTATACTCTACAGCCGAAAATCCATCGCAGTGCACGTCCGGGTACAGTACAAAAGGCGACCCTTGTCTACGAGCCGACTTTGAGAAGCCGTCCGGCGGATGCTACGCCAGATGCTGTCAGGAGGCGGTACAGTATACTTAACCCTGGAAGGTGAAGCTGGCACCGAGCTGTGACATATGTGTTAGCGGCAAAAATTGCTACTGTACAGAAGGGAGAGAGAGTACGAACCTTGTGGGTAGCCTGGTCGAGCTTCTGGGTATCGAAAGAGCCACCGAGGCCAAGGGTAACACCCTCACGGAGGAGGACGTTGTAGGCCAGGGCAGCAATACCGCGGTCGTTGATCTTGAACTATTAGGTAGAAAAAAAGAGGTCAATGGCTGAGCTGGGAGACAACAAATTGCAAACTGTCAGGAGGGCATCAAACCTTGGCGAAGGACACGGGGTCGATGCGGTACTTGGAGGCAACCTCAAGGCCGACAGTGTTGCCGGTCTTGGAGTTCCAGGTGGCCTTAGCACCGGCCTCGACCTGGCTGTTGACCTTGTGGTAGTAAGAGGCAGCGAAAACACTGAGGTTGTCGGAGGCGGTGACAGCGGCGCTGTACTGGGGGGCAGCGTAGCCGACGGCGGCGCTGTAGGCAGTCAGGGCAGCCTTGTTGACGTCGTAGCCAGCGCTGGCACCGGCGAGGAAACCCTCGTGGCCGACGACGGCATCAACGTTGGCGGTGGGGCCCTTGAGCAGGTCAAAGAAGGCACGGCCGTGGAAGCCAGGCTGCCTGAAGTGAAGGTTGAACTTAGCACCCTTAGCGGCAGTGGCGGGGAGGAAGTTGAAGAGACCCTCGAGCTTGAGGCCCTGGGCGAGGGTGTCGTTGACCTCAAGCTTGGTGTCGAGGGCGTTGGCGGTGTTCCACGTCTGGGTGAGGGTCAGGCCTGCGCGTGAATAGAACATTAGCAGCTGAGCAAAGCCATGGTCTTGGCCAGGTCTAAGAAACATCGCGAATTCCAGCGGCCAGCCAGAGCCGGGGCCGAGGATGCGCGATATCCTTATGGAGCCTAAAGGAGCAGAAGGGCGGGGGGGTGATGATGATGTCGGCGTCAATCGCCGCGCGCTTTTTGAAGGACTTTTGCGATGCTGGGGTTCTGTACCGGTGGGCTTGTCGGTGTATTTTCCCTCGATCTGGGGGGAGAGGTCAGCATCATGGTCGCGATAACGTAGCGGCACCGAATGGAAAAGTACTCACGGCAGCAGAGGTGGCCTTCTCGTGGCTGGACTTGCCGGTCACCTTGAAGGCGACGCCATTGGGGGCAGTGTCCTTGAACTCGAAGGTGGTGGCAGCGAGGTGGTAGAAATCCTTGTTAAGGAGCTATACGGAGGGGAAGGACGCGCCCTGGAGTCAGCCAGTGCCCATCATCACAACACGACACACGGGGAAAAAGCGGTGATCCTCGGCAGAGCTTCCGCGAAAGCTGGGGGAGCTAGTTCCCACGCGGAATTTGCTCCTGTTTGGAAAGAAGAAGACGTACATCGTTGGCCGGCTTGGCAATATCAGAGAAAGCGGGGACAGACATGATGGGCGGTTTGGGGGAGAATGAGGCTGAAGATGAGCGCAAATTCAAGTATGATGGGATGGAGTCAAGAGAGGATTTGTTGAATCGGGAGCGGGAGTCTGAGACGGGGGACGAGCTTTGATGGGGCGACCCGGTGAAATGCGAATTGGGCCAAGCAGGGCTGCAGGATCACATTACCGGGGAGCGGAAAATGGTAAGGGCGACGTGCAGCCAATGGGAGCGCTCAGATGCGGGTTCGGCGCCCCACCGGCGCCCTCTCATGCCGACTGGCGCAGGCTGGCGTCCACCGAGCAACCAACTGGAGCCGAAGAGCCCTCCTGGAACTGAGCTGGTGACCTCGTCGGCTGATGTCGGGCGAAATACTACCAGTGACCAACGATGCGAGGGTGGTGTTCCACGTGGGGATCTTCAGGTGTCTGAGAGACTTTCTCAGGAACGAGGGAAATGAGGGGCAATGAGCCATCCTCATGCGTTTATGCTATCTCCTTGTGGGAAGGCTTGGAACTCTCATGCCTTGAGTGAGTCGAGTGACTTTTAGTCTCCTTTTTAGTGCCTCTATACTTCTAGATCCTTCCTCCCGGTGCTTAAGTGTCCAGCCGTACATGACAACGTCCAGAACATACCCCCGAGGTAATTGTTAGTCTATGCAAACTTGATATGGCTAACGAGAATAGAGACATGTCATTCACATGAGCGCGTTATTGAGTGGGAACGCATTAACATACTGTCTCGCAAATTTGGCTCAGCCACACGACGCCATGCGTGGCCCATGAGACGTACGAGTAGAACACCAACGAGAGACAATGAATACGTATGGAGTAGGTGCAGCAAGTGGTTGGGATCAAACAATCCAAGAGAGCCTTTTTGAATTTACCCCATACTATAGATGAGTTGACTCTTCCCAGCTGGAACTCAGGCTTGATATCTAGCCGTAGGTACACCATGTTTTCCCAAAATCTATACAACTAGCCACCAAAACGCCCTTAACGGCCGACGTTGGTCAAGCCCGCCCGATTTTTATCATGTAAATGACGTCTGTCTTTTTTCTTTAAACAGCGTTCTCGTACTTCTGGAGATGGGTAGCGATAGCCCTGAAAACACATTTTGTCAGCACACCATCATCACTTATATCCTTTCAGCGGGACACAAACCTTCCACTGGGGTCGGACTGCTTAGACCAGGTGGGGGCCCAGCGCATAACGGTCGAGGCGCAGCGAGGGGGGAAGTGCTCGTCGAACATCAGGCGGTACCAGTAACTAAGAGTCTAAGTCAGCTTCACGATCTTCACGCTGGCGCATTGACAGAGAGGGTGCACGTACGCCTCCTTGGTATCGGGAATATCAGTGCCCCACTCAGGCTTGGGGTTCTTCATCATGTCGTCCGTGATGTGCAGCTCAGCGTTGTCCTTGAGAGCGTCGATCCATCCGTAGCCGACACCGTCCGAGAACTGCTCCTTCTGGCGCCAGAGAATCTCATCGGGCAGGTAAGGCTCAGTCTCGGGCTCGTCGGTGGTGTCAAAGGCCTTGCGGAGAATGTACTTCTCGAGCCTGTCCTTGGTGATCATCTTCTCGGCAGGATCGAAGCTCATGGCCGTCTCGAGGAACTATAACTCAAGTTAGTCACCGCTGCATACTCAAAAAAAAAAAATTCCCTTGTGGATTTTCAACTCACCTCCTTGTCCAGGAACGGCACACGGGCCTCCAGGCCCCAAGCTGAGGTAGACTTGTTGGCGCGCAGGCAGTCGGCATAGTGGAGGTTCTTGACACGGCGGACCGTCTCCTCGTGGAAAGCCTTCTTGTCGGGGGCGGCATGGAAGTAAAGGTATCCGCCGAAGATCTCGTCGCTGCCCTCGCCACTCAGGACCATCTTGATGCCCATAGCCTTGATCTTGCGCGACAGGAGGTACATGGGGGTCGAAGCACGGATCGTGGTAACATCGTAGGTCTCCAGGTGGTAGATGACGTCGGACAGAGCGTTGAGGCCATCCTCGATGGTGAAGGTCATGACATGGTGGCGGGTTCCAAGGAACTTAGCGACCTTGAGAGCCGCCTCGTTATCCGGGGATCCAGGCAGACCGATAGAGAAGCTGTTGAGCTGGGGCAGGTAGGTAGCAGTCGAGAGGTTGTCGTCGTCGTCGATACCAACCAGGCCCTCGCCGTTCTCGGCAGAGTCAGCGGCCTCCAGGGCCTTCTTCTTCAGGCGGAGGGTCTCGCGCTGGGCGATGGCGGCAACCAAGCTCGAATCGAGGCCGCCAGAGAGGAGCACGCCGTAGGGGACCTCAGCCATCAGACGTTTCCGCACAGACTTCTCGAGCGAGTGTCGCAGAGCCTTCAGGTCGACGGGAGCCGAGGGCACGTTGGTGGGGTCCCACCAGCTAGGGTTGAAATAGCGCGTGGTCTCGCCCGTCTTGGAGTCGAAAACATGGCCGGGGGGGAAGGCCACAATCTTGTCGCAAACGGGGTGGAGGGACTTAAGCTCGGAAGCAAAGTACACCGCGCCGGGCTCCTTCCAGGACCAGCCCTGGTAGAAGGTGGTGATGCCGATCGGGTCACGGGCGGCAATGGTGCGGTCCTGCTTCTTGTCGTACAGGACGAAGGAGAACATGCCATCGAGGTGCTTGGGGGCGTCGATGTCGTACTCCTCGTACTACAAAAGCCAGCATTAGCACTTGGTGGCCCAGTTGTCCGGGGGAGGAAGGATCTCCAATAGACATACCAGAGGGATGATGACTTCGCAGTCGGAGTGCGTCTTGAAGTTGTATGTGTGCTTCAGATGCTTGCGGATCAGGCGGTGGTTGTAGATCTCGCCGTTGACAGCGAGAATGATGGACTCGTCGTCATTGACCAGGGGCTGGGCGCCAGAGTCTGTACACACAAAAGTTAGCCAAGCGAGGTCAGAGGAGTAGCGGTGGTATGGATGGCACTCACCGACGCCAACAATGCTGAGACGCTCATGGCAGAGGACTAGGCCGAAAGTCAGCGACAATACCAGTCAGTTCCAGGCCCAATTGACCTACTTGTGTTGTTGCAAATCACGTTTCCACCTAGACACATAAAGGTCAGTAGCCGCTCGGCAATTCCCTTGGTACCCACGAGACTCACTCCAATCAGGGCCACGATGGCGGATTCTGGGGCGCTCTGGTTAGCCGTCTGGTATAAACTGGGCGCAGGGGAACAGGGGCAACATACTGCTTCGCAAGGCGCAGCGCCGTGGGCTTGAATTTCTGGACGTCGGGGTGACTGCGATCAATGTCAGTTTCTGGCCTTATTTTTTCCTGCGCAAGGACGCATGGCGGGGTTCCAGAATGTGCCCCTCCATGGGCGTCGCCTGCAGCAGCCAAATGGACGAACAGGGCAGGTGAGCTTACCGGTGACAAGCGAAGATGCCACACATGATTGCGGTCGGTAGTGAACAACGAGGATGGGATACAGTATGCGCAACGACAGCGGACAACGGAGGGCGACAAATTTAAAAAGGGTTGCTGGAGAGGGAGGAAGAGTCAGAGGTGGCGTCCGAAAATCGCGTTAGCCGGAGCCCGGCGATCCACAACTTTCAACAAGCCTAAAGGCCAAGCAAACCCCAAACCTCGACGTCAGGAACACGGTGACTGAGTCGCCGTTCCACCGGCCGACTTCGGTCCTGGAATGGATGCCCCCCCATTGGCTGAACTCGAGCCACATCCTGCATCCCAGCAATTCAGGTACCAAGCCGCCGATAAGAGGGCCCATCCAACGTTGTGCGGAGGTGGCACCATCCTCAGTACGAATACGTAGCATTGATTATTACAATGGGACCCGTGGGACAGGAACCCGAACGTAATCTAATACTACCACAGAGCATTCATTCAGTCAGAAGGGACCTCTCCTCTTACCCATCGACATCGGAGCCAAGCTTGAGAAGCCGCTTTCATAACTTCACCCTCGCTACCCTCACATACCTATGCCCCGTCGCTCCTGAATCAGCCAGCATGAGCTGCAGCTGCAAAGACCACGACGGCTGCACAGGGCCCGATAAGCACTACACCCTGCATCACCTTAGCCTAGGGGACCAAACCTATGACATCCTCTTTTACCTGACACAATCGCCGGCGTTGGAGGAGGACACGGCGCCCGCAGTCGACTTGGCTCCTCGGAACTAAACGTCTAGTAGGTGAGGTGGCAAGAGCCTAACAGCGAAAGCCTTGCCACGCCCAAGTGGATGCCAGTCTGCGGGCACACAACGCCTCGTAAGTCGTCTTTCGTAGCATTTAGAATGTTCTCTTGCCGATCTCTACCCTTTGTCATGCGAATCTTAAACCCCTTCCAATCCATCGTAGGTCTCGGATCAAGACGTCACCATCTCGACATCCATGCGACGTAACCCTCGTTCGCTTGATATTGTTTGCCCCTCCGAAACGCCCAATAGAAAAAATAGCCGTTGTAAATGACTGCCCGTACCTTCCACGAGCAGGTCCCTCCGTTTTGACGTACTCGACTCAAGGCGCTGGGTTCTCGCGAACCACACGCTTGACCCGCCTCTCGTACTCAACCCGATCCTTCCGAAACAGATTGTAGGCCTCAGCCTGGGCGGGCGACTCGGGGTTGGGGTCGTTGAGCAGGTCCTGGATGCCCAGGAGAATCTGCTTGACGGTGATGGCGGGTTTCCACGCCTCGTCTTCGTTAAGGATGGACAGGCAGACGGTGCCCGAGGGATACACGTTGGGGTGGAACAGTGGCGGGACGAACTTGCCTGCAAAGTAACACCAGTTAGCATCGCATTTGCTAGAGAATAGAAGCCACCCGGCTCTGCACTCACACTTCGGGGGCTTCGTGGGGTACTCTAGTGATCTGGGTGTCAGCCTCGTTTCTGGTGTCATCGTAGCAACTGTTGGCCAATCTCACCCTCAGGGAACGCCATAGTCAGCTTGAACAGGCCGCCCTCCCAAATAGTCTTCTCCTTTCCAGGAACACCACACTCCCAGTTCTTCAGATCGAGCACACCCTCCTTGGTTCGCGCAGGTTTCGCATAGAAGCCGAACGGGTGGTCGCGGCGCCACTGCTTCCTAGAGAAAATCAGCACGACGAATAGCGCGGACCGAAGAGGTCACACATAGGCTTACCGTTCCTCCTGTAGCCGGTTCTGACACAGAGCCATGGCGACGAGTTCGTTGTTGGAGTGGTTGTGGTTGTCCCGAGATGGAGGATGGAGGTGCAGATCAGTGCGATGTGTGGAGCGCAGAGTTGGAGGCACCAAGTTCGGCGGGAACGGTGCGCACCGAGTAGAAAGAGGAGTTACTGTCAGATGGGGAAATTTGAAGAAAGGATGCAAGTGCCCAGGTGGCCAGAGCTCGTGTGCGCGGGGTCGGTCTGAGGAATCAAAGAGGGAGGAATTTCTGACAACAGCTCATCCGATAATAGTCGAGGTTTCGGACGGGCCCAAGACCGTGAATCGCGGTCCAGCTGCGGGAGGGCTGCGAGCCTGCGACACCCACAGGCGCTGAGTCGGGCCTGGCCAGGTCCCCACTGCAGGGGATACTCCATCTGGCATGGACCCATGGATGGATGCTGGAGCCTGGAGGGGTGCTATGGACCTGTGTGCTCAGGTGGTGCCAAGGTGGTGCTGTGCAGCCTGCAGCAGTCAGTGTCTGGACTCTCTGGATAGGTGCTGTGCGCGGGGCGCCGTGGGGCGACAACGTCCATTGAGATGCCACCCACTTCCTCGGCTCAAGCTCAACGCTGAACCACGGTGAGCCCTAGGCGAGATATTCCCAATATTCAACCCTGCTGAGTGCCTCAACGTGGTCTCACACCTAAACCACTCTCTATTCTACCACTTGGCGCTGCCCAGGCCTTATAGACCCGGTCCTCCAGTCACGACTCGACCTCTTATCAGACCACCGCACCAGACCTCCGTCCGCCACAACATCTCTGTCGAGGCACATCAACTACAGACTTGCGGTCACGGTGTGCTGTTCTTGCTTTGACGGTCATACGAGTCCTCCCTTCTATTTGCTCGTTGGGTTATGAGAATTGCTCTTGGTTTGACCTCCTAACGCAGTTCCGCCATGAGTTCGGTAGAGCAGGCCAAGGGGGAGGGAGCGGGGATGCCAGCAGAGCATGTGAAGTCGCCCGAGGGCGCAAACAGTGAGGCAACAAAGCCTCAGCAGGCGACTGTTGACGACGTTCCCGATCCCGATGAGGACGATTTGGATGATCTAGATGGTATGGTGAACTAGAGCAAGGCTATTTTGCTATTTCAGTTGCGCTTGCTAATGCCATGTGCGACCAGACATGCTGACCGAGTTCTCGGCTGTCAAGGTGGACTCTCAGAAACCAGTCGCGGCCGCTCAGCCAGAAGCATCGCAACCCAAACCAGAACCGAAGAAGGCCGCCCCCGAACCGGAATCCGCGCCCGCGCCGGAGGATGCCTTCTCGGAAGAGGAGTTTGCAAAGCAGCTCCAGGCAGGCATGGCTGACCTCCTCGGCGAGCTGGAGAAATCAGTGAGTTGCAATTCCCAAGAGACGAGGTATGGTTCATGCTGACATGACGACAGCCCGATATGCAGGCGCAGTTTGAGAACATCTTCAAGCAGATGAGCGAGGGAGCCACCCAAGCAGACGGCTCCGAGCAGCCGGCAGCCGGCACATCCCAGGCACCCGAGGGCGCCTCGGCGGCCAGCAAACCGGCGGCAGCCCCTGCCACGGACGCATCCTTCCAGGAGACCATCCGTCGAACCATGGAGCGCATGCAAAACTCAGGCGACCAGGCCACCGCGGCAGCCGCCTCGGGGGCCGAGGACGACTTCATGTCTGAGATGCTCAAGCAGCTCTCATCGGGCGACTTCAATGCCGAGGGCAGCGAGGAGGAGTTCTCCAAGATGCTCATGGGCATGATGGAGCAGCTGACCAACAAGGAGATCCTCTACGAGCCTATGAAGGAGCTCAACGACAAGTTCCCCGAGTGGCTTGAGAAGAATAAGGCGACGACACCGGCCGAGGACCTCAAGCGTTACGAGGAGCAGAGAACTCTCGTGGCCGAGATTGTCACCAAATTCGAGGAGCGCACGTACTCTGACTCCAATTCGGCCGATCGCGAGTACATCGTTGACAGGATGCAAAAGGTGAGACTCCAGCGCAATGTACGTTTCGCAACCACAGTTCCATGCTCACACTCTTCTAGATGCAAAGCGCAGGCTCGCCGCCGTCCGACCTAGTGGGGGATATGGCATCAGCGCAAGACGCATTCAACATGCCGGACGACCAGTGTAATCCACAGTAAAATCCGATTTCTTGGACATTTAATATCCATATATTTCCAGGGCCCCAAATTCCGTACAAGTGTTTCGCAAATACTGTCCATCCAGTATAGACAACCTAAAACGCCGGATCCATGATGGACTCGTTTCCCAGAGACCCCCTAAACTCCGTAGCTGCTTGTCAAAATCAAAAAGACATGGCATGGTCTTCATCCATACGATCCACCAATGCCGGAGGCTGATTCTGCTGTGAAGACTGCTCTTGTGCAACCAACTCGGCAAAAATATCGTCATAATCCGGATCCGACATTGCCGGGGAACGGGGGCGTTGTGGCGGAGCGGCGTTTTGTTCTTCGTAGAAGGCAATCATGGCTTCCATCTCATCCTCCTCATCCGGAGGCCCGTCCGTCATCACGTCGTCCTCCTGCTGCGGCTGCGGCAACATCGCCTCGTCCCGGAAAGTCATCGCATCCTCAATGTCACCTTCCGAGACCTCTGGGGCGTCACGCGAGAGCTGACCCACGTCACTCAAATAGTTCGCCTTCAAGAACTGCGCACCCGCTAATTAGCACTCACAGCTCATTCCCCCCGTTGAGGATAACTCACTTGGCCCTCAATATCACGCCGCTGCCACGCCTTGTCGTCTGACTTTTGCCGCACGCTCTGCAAGAAGTTCCTGCGGCGCTGGTCTTGGGCCTCTTCGCGCTTCCGGACCACGGGATTGGGACGCGTCGGACGCGTCGCAAATTTGAATTTCGGCGGCTGAATGGGCGATGACTGAATTTGCCGCTGTGGGAGTGTGTTTCTGTCGATTGGCGACAGCGGCGAGGAGGCGCGGACGGGCGAGGAGGATAGTGGTGATGATACGGCAGGACGGTGGTTCCAGGAGCCTGAGAAGATGGGATTCGGCGAAAACGAGAGCATCTTGGCCGGATGCGCGGTGTTTTCCTGTGGCATGAGTTCTCTGCACGCCACAAGCAATTAATGGTGACGCGGTGAAATCAATGCTTGACTCGGATGTCGATGAGTTGAGGGCGTTGACTGGCCCAGAGGCGAGCCGCGCCGCAAGTAGCTCAAACAAGCACTTAACGCGGTCGCGCAATCACGTGAAACGCCGCCCGGAAAAAAATAGATGACGGTGTTGCAGGTTGGCGTCGGGATTGGAAGCCGCGGCAAACCAGGGGTACCCCTTCCCAATCGTTTGCCCCTCGACGAATCATTGCCTGCAGTGGGAAAAGAATCTTGAACAATTGTCGCCCCCCTGCACATCTATCTTCTGTCGCATCGTACGAGGGATAACATCTTTACTCTTTCTCTGTTTGTGCGATTGTATAATAATGAGTAATAACTAAACGACCGATTTCCCCCCTTTCCGCCACCTCAACTCCGCGACGACAAGAAGCGTCCGTCCCGATGAGCGTCTTCTCCTTACCTGGCCTCACAATCCGTGCCGGTACTCGATCATGGACATGTTCTGCTTGTCGGGGCCAATTCGCTCGTGCTAGGCCCTCCCCGCCCCTTGGGGTCAGGTCGTTTGCCTCTGGCAAGGGGCACTCGCATGGAGGCAGCGGTAGGCGCAAGCAGGGTCCCCGACGGGTGCTTCTCTATGCCTCTTCCAGCACCGCTGTGGTCGGAGCCAGTACACTGGCGTTCAGCGACGAAATCAAGAACGGATACGAGGCTGCCGAACGTTCGGGGAGGGTCGCAACGGCCCTGGCCGTCTGCATCAACGAGTACGATATACGATCATCCTGTCATCCTGTGCACAGCGCTAATAGTAACTTAGCTACCGAACGACGTTAAACGCGAGAGAAGCCACCAAAGATGGAGATGAGAGGGAAGAGATGCTCAGGGCGTGTCACAAGCGATGCGCTGAGCGCACGCTCAAAGTCCTGGAGAAGAACGGAGGCATCTTCATCAAGCTAGGACAGCACCTGGTACGACCGACCACCAAAATACTGCTCGAGCAAATCCACCTAACTAAATGGAACTACAGAGCGCCATGAACTACCTTCTCCCGAGCGAATGGACCACGACCTTCATCCCCCTTCAAGACAAATGCCCCGTATCGTCGTTCGAATCCATCGAGGACATGTTCCGGAAAGACACGCGGGAGGAGCTATGGGATTACTTCTCCGATTTCTCGCAGGAGCCCATTGGAGCAGCATCGCTTGCCCAGGTGCATCTAGCGACCATCAAGGAGACAGGTCGCAAGGTGGCCGTCAAGGTGCAGCATCCGGAGCTCGAGGCCTGGGCCCCCCTGGACTTGGCGCTCACGACATTCACATTCTCGATGCTGAAGAAATTCTTCCCCGAGTATGATCTAGAATGGCTGTCTTCGGAGATGGAAGTGTCGCTGCCGAAAGAGCTGAACTTTGCCGAAGAGGCGACCAACTCGCGCAAGATGAAGGAGCACTTCGCCAAGATCCCCGGTCTACCACTCGTTATACCAGATGTGATGTGGGCCAAGAAGCGTATACTTGTCATGGCGTGTGAGTCTGGCAAGAGACTAGACGATCTCGAATACCTCGACGCAAACGGTATCGACCGTGACGAAGTATCCGCCACGCTGGCTCACATCTTCAACGAGATGATTTTCGGCGAGGGGGCGCCACTACACTGTGATCCCCATGGTGGAAACATTGCCATTCGCAAAAATAATTCGCGCCGTGCTTTGGGCCGCGGGCCCAACTTTGACGTGATTCTATACGATCACGGCCTTTACCGAGAAATCCCTCTGTCCCTGAGGCGGTCATATGCCAAGATGTGGCTCGCCGTCATCGACGGTGACATGGATCGCATGAAGAAGTACGCGCATGAGGTGGCCGGCATCGAGGACAAGGACTTCCCTCTCTTCGCCTCGGCCATTACAGGGCGTGACTTCAGTATTATCAGCGGCGAAGGCTCCATCCTCAAGAACCGCACCCCAGATGAGCAGAAGACCATGAGCGGGGCATTGCAGGAAGGCCTGATTGTCGACCTTGTGCAGCTCCTCGGCCGCGTCCCCCGCATCATCCTCCTCATCCTCAAGACCAATGACCTGACACGCAGCCTGGACGAAAATCTGCACACACGCCAGGGCCCGGTCCGCAGCTTCATGATCCTCGCGCGGTACTGCATGCGGACCGTCTTCCACGAGAAGCTAGAGCAGATCCGCGCCAGGGGCTCGCTGCTGTGGCCGCCCAACGCGGTCAGCGTGTTTACCGCGTGGCTAGGGTACCTACGCGTGGAGGTCAAGCTAGAGGCGTTCGAGCTATGGCTAGGGGTCAAGAGGGTATTGGGACTGAAGAGCGCGGAGTTTGGTGGCAACCCATTGGCGACTTGATAAAATGTTTTTTATAGCTAAGCATTATAGACATATAAAATGGCCCGGTATATATACTTTCCAGTACTACTGTGTCAATAATTCCTTCCCCGACCGCCTGAGGATCCAGTGTGTATCAACTCGCCAATTACCCCATCGGACGCCTCGGAAGTTGGTCGGCGCAAAAATAATAAAACGTATATAGACGTGGCGAGCTAAGCAGATCATTGATATAGGGTAGGCAAAAAGCAAAAGGTATGGTTTCGCCCGGGCTCGAACCGGGGACCTTCTCGGGAGTTGCTAACATTATCTGTTAACGAGATGCCATAACCAACTAGACTACGAAACCAGTGCTGATTGTGAAAGTCGAGGTCGCAATCTTGCTACTTGCGGGCTCGAACGCTCGATTGGGGATGCCAGAAATTCTCGCGGGTGGGTGGGGGCCCCTTGGTGGGGTGAAGAGAGAAAAAAAAAAAAGGAGGGGTGGGACCCTGAACTTCAAGAACCTCTGTTAGAGAGTCCCACCAGCAAAAGGATGGTTTCGCCCGGGCTCGAACCGGGGACCTTCTCGGGAGTTGTTAACATTATCTGTTAACGAGATGCCATAACCAACTAGACTACGAAACCGATGATTGGTTGTTGGAACCTGGTCAATGATAATGGGCTCAAGAATGCGGTTGTGCCGCCGAACAGGAGAGGGCAGTTGACTCGTCGCGGGGCACCGTCTTGGGAAAGAGAGGCGGCGTGGGTGTGGTTGGTGGGTACGAACACGCCTACCGCCCTGCAACCTTCCTTCGAAGCAACGCCAAAGTGAAAAGAATGAGGTAATATTAAAAATATTCAAGAAGAGATCAACCGCGGTAGGAGTATTAACAACGATTCCATTCGAAAAGAAAGAACTGCAAAACAAAAGGGAAACCAGTTCTGAACCTCAAAAACAAAAAAAAATGGTTTCGCCCGGGCTCGAACCGGGGACCTTCTCGGAAGTTGTTAACATTATCTGTTAACGAGATGCCATAACCAACTAGACTACGAAACCAGTTGCTTGTTCAATGTGGTAGTACTCTCACCTATACAGACCAAGTAAATCTCCCAAAGGACAAAGTCGGGGGACGTTAACGCGAATCGATTTCTACGATGTTGGCATGGCATCGTCATTTCTAGATCTGTACAACACGGTTGTTCATCAGATTCAGATTCATCAAGTAAGCAATGCAGCTGCATACCCATTTAACCCCCCAAACGCCTTCTCGCCCACATCCATCCCAACGCCAAAACCAAAGCATACACCGTCTACTACTCAAAAGATCCCCTGCCAAGCAGCCCTCCCACAACCCCAACCCTCTTCTCCGCGCCCCGGGCCTTCCTCTCCTCCCTCCTCCGTTCGCTTTGATTGATCTTGGCCCGCTGCTCACTCTCCCTCGAGAAAGAACTCACGCCGCTCTTCTTGCCGGCCGCCTTTTTGATCTTGGCATCTTCGCCGAAGCCGCCGGCGGCAGACGATGACGCCGAGGTGGTGCTAGAAGCGGTCGACGTCGTCGACATGAGCGAGTTGGTCGTCGCCCGGCGAAGAAGCGCTGGCACCTTGAACGACGAGGACCCGGTTTGTGCGCCGGCAAAGGCCAGTCGGGATGTGCCGGACGTGCTGGACATGTTGGAGGACGAGTTGCGCTTCAGGCTGATGCGGTCGACGACGCCGCCAGTACGGCGAGGATTTGGCGCGTGGTTCTCCTTGTCGCTGCGGGCCTGGGATGGCTGATGCTCGCCCTCGCTATCAGAACCGGCTTCTGTAGCGGGGATGACGGAGCCTTCACGCTCATCCTCGAGCAGATTAGACAGGGTCTCGCGAACTTCGCCAATGTTGGCGGGTTTTCGGCCATTCTTCGTCCTCCGTGGGTGTGCTGGGGCTCTGTTGTCGGATGCGTTGCCCAGTGCCAGCCGAGGTTGGCTGTCGGGAACCACCTGTTGCTGTTGCTGCTGTGTAGCGCGCTCTTCTTGCGTCAGGGACTGCGAGGAGTCCTGGGTCGGTTCCTCGACCACGTCCAGAAAGTCCATCTCATCATCACTGGCCTGGTCTTCAATGGTCTTGAGGAAGGCTTGGTTGCCCGGATCCTGAGCTATCTTCTTAACTCGCTCATCCGCAAACAGAGCTTTTTGCATTTTGGCGAACTGGCGACGCTTCATCTTCCGGCGAGCCTCACCACCATCGTCCGAGTCAGACAGGTCGTAGTCGGCGCCACGCTTGCGACGCAGCATGCCGTTTGTGATATCCTTGAAGAGCTGTTCGACCTGCTTCTCGTCGTTGGCTCGCTCCCGGTCTCTGTGAATGGTTAGCACGCATGGTCCAAAAGTATATCGAAGCCAGCAACGTACGCGTAGAAGGCTGCCAATTTACGCTCATCAGCATCGTTGCCAGCGGCATCATCAATCATGTCCTTGACAGAGGCAGTTGACTCGTCGTCACTGTCCTCGCCATCATAGCCACCAAGACCCTGGTACTCGTCCTCGGATTCCTCGGCGTGCTCCTCAACCATCTCCTTAGCCTTGCTCTTCTTTCGGTTGAAGTCCTCCATGGCTCGCCTCTTCTTCTCCTTCTCTGCCCCATCCTTCAACGCGTTGAAAGCAGTCTGCGGGGCCGGTGTTGCCTCCACCGCTGTCGGGACAAGGTCGTCCCCGGCCATGGATACATCCATCTTGCGCCGAAGCCTGCCCCTGCGGATGAGCGGAGAGTCATGCTGCGCTGCGTCTTCCTGGCCCAGCACGACGGTGTCGACGGTGGACTGTAGGCGATCGACGAAGCGGTCCTTCAGTGGCGTGTGCTCCTGGAACCCGCCATCCTGAGAAGCTTCGATGATGTCTGAATACTGAGTATTGGGCACGTCCCTCATGAGGCTATCAAGGCCATGGGCTTGAGTCTGCGAGAAATTCAATTGAACACCCTGCGTCGTTGCCTGCGTGTCGTCATTTTGTGTAGCCGCCAGAGGACTGTCGGCAGGTTCGTCCATGGTGGCCGAGAAGTTGGAGTCGGGGAAGTTGTCAAAGTCAGGCATCATCGATTGTGTAGGCCCCGTGGCAGGAGACATCTGGCTGTCGTCCATGGTTCCGGCAAAGATTTGAGTCAAACCAAGGCCGGCAGGTCCCTGCACAGGTAGTCCTGGGATGAATGACTTCTTGGCCGATCGCAAGACAGATCCAGGGGTATCGATACTGGGTACGGAGGTTGACCGGGTTGTCGACTTGGGCTTTGGTGTCGCCTCGACGTCAACCTCGTCATCATCAGAGAGGATGGCGACGAGCTTTCGGCTTCGTCTCTTGTGGTTGATCGGCAATTCATCCTCGTCTTCGGCATTGTCTTTCCCAGCCCTTTCTCTCTCTTCGGGCTCTTCAGACGCCTCTGACTCTCCATCCTCGGCAGCATCATCAAACATGGCACCGCCAACCTCCTCGTCTGAACCGTCATCCTCCTCTTCCTCATCCTCTGACCCAGATAGCTCAATGGCAGAAGCCTCAGCATCAGCCTCGTTGGCCGGATCCTCATACTCTTCGTCGTCGCTGTCATCCCAGGCAAGGGGGTCATTCTCCTTGTCCCCGTTGTCCTTCTTTGCCGCAGCGCGCTCCTGCTGCATAATCTGCTCAGCCTCCTCGCGCGCCTTGGAAACAATATCCTCGACCTCCTGCATCTGGCGCTCGCGCTCCTCGGCCGTCTGGACGACCACGCCCTGCGCCTTGAGCATGTCTAGCCGGCGGTCGCGCTCCATCTTGGCCTGCTGCCTAGCCTTCTGCTGCAGATAAGACTGGAGCTCTCCAGTGGTCATCTTAGAATGGTCGGTTTTCCGTTGCTTCCCCTTCCCAGGCGATCTGACCTGCGCGAGGGCGCGCAAGGCTTTCAGAGAATGGGACTCCTGGACCGTCTTCTCGGGGACGTGGTCGAAGATGGCTCTGATCTTGTCTTTTTCCGTCCGGGTGATCTCCAACTCATCATCTGAGTCGATCATCACAACGTTGACAGCCGGACTCGGAAATTTGACACGGACTTGGCGCTTCGGCTTGGTTGTCGACTTGATGGAATCTTCTACAGCAATCTCCTTGCCTTTACCCTTATCAAGCTTTGGTGGTTGAGACGCTACCAGCTGGTCTGTCGTCGGCAGCTCTTCATCGTTATCGGTATCCGCAGTCGGCACGGTCCGATTCACCCCAACAGCCTGCTTCTCGTTTACAACAGGGGGTGAACTCGGTGGTGTGTCTGCATCCTTCATATCAACGTCAGACGCCGGGGTGCCGGGGCGGCTGGAACTCGACGTCTTGGGCTCCGTCATGCCGGCAGGTCTGAAGTTGAACCTCTCAAAGAGGCTGTTCTTGGAGATCTTCTTGCGCGTCTTGGCCTCGTGGGCCAGCTGCATGCTGCGCGCCATCCGCTGGGTCTCGCGGTTCATCTCCTCGATGGCCTTCCTGCTTGCTTTCCGCGTGGGGCGGGCGCCCTGCGTGAGCTTCCTGCCGCCCTCGTCGTCGGTGATGTCTGACGGGTTGCCATCATCCGAGGCTAGCTGGTCTAGCTCTGAGGCGAGCTTTTCTTGCTGTGCCCGGCGCTCTGCCTTGCGGGCCTCTTCGGCGGCTTCGCGGGCCAGGCGCTCCTGCTTCTTGCGCTCCACGAGTGCTCTGAACCGGTCTGACTTGATGACGGGGAGCTCGCCCTCAGAGTCTGAACGTTGCTCGGCAGTCTTCGTTGGAGAGGGCCGGATAGGTGAGGAAACAAAGAGGCCGGGGCTGTGTGATCCTACTTCAGTTGTGGAATTCTCAGGTGTTGATTCACGGAGAGCCCTCCGCTGCAGACGCCTGGTCGGGGCAGGGGGATCATCGTCGTCGTCGACATCCTCCATGGCAGCATCTTGGGTCTTTTCCTCCTCCTTGTCTGATAGCGCGGTTCGGTCATTGGACTCTGCCTCCACGCTGGTTGTCTGAACGGCGGGAGCAGCACCATGCATCCGTGCCGCAAGTCTCCCCCTCGGCCTGATTTCCACGTCGGATTCATCGTCGCTGGCGTCTGTGTGCTGGGAATTGATGGCCATCTGGAGAGCGGCTCGCCTGGCTTGCGGGGACACTCTTCGTGCGGGTCTTGACTGTTTGTCGCCGGTATCTTCATCCTCGCTGCTGTCTACGGTAGCAAGCAGCGCTCTGATCTTGGATCGTGGCGTCAATGGCTCTGGCGAACCGACGCCCGACGCGGGCGACGCGGAGCGCGTCGAGGCCATGGCCTTTGGGTGGGGGTAGCACTGAAAGGTAGATATAAAGAACAAAAAAGAGTCAAAGAGTCAAAAAGTCAAGAATGCTGCAGTTTGAATGCCGTCAAAAAACAATCTGATATGCCATAAATTATGGAGGCAATACGTCGGTGGTTGATAAGTATTGAAGGTCGCGAGAGGTGGACGTGTAAATTGGCGGTACTGTGGGGGAGGAGCACTTAACTCGACGCGCGACGCGGGTCCATCCTGTGAGCCTGTGACGCGACCCGCCACCAATTATAGTACGTACCTTGGCACACAACCGCGTTTAGCACCTCTCCCTCGACGAAGGTTAGTTCTCGTTTAAAAACATTCTACTATAAGGAATTGAAATTCCTGGTCTATTGATGGTATCCTGAGTTTCGTCGGCGTGGATATGGCATCCAATCGTTTAGCGGCTACACCTTTCAACGAGCCACCAGCCAAGCCCTACTTTATCAACCCCAGCGTCATACATAGTATAGTAGTCTCGAGGTAGAATTGGCTAAACTGTGTGCCTTAGATATGCGCAGCGTCGCGGCGTGGGCTTTTAAATTTCAGGAACCTTTATACTTGACGAACACAGAGGCGTACTTCACAACTGATTACGGGAAATGGTACGATGCGTAGAAAGGCGTCAGTGTGTATTGGCAGTCCGCAAAGCAGATCACCGGCCTATCTACTCAAATGTTCCAAAAAGTTATCGGTAAGGACAGTCTAGCTAATCCGTTCCAGAATCGAAAAATCCGAGATCATCTCTGTCTCTCAGCAATATGCATCAATAGCAGCATGTCCCTTAGAAGAGCTTGTGCTCGAGGGTCATGTCAGACTCGGGCTGGAGGCCGACGCAGGCGCGGAAGATGTTGGTCAGGGCAGCACGCTGCTTAGCCAGGGCGTTGACGACGGGGGTGCCGGGGGGAGTCAGGGGAGCCTTGAGCATGTAGCTGAGGACGCTGAGGACGCTGTGGAAGTTCTTGTACTCGACCGTGGCGGTGCCGTCGGTCGAGGCGGCCTTCCACTGGATACGCGTCATCATCTCGGCGAGGACGACGAGATCGATGATGAGAGGCGAAGCCAGGAGAGAATCCTCGCAGATGTTGAACAGGCTAGAGTTCGGTCAGTTGACATTCCATATATCTGCATACGGTTACTGTGTAGGGACTCACGAGATGGTCTGGTGTCCTCCGAGGAAGATCTCAGCATAGTACTCATCCAGGGCACGCTTGTTGTCAGCCACGGCCGGCATGTACTTGATGACGACGCAGTGGTCGGGGTGCTCGCCCTCCTTGTACAGGACGTGGTTGGCCTCGACCATGTCGTCGACAACGTTAGACTTGGAGATCTCCTTGGAGCGGAACTGCTTCTGGGAGCTCAAGTTCTTGCCGTCGTTGTTTCCGAGGTGGTTGTAGCTGGCAATCGAGGTGAGCTTGATACCGGCGTTGATGAGGAAGTCAACGAGGGCCGACTTCATCTTGGTCTGGCCAGACTTGAAGTCGTCACCACCAATATAGGCATTGTGCTTCTCGGCGAGCTGAATGACACCAGGGACAAAGGTGTTCTGGGGAGAGCCGTTGATGAAGGGGGTGTTCTCCAGGATACAGGCAACGGCAAAGACGGACGAGGGAGAGACCTCCTCGTGGCCCTGCTCAATGGCCTTGAGCACGTTGTCGGCGGTGTCGTTGACGCCCTCAAGGAGGCTGGCGTAGCGCTCAGTGTTGGCAGTCCACATGACAATGACCTTGTCGAGGCCGTTCTTCGCCTTGAAGTCGCGAATGTCCTGGCGGATCTTCTCAACGTGGGCCGTGGAGGCCTTGGAGCCCTCAAGGACGTTGTCGGCACGGTCCTCCTGGTTGGAGGCGATGAAGTCAGGGTAGTAGATGGAGGGCAGGGGAACCATGCTGGCCATCTCCTTCTTGACGAGACCCTTGAGGGTGGGCTCAAGGACCTTGGCGCGGTCCATGGCATCAGCCAAGTTCATGCCGCTGATGTCCCAGCCGCCAATGACGAGGTCATTGGGGTGGACCATAGGCAGGACCTGGCTGAAGGGGATGTTGACCTCCTTGTTGGTCTTGGCGTCGGAGCCGAGCTTGACGGTGGAGCCCATGACGACGGAGCCATAGTAGTTGGCGGCCTGGGGGCCCTCCTTGGTCTCCCAGGTGAGGTTGCGTCGGTTAGCGATGATACCGGCGGTGACGGTGGTACCATTGTTGCCGCCCCAGCCGACAAGCATCATGCCGGTCTTGGGGACCTTGCGCTCGACCTTGAAGTCGTAGAGGGTCTCGGTAGGCGTGGCAATGAACTTGCCATCGGCGCCAGTCTCGACCTTGGTGGTGCGGTAGGTGTACTTGGACTTGATCTCCGCATCGGTGTAGGTGACGTTGGGGGAGTTGACGGTGAAGAGGTCCTGGGCGGCAGCCGCGGACCCATTGGCGTGTCCCGCCCCGTTCGAGGAGCCCGTGTTCTCTTCCGCGTGAGGAGCCATGGTTGGCAGATTGGTGGACGGAAGTGGTTGTAGTGGTGAGAATGTACGGGTCTAGCTGGTGTGCTTGAGCTGTCGACCTTTACTTAGTATCGGTCGAGTCCGCTGCTGCTCCGGAAGAGGCAGAGCAACGGGCTCCGGCGAACGGGTGGTGCACCCTGCGTCTCAAGTCAGTCGCCTATCCAGGCTCATGGTGGAGAGAAGGGCGGGAACGTACGAGTTGAGAAGATTGGAAAACGTCTTGACGACTTTGTGTGACCGAGGTCAGGATGCCTCGATCTACAGGTGGAGTGGTGGTAGTGGGGAGGAGGAGTTGGTGATGGCGGGGCAGTTGGGTCAATCAGACGGGGTGACGAGGGTGTCGAGGACGGGGTTTGGGGATTGAGGTTGAAGATTGGCTTTCAAGAGCTGGAGTTGCTGGCGGGAAAGCTGTGCTTGTTGCAAAGGTGGTTACAGGAAAGGGGGAGAGAGGAGGGACCTCGAGGAGGGGCGCGCGAGGTTGAAATACCCTCGTCGCTTCTGCTAGCCTACGCACGCCTGCCCCTCTGTGCCCCTCCTCCACCATCCGCCAGACCCTTGGACTCCACTTCCCATTTCCCTGCCCATCAACCACCCCCCAAGTTCCGCAGCAGGCCGACCAGCGGTGAGGCAAGTTGCCTGTACGACGGAACACTCTAACAGCATCGATCTTGGCGCTGCGTCCGATAACGCCAGCGCCATTCGGCCCAGTGGTTGCAGTTACTCGTACTTGCAGGTAACTGCAGTGCGGGTGGAGTCACGATATTTTCAGTCGTTGTGGTTGGAAGTTGAGGGGGGCATTTGGATGACAAGGCGCCACGCCAGCACCACAAGTAATGCCTTACCACAACCAGTGCGGGCCTCTGGGAACCAACAAGTCTGGGGCCAATCTGTGCCCAGTCGAGTGCTATCGGATGCCACGGAACTAGCCCAACTCAGATCGAGGCGCACGCTTGCAACTCGCCGAAACCGAGCCTGACTGAATTCTGGAATCCCAGAGGAGAACGTACGACGTACCACCAACGGACACCTGATAGGCTCAGCCCCAACCTCCAGAGCGGATATTTTTATGGGCTCTCATTGGGGCTCTCAGGCGAGGCTCCTCGAACACCACCCAGCGCAGTGCGCTTGTCCGGTTCATGAGTTACTTACTGTTTGGCTCTACATTAGTACACCTAACGTCACTACGAAGTACGGAGTACGGAGTACGGAGTACGGATACTCGTAAATTATTCCGTCCAAGGGTTGGAACACTGTGCCTTACTGCCCTGCGATGAGTAGTGAAACACCCCCACGGGCCGACCAAGACAGCAGCACGCACCCAACGGGCCAAGACACTGCAATGGTACATCAGAAGAACGGTCAGGCCCGCGGCCAATGAAGCGCCTAGCCTTCATGTAGGATCATTGTCCCCTTTGCTAGCCTCGAGGCCATTGGCCCGGGAACTATATGATCGATCAGCCAGTGCTGGCGCCGCATGGTGCTAAGGCACGTCCGCGAAGGGCAATTTGTCTTGTGCGGCCTTTTAGATCCAGGTGCTCGCTCCTTATAGGTCCCAACCACGCTACCGCCAAGCCGCAAACAGTTGCGACCGCGCGAACCGCAGTCTCGCGATAATAATACCGGCGGGCTTTCGGACTGATCACCGCGCCTCCTTCGAATTCGGGAGCACGCCGACTCAGGGTTCGGACCCCGTTCCAATCCGAGAGTTCCGGGTCCTGCCAAGTGGGGAATCCGACGGGTGACGTGGGGATGGATGTTTGGATAGAGATCCATCATCCGCAAGATGCGCGAGACTCAACATGTGGCAGTCCTGTGTTGGCTCGGTCACCAGCTATCTGCAGTGTCCCGCAGACTAGATATGGACAAGATACTCGTACGAGCACGCCCATACGATCTGATGGGGAGAACCGCGGAACGTATTATCCTGAAATCATGGCTATGCGTGGGGTCGATGTGACCCCGCTAGGGGCTCAGTCGGTTCGCTTCACGATTGAGACCTCTCCCAGTGGTGGATTAATGAAGGAAGTATATCATGAAGAATGCCTAACGTTGGGTGACAATATCCGTTGATCTGCTCCGCACCCACGGTCGGGTAGACTAACATGGGTGGGTATGAAGCAGATGGTGTCACTAGGGGGAACATCATTCCTAGTCCCAGTTGCTCTCACCAGCAGCAACGATTGTCTAAATGCTACTACAACCGCGCAACAGTAGCCAAAGAGAAAGCCCGAAGATGCAGAGCATAAATTCAAGAAAGTGTCTCGAGACACTCGCCCTAAATGTCCATTTAATACCCAGGCACACAGCACTTGCGGCAATAAAAATGTCATCAAGGCATAGGGTAGGCCATCCATAGTAGATCCTGACAACATATTCTACGAGTACTAGGTATCGGATGTTTCTTTTTTGTAAGCAGTACTAGCGAGCTTTGAGACACCTGCAGTTTCAATGAAAATTTGGCAGGAATTCTGAAGTCAGTGTAGTTTCCAACGTCAGTATGGGGCTCCTTCGTGTGTCATGAAGTGTCTCGTGAAGACAATGACCACGAACGGGTTGTGCATTGACAGAGAACAGGGTTAGTGGCTATGAGAAAAAGATACTTCTGGTTTCAATCCTGAATTTATGCTTCTCTATACCGGCTACAAAAAACACTAATGAGGCCACAATGCTTCGGCACGATGTTGCTCATACTGGGGAACTTGTGACCCCCCTTTTCCTAGGCAGGAATGAGTCTCGCCGCTGTGGTTTCTTTTATATACTCGTATGTGTATGCGGGAACTTTCTTCCAAAATAAAAATAGCATACTCAACCAAACTTCGAAGGCATCGGTAGGATTCTAGGGAACGGCAGCGACTGGGTACTGAGAAGTGACTGTGGTTTACTGGATCAGACCGTTAGGAACTACCCAAGATGGTCAATAAGAAAAGGAACTCAACCATTAAAGCAGCCCAATGGCAACCGAAAACGGGATACTTGCCCATGCGGTAGAATGGCATGGGCGGGAGTTCTTCCTCCGGCCAAGGCTGTTCAAGAAGCCAAGGGGGCAGTGGCACAGATGATCGATTTTTTTCTTCCTCCATTTAAATTTGAGTTATCTTGAAATGGCGTACAATGGCACTCCCAACGATGATACAGTAGGAGACGGATCAAAGGGCCGGGGAAAGGATGTGACGTACAAGTACGTACATGGAGGTTAAATTTTCGAGTCGAAGATTAGCCCAATAAGTCAAAAATTTGAGAACTCCGGAGCTGATGAGAGCAGTTAGGAACATACTGGCGGCAACTTTATA
This sequence comes from Amphichorda felina, assembly GCA_016490725.1. Classification (NCBI taxonomy): domain Eukaryota; kingdom Fungi; phylum Ascomycota; class Sordariomycetes; order Hypocreales; family Bionectriaceae; genus Amphichorda; species Amphichorda felina. The sequence continues at coordinate 154,037 of JAEMHR010000006.1, read as the reverse complement.
CGCATAATAGTCGTCCACATCGACGATATTGGAGTGGGCCGGGTTGGGTTGGGGATAAGTAAGGCGACAAGCTTGAGTCGTAACAAATCTATGCTCGGGCTGTGTGACTACTTTCTGCTTCTTTTTATAGCAGTACCATGGAAATACCTATGGGGATATCATCATTGTGCCGACCTGCCAAATGTCCCGTGTGCGCGGTCATTAAAGACTCCGCAACTTGGATGACTCAGGGGTATTATGTTATTGCATTGGACTGTTAGATATATACATGGTATTTGCACGGATGCATTTGCATATAGAGAAACTGACTAAGATAAAAGTGCTAAACGATGACAACTGGGATGTACGTCCGATTTTAAGTAGAATTGGCTGGATACCAAGTAATATTGGATGGCTTCGAGACAAGACATTTTGAAGTCTGAGCCAGTCAACCATTGATCCCCTAAAGCCGGCACGTGCACCCGTATTTGACATCATCCATCACTTGATAATCCTAGGGATCTAAAGGATCGGAGACTGATCCTGTCTGCTGCGCTAAGCCTCGAGCAGCTGCGAGTAATCCTGCCGGTTACCACTACTACAATACGACCATTGCCCGGGGTTATTAACGGGTAGAATCACAAACACGCTTGGTGGGATAAGCTCAGATTACGTACATGTCGTCGTCTCTTGGCGTGGAGAAGGTGTCCGAATAAGACGAGATTAGGAAAATGAGCACCGAACATAAGAACCCGGAGCCACCCAAGAGACCCACGCTGCGTTGATATAATAAATACTACATGGTGAGTACTATGTAAGGCAGGTAGTATTGCGTTCTGGGGAGAATTCGTATACATATACGAGATATTAGAGAGAGTCTGGAACGATGACGCCACTGCGAAACCCGCTGAGCATAGAGGTCGTATCACAGTGACAATAACAACTAACAACTTCTCCGGGTCGCCCATCTAAGCGGCAGTCCAGCGGAGGTTTCGGGGGAACGGACGAAGAGGTGCCCGGAGGTCCCATCATGGCTGGCTGGCTGGCTGACAATATTAACTGTCCTAATACGTACTTCGTGCCTGTAACGCAAAATGACGCTGATTGGTGCCAGGAGGCCTCAAACGGAAGCTGGTCGATGTGGTTCTCGATGGCCGTATCGCGGGTTTCGACTGGGGTAAACTGGCATTACAATTACCGGCAGTGCAATGAGGGTGATGGCCGTTGACATCAGGGATTTCGATCAAAGCTTGAAGGAAACGAGACTTGAGCACCTACCTGTTTGGAATTCTTTAGTTGACTCGCACCAGAAGGGTTTCTGAAGGTACAATGATAGTAATACGAGTATTGTGATGGCTAAAATCAGTTTTTGCCGACCAACAAAGGCAGTTTATGTCTCGCGGCATTTGTCGGGAGATTCGCGATCGCTTGGGGCAGACTAATGGATGGTCGAGAATTGCCCATGGAGGACTCATGGACAAATCCAACGCCCCCGGGTCCCACTGGAGCGCTCGGAGCAGCGTGCGGCCTCGTGCCAAGAGATGGAAGATCACCCACTCGCGGCGTTGGACCCTCAAGAGGGTTGATGTCGCTGCTGAAGACAGGGGCCGCTCGGCGATGGTGGAGGTAGCTCCAGGAATTCGTGCGAATCGCAGGCGGAGGGGAAGAGCTTCAGGTTCAGGGGCCCCTGGGGTCGTTCAAGGAACCATCCGTGAGGGTGGGCCGCCTCTGGGTCAAGGGAAATTTAGACGTTGAGTGCGGTCAACGTCGAATTGCGGTGGGCAAATCGACGTCAAGCGAGTTGTCGTGCAGCTGCACGGCCCCAGGTCTGGGTTTTGTGGAGGAGGACTACGGCTGGTGCTTTATCCGAGGATCGCAATGCGTGTGACAGGGCCCCATGATCCGGAAGAGGTAGTAATAGTCGTAGGCTGCTGCGAGGCAACTGATGGACTCCTGCTGAATCCTGAAGGCCTCGGAGGCTCGGACACGCCGGCACTCCACGAGCGGCTGTTGTTACTATTGGAGTGGCTCAGAACGTTCGAAAATAGCCGATGAGTTTCTGGAAATGACGTGCCAGCCACGGCGGGAACGGGAGTCCATCGGGGATGGTGGCAGTTGGAGGTCGGTGCTTGGGTGGCGGCGGTTGTTTGATGAATTGACGACGAGGCTTGGGGCGTGATGGGCCTGAGGACGGATGAAGCCCACTTGGGCCACTGGGCCGGGGAGCAACGGCCTGGCCCTGGAGGCTAGAACCAGTAGGAAGCCAGGGGGATTGGGGCATTGGGCTTCCAGTGGAGGTTAGGTGGTTCCAATGTTGCTGGTAGAGCGTGGCTGGAGCCTCGCCGGAGCTTGTGGAAGCTTGTGGGAGCTTGTGCAAGGTACCCGAGAGCGCGCGACGAGTGCGCGTGCTGTGAGTGGTCGGCTGTTGTGAGCAGACGGTGTGGCCTCGTTCGTGATTGGCGAGTCTTTGCGAGTGCTGGAGATTGGACACTGGCTGGCGGTGCACTCTGGAGGACTGCAATGGTGGGCGTTGGCGAGTGGGCAAGATAACGACCAGCAGCCGCTCCTCATCTGTCGTGTCTTCAATTTCCATTCATCATGGTGAGCGTGGCGCATTTACCGAGATGGATACTCCGTACTGCGTACGGATACATACGCAGCAGAGACCGGCAGTGCACTCAAAGTGAGTCAATTAACAGCATACTTTGGTAACACACATCCGTCCTGGAGACGGACAATGCCCTTGTTGAGTGTTGGCCCCTCCACTCTGGGGCTGCCCTTGTTGACGATGGGTCGGTAGAACGGTTGTCTGAGGTTGTCTCATGACAGCATCGCCGGTGTCTTGACCAGGGCCTGTCGGCTCACGAGTCACGACCAGCTAGCGGCCTTGTCTGGCAGTCTTGTGACTGCTTCTGGCTACTTTCTCGGAGTTGAGACCTCTTGGTAGGTAGTACTACGTATTACTCATACTAATATTACTACTAGCACTCGTACTACTAGCATTCGTACTTACCTACTATGGACAATAGCACTATTTATGTTTGCCAGGTGTGTTACCAGTAGTGAACACACCCGCTCCAACGTCGTACCCGAACCCTTCTATCCATACTAGTGCTGCCGTGATCCAAGGCGCGAAACATTGCCCACCTGCTCCTTGCAGGATGCATCCAGCAGCTCGGGCAAGGTCAACCTACGCCTTCATCGGGGTTTGACAGGCGCCTCCTGTGCGCACCTCACCGCATTTGTAGACGTGCAGGACTGCAGGACTGCCTGCAGACGGCGGCGACCTGCGAATCCATCGACAACAACAACCACTGCTACAGTCACTGCACTGTTCTCACAACAGCACTCCTCGTAGGCTGTACGAGTACAACGCAGCGGCGAGCAGTAGTAATAATATCTGGCGAGGAGAATCATGCCCGTGCTGCAGGGGCCCCCTGATTAGTCTTAGGAACAGTCTGTGCAGGAGCCAGGGGATGACCAGGGCACGCGCAGGGGCCGCCAGGGGACTCTCCTTTGCAACATGCTGTTTCCTTGCTGCCCTCCACAGTCCACCGTCCACAGTCCACACTACTACTCGGCACACCATGTGCAACATCATCTTCCTCCCACCCGTAATACGTCGCATTGTCCACCCGCCCCCTCTCCCCATTGCACCGTGTCTGTCGCGATACAGCCTGCGACGTCTTCTCTTACATCCTTTGTCGAGCCTCCTTGCTTGGAGAAGCACCTGTCGTGTCAGTGTGAGCGCGGTTTGCCCTCACGTCCATTCATTCATCCTCCTTTGCTTCCCTCGAGACAAGAGGCCAAGAGCCCGCGGGTCCCATTGTTGCCCGAACCACCTCAACCACCTTGTTTCGGATCCTGGGTCTTGAGAGCAAGACATTCACCTCGCATTCTTCACATCACGTCACTCCCATCGACCGAGAACTCGCGGCAATCACGCGGACAAAGAGGGACAATAGAGTCAACAAGGGACTATAGGCTTGCCTATCGACACTCATTCCAGCTGCTCGGATGCGCCATATTGTCTGGGCCATCCCGAATCGTCTGCCAACTTCAAATTTGGCCAAATCGCCTCTCATTACCCGCGTGCAGCGCAGTCTTGTTGCACCCGAGATTGTACGACCGCCGCTTCCGATGCCTGCGCAGTGTTCATAGACCGCGAATAGCATTCGGAGAGACGATATTCGACATGGCCATGCCCCGAGACTCAAGCTTTTTGCCGAGCATCAAGTGCTCGCAATGTGGCAACGATGTACAGATCTCCATGATGGGAGACCACGTCTGCAGTACTGAACCAGCCTCGCAACGTAAGTCGGGGGAGGATTTTGGCTCCTCAAGTGGATGGCCCAGAAGCTAATGTCACATCGCAGTGTCTCCGCCACTTGAAGTAGATGAGACGTTTGGGCAATACTCTAGTTTGGCACCGCCCTCCAAGCATGGGCATGTGCCGGTGCCACTTGATACTAGGGTTGCGAGTACGTCGGCGGTCAGGTCTGAGTTTGAGCCGTTGAACACGGTTGCTAATAACACTCTAGATCAATCGTACACGCGCCAAGCTCCGTTGACACCAGTCAGCTACTCCAGCGAGTCCCCGAGGACGCCCTATGGGACTGCCAGCGAAGGCTATGTGCCCACGCCATTGAGTTCACGACGCCCAAATGGTTACGGCGGCCTGGGAGACCAGTCGAGCTACACAACGGAGCCTCTACCAAGCCCAGGGGCTGGGGTTCTGCAACGAATGGACAATCTCACTCCGGGCCCATTCGACCATCGGCGGCCGTCAGTGGGGGATGCAATTTCACCGTTCCGGAAAGATTCTCTCACACCAAATGCTGGATACCCCTACCCAGATGACCGTCCAGGCACGGCCAGCTCAAATCGTTCTGGTGCCAGTGGTGATAGCGTGGCTCCCCCGAGAATTCCCAAGAAAACCGGCTACGAAGGCTTCGGGCCACCCTTACGACCAGATGATGAGCTTGAGCCTCCACCGTTGGGAGCTCTGAACCGCTCCGAGACCTTCCCTAAACCATCTTTTGTGGCGGAGCCTCCGATACGGACGCCATCTGCCCCGGGAACACGGAATGAACGGACGACCAGACAGAGCTCAGGATTTCCCACTGGCCGGAGACCATCTATGGGGCCGGACACCTCAAGACGACCTCCGCCGCGGAAGAGCCTGATCCGACCTGCGGGGGAGAACACGGGCTCCGTCGACCTGGCCCGGGAGTTTGGCATCAGTAACCCGTACCACGCGCCCTCCGACTCGACATCTTCCGGATACTCGGGTTTCAGCCAGCCCAGCCAGCCCAGCCATCCCAGTTCCCAAACAAGCCCGGCACGATCGCAAGCACGGCCCCAGGAATCAGATGGCCCGAACCTCGATGATCTGATGGAGGAGGTTCAGACAGGCATCGAAAATCTGAGGCCGGATGAGCTCCACCTCGGCCCCGCGAGCCCTCAGCCGCACTCTCCTCTGGGAGAATCTCCTCTGGGCATCTCGCCTGATGGCCACCAGCTCTCAAACCCTTACGAACAGCCTGGACTATCGCCGCAGTTCGGAACGTCTCCACAACGTGTCTTCGGTAGCTTTGGGTCGGAAGGGAGCTGGGGTTCCCGGGGCGATTCGCTGTCGGGTCGCATGGGCGCTTCACCCCCCTCGCCTCGTGCGGTTCCCCCATCGCGAAGGGGAACCAACGACCTCCCTTACCGGGGGGACTGCAAGGCCTGTGGCCAGCCCATCAAGGGGAAGTGTGTCTCATCTGCCGATGGGCGTTTGACGGGCAAGTACCACAAGCCTTGCTTTGTGTGCACCACGTGCTCGCAGCCTTTCACCTCGGCTGAGTTCTATGTGCTCAACGACAAGCCCTATTGCGAGCTGCATTACCACACGCTCAACGGCAGCCTCTGTGGCGGCTGCGGGCGAGGCATCGAAGGACAGTATGTGGAGGACGAGGCGTCGTGGAAGTACCACATTGGCTGCTTCTGTTGCCTGGACTGCGGCAACTCCCTCTCGGACGGCTACTTTGAAGTCGACGGCCGGGCGTTCTGTGAAAAGGATGCCTCGAACAGAGTGAACAGTGCCCCAGCGTGGAACGGGCCTGGAAGCTACCCTCCGCCGCAGCAAGACCCGTACGGGTACCGACAGGCACCTCCTCCGGGAGCACGGGGCCCACCTGGGCGTGGTGGTGGCCCGATGCCTCCCCGGCCTTCTCGCGGTATGCCAGGGAAGCCTGGGCCACCCGGTCGACCTGGACCCCCCGGAGGCGGTCCGAGGCCCCGCGGTGCGGGCCCCGGCATGCCTCGTCCGAACAACGGTCCGCCTAGTAGCCGACGCCCGGGTCCTGGAATGCCTCCACCCAAGGCGGGCTTTGGTTCGCGGCCACAGATGAACAAGCGCAGCACTAGACTGGGCATGATGTGAGCTGTAAGCTCTCCATTACGATACGATCGCGGGTTTACTACACCCAAGTTCCATGGCTGTACGGAGACTATGCGAACCCTGCGACAAACTCTCGCTTTACTATTATTACCTTTCCTATAAGGAGTTATGGGTACCCACTCGTTTTTTTCTTTTCTGTTTCGATATATACCCTCGGTTGAACCTCGAGCTGTTGCATCCTGCACCGTTATTTTCCGGAGGAGGTATTACTTTTTACTCTTTTACAGCATTTTTGGCCTTGGCTTTTGTTTTGGAGAATATCAGAGCGAACGATGTTTGGGAGTTTTGGAGCGCGAAAACAGGACGGAAGCAAAAGCTCCGTCCCTTGGGCATCGGCATCGGCGCTATGTTTGCTTTTTTATTATATAGTACTGCGGCCAAGAGACACGAGATTCTGGATGGTCTTTTATCAGTTGGTAGCTTAGGTGGCCGTATTTGGACATGTATGAGCCTAATATAAACATATACATAATGCTACTTAGATCTTTCCATATCGTGCTTCGAGATTGACGCAGGGGGCGGAGGCGTCGTTCCGTGAGTGGACTGTCTGGGACGGGGAAGAAGAAGCGTCCTTGCGACACAATGCTTACTTGCAGTGCATGTTCCCATCATGTCGATCGTCAACACATGGGGGTTTTAGTACTTGGACCCCTTTGCTGCCCCTTTCACGCTTGATTCGACTTGGGCTGGATTCGGTTCACGACTGGCTCCGTGGCGGGGTGGAGTGTACGAGTCCATTTGACCCGAGGTGGAAATGGATGATTGATTTGCATTTCTAGTTTCCATGATTGGCGGCCTAAGGTCCCGTCTCTCTTCTGCTAGCCACGACGATCGCGATGTGGCCTGCCGTCGAGGGAGGGCAGGTTCCTTATTTGTGCAAGCACCAGCGCATCCCATGGTGGCCTGAAACGCCACTGGCGCCATTGTGTCTACTATTATGCGAAGGCGCGGAACATATTGGAGATTAAGTGCAGTACGAGCACTACTTCGTACGAGTAGTGCTGCAGGTACACTCGAGTGGTGGTGGGTTGCAGAGGTAGTGATAATACCACGTAGACGACAGGATTGATCAATCATCGCCAAGCAACTGGATGCTGCCATCAACAAAAAGGAAAAAGGAAATGCTCGGGACCGGTTGTCTGGACTCCAGAAAACCGAGAGTCTATCCAGGAACCAAGGCCTGGACAGGCCTCAATAATACATGGGCATGACATCAAGTGACGCGGCCCACTGGAAGGCGTTGAAACGACCAGACAGAGAGATCCGACTTTATCTGTCTATGTATCTATCTGGTGGTCTGGCCGCTTGCGGCAACCGACGAGGCCAAGTTTGATGTGACAGCCAATGGCCCAAGGCCCACACCTCCTTATCGCGGGCCAAGCCTCTTCGAGAAGCTTGAAATTCCTCGACTGCCGTCCGCGGTGGGCGCCGACATCATGGTGCAGACATTATGGTGTAGTGATCTCTGTCCGAATAACTGCGGAGGATAGGGTTGGCCATGGAGGGGATCTACGAGTACTACTAGTACTAGTATGGACAGCACCTCGGATCTCTCTGGACAGTGGACAGCCTGGCCTCACGGCTGGATCTACATACAGTATCCCCCGTCGAATCACTGGGTGCCGTTGGGGGTGATGAAATTTATCATGCTCCAGTGATCGCCGACAGCCCTCCCCCCCTCTCAGGGAGCGGCGCGAATTAGCCGAGCAAGAGGAAATCGCCGGAATTCTTGAGATGGCGTGCTGGCCGGTTCAACGGCCGAGTTCGTCGGGCTGGTTAACTGGCGATCGATCTGTTCTAGTACCACATAGTCGTTATGGTAATAGTACTACTATTACTACAAGTAGTCGAGTATGTAAGCACAATATTCTTCTCACTGACGGGGGCTGGGGGGCGACGATGCGACGACAGTTATGAGGATCAAACAGCCAAAACCACATTTATGACGACAATTACCCCATGCACTGTATGAGACGAGACGACCAGGTTTGCCGCTCTGGAGTCTCTGGAGTCTGAGCCGCCCCTAATAACCAAATGCCCCTGTCAACTCTGTGGCCTGTGCGACCCAAATTAAGTGCCCACAGTGGGAAACCTCCGGCGCCATTTCCTCGAGTCGTCGCTGAGACCGTCATTATGCCATCGCCACGGAGGCATTTCTCAGCAGGAGGTATTTCGTAGGAGGCACTGCTAATAGTGCTAGGCATGGCCACAACTCAACGCCCGCGCTTGGAACCTTAAGGTCACTCAGTCTAACCTTTTGCCAGTTGCAAAGAGTTGCAAGCTGCGAGTTCCTCGCAAGTTGAAGGCGTATTGGGAACCTAAGTATCTGTATTAAGTTGCCCCTAACACTGCTGGGTCCGCTATAGTACGTCCCTGGTTAGGAGGCTACAGCAGGCTAGGACCCGCCCGCCCCTCTGCAACCCCCCTACTCGTGCTCTGTCTATACCAAGCTTTCAGTAGCGGCAAACTGGCAGCAGGCAGCCTGGAACTCGTTTTCTCCCTCCTCCACCCGTCATCTCCTTTACTCCTCGTCATTTATCCTCACCTTGCTTCTGTTTTCACCCTTTTTTTGTACATTGACGTTGGACGTCGTTGTGCAGCCTGGCTCCTGCTCGCTTGTCGACGCCACCGAGACTTCTTTGACAGAAGTCGCGCCACTCCTTTGACACTTCCATTCCGGCTCCCCATCGCGTCATCCGAAGGGCTGGAAACGGCACCGAGTGCAACGTCGCTATCGCCAGCAGAACAGCAGAGGAACACCGACGTTGGCAATCCCTCCATCTTGGCTGCGCCTCGCATTGACAGTAATTCGCCTTATCGACCGCGCAGTCTCCCCCCGCACTGCCACCGTCCGACGCAACATGCTCTTTTGAGAGGCCAACGTCATCCCCCGAATTACCTGATTGCGAGCCGTGTGCGACGCCTGCCGCTCGACTCCAGCGACTGCTCGCTTGCGCTTCTCCACGACACACTTCCTTGGCCCATCTAGCCTACGAGGCATGGACAAGATGTTGACCCCCGGTCGCCGCACGCTGCGCCCGAAGACCGTCTTTCTCGGTGCGCTGGCCACATTTGCCGTCTACTATCTCTTCTTCAGCGGACCGTCCTCACGCCTCCACGCGGTTCCCTATCTTCACGACAACCAGAGCCCCGGGCAGCAGTCTGTTGGCTTCAACAGCGACGCCAGCGGACAAACTAAGCATCCCTGGGACGTCGAGATTGAAGACATCAAGGGCTTTAAAGATGCGGGAGACGGGGAAGACCCCAATGATGTTGAACCCGGCTACGAGACCGATGGAACGGAGAGGTCAGAGGGTTCCATCAGCCGGCTCCAGAAGGAGAAGGACATGAGGCAGCTGTGGAGATATTCCTACAAGGCGTCCAAGAAGTAAGTAGCGCTCTTGCTGCGCGCAGTGAGACGTGCCACGCTAACATATCTCCAGCCTACCTACCTCCGAACTCATCTACGGCAACACCCTCGAGACCTTGGACAACAGGGAGAACCGGAGCGACAAGCTGGCCGCGATGCTGAGGGAGGATCCCGACGTTGAGGCCAGCTTTACCGAGGAGAAGCCCGTCCGCTTCAACCCGTACCCCGACTACAACAGCGATGAGTGGAAGGCTGCCAACCACGCACCCTATGTTCCCTGCAAGGGCGCGACCGGCGAGTTTATTGAAGACCTCTTGGTCTTCAAGGGGCGCCCCCAGAACTTCCCCGACCCCAAGTTGGGCACCTACGACAAACTCGGTCTGGACCCTAATCTTTGCTGGGAGCGTGAGACTCGGTTGGGCCCCTATGGATTCGTCAAGCAGATGAAGAAGATTGGTGGCGAAACGGAGCCCGTGGACTGGGACAATGTCAACTGGGGCGACCTTCAGCGACGCTGTGTCCACAAGAACGCCAAGCGCTACGATCTCAAGCAGAGCCGCAAGAACCCCTACCTCCACGCGTATCCGGAGACCTCACCAGCTGATGACGCCCCCAAGGGCAAATTGCCAATTGGAGGAAAATCGGGTGACAGTCTGACTGCGAGGGACGACGATGGTGTCAATGTTGGAGAACGTGCAGCTCCCAACTTTGACTCCACCTACAGCGATGACAGCACGAACGAAGACTTCGCAGCGGAGAAGCGCACTGCCGTCCTGCTGCGATCTTACACAGGCAAGGAGTACACCGAGAACGACAAGCACTTCATCCGCGCCATGATCAGCGAATTATCGCTGAAATCTGGTGGCGAGTACGAGGTGTTCCTGCTTGTCCATGTCAAGGACCACGAGCTCCGTATTTTCGACGACCCAGAGACCTACCAGTACGTCCTTAAGGAGAATGTGCCCTCCGAGTTCCACGGTATGACAGTTCTCTGGAACGACGAGGTGGTCTGGAACATCTATACGGAGCTCAAAGACGAGAATGAGAGGAGCGTGCACACAGCGCAGTGGCTTTCGGTGCAAAAGTTCAGCCATGACCACCCCCAGTTTGATTTTATCTGGAACTGGGAGATGGACTTCCGCTACACCGGCCATCACTACGATATACTGGACCGGATCTCTTCTTTCTCGCGCGAGCAGCCTCGGAAGGGCCTCTGGGAACGTAATGAGCGATGGTACGTTCCCGAGTACCACGGAGACTATGATACGGACTTCCGAAAGGACATTGAGGAGCGGTACGGCAACAACACCGTCTGGGGCCCAGTTGATCTTCCCTTCATCAACCCCGTCGGGCCCAAGCCACCGGTGGAATCCCCCGACGACGACAACTACATCTGGGGTGTCGGCGAGGATGCCGATGTTATCACTCTTGGGCCCATCTTCAACCCCATCCACAGCAACTGGATCATCGGTAGCCACATCTGGGGATATAGCGACGACGCTCATCCTAAAGCTGACCTGCCACGTCGCACCACGATTGTTACCCACTCTCGCGTGTCGAAGCGCGTCCTGGACGCCATGCATGTCGAGAACATGCGTGGCAACCACGTGGCTTCTGAGATGACCCCGCAGACCGTGGCCCTTCACCACGGTCTCAAGGCCGTCTTTGCTCCTCACCCGGTCTTTATGGACCGCGATTGGGATGGCAACTTCCTGAACAAATGGTTCAACCCCGGCGAGCTGGGGGAGAGTGGTGGTTACGGTAGCCCCATGGGCTGGGGACGCGAGCGTCGGTACCAGGGCTCGACTTGGTACTATCGCGCGGAGCCGCCCAACCGGCTGTTCAACAACTGGATGGGATGGATCGACACAGGTATTGGTGGTAAGCGCTGGGAGCAGCGGCACGGGCGACCTTGCCTGCCTTCCATCATGCTGCATCCCGTCAAGGACTCCGAGCCCACTGAAAAGGACCATGAGACGGGATTCGAGCTCGCCTACGGCTAAGACGATGAAGCGAACGACTTGGTGTCTACCATTTTACGGGTGGGGAGTGCGCTCCCGCCCATCAACTAAACTTCAGTCACCTTTCCAGATGTCACTACTTTGTTTTCCGAGAGTGGCATTCGCTTTGTCAGCCAGAAGCTGCATTATCCTTGTTTCAAGAAAATACCTTTTTTTTTACTCATACGCTTCGCTTTTTTTCGACTGCGTGGGTCATCAAATGGCCATGTCATGAGCAGTCCTGGGGCGTCCGGCAGACGCCTCCAGTTATATCCAGGGGAGGAGAGTTATACTACTGTGATGGCGAAACTTCAAAAACTTGTTTCTTTCCCCTCTTGTCACCTTTTATTTTTACATTGAGGCCACGGTGGCGCATATCTGCTGTATGAACGGGCGGGGAGGAGAAGGGTCTCTCCTGGAAGGTAGATATGGAGAGACGGGTCCAATAGGCGGACATACACAGCACGGCGTTCTTATCAGGAATCTTTCGGTGGCGCGGCCAGTCAGTCCCCCGGAAGCAAAAGACACGAGGCTTGAGGGGGGTGGCCCACGGAATGGCGCCTTTCTTATTATGTACAAACTCACGTGATAGAAGTACGAGATGACTATAAGCTTGCGAGATAGTTTGGCGAGTTGAATACAGGTGCTGCTTGCCAGAGGTCCGCGTTCGGGATCTTGATATTATTTTTGTGATCGAGATGTACGTATTAACGATGAAAAGCTGGCCGGCATTCTGGATGTCGGTAGGGGCTGTGTGTGATACATATTGCTCGCCAGGACGCAGATGCAGCCAACACGGATCTAACTATGGAAACGGAGTTGTTTGCGACGATGGAGGTGGTATATTTTTAGTTAAACCTTTTTTTTTGTGTCGCTTAGAGAGTTAACGTTGCTTGAAGTCTTTTGGGTTGGGATGATGTTTTGTTCCCTGACGGCGGTTTGGGGCATTCCCCCACCACCGACCGCTAGTACGTTGTACCTCCTGCCCCACGAGGTGTCATCTGGCAGGTTTCCATCGACCTGCATCGTTGAATCTCTCAACGAATGTCCAACACTGGCGCACCCAAGATCACAACTCACTGGCCCTGATCAATGGCACAAGCACCTGCGGATATGTCAGAGCAATGATTGTCCCTAAAGCAGCGTCGTATCCGGTGAAATCGGGGGCGTGAACCAAGATCCTTCGTGTCTTCCCGCCAGACTACCTATGCCCCTCGTTAGAAGCACCTAGCCATGAGTCCGCCTCCAAGCGTATGTTTCCATGCTCACCACAAACCCACCCAGTGCGTTTCCGACTGGATGCTGATAAAACATCCGGTGGTCCAGACACCCACCCCGCGCAGGTTCCTCCTGCCCAAGCGCGCACAGCAGGCTGGGGGGTTCACGTCGACGCCGCGGTTCAGCGTGCCGTCGCCGGTGCCGTGGGCGACGCAGCAGCGGAGGGGCGTGGAGGATGTGGATGATGATGACGATGAGGAGAGGGTAGAGGTGAGCTCCGTTGAGGGTGAAGAGGGAGGTGGGGAGGTGAGCTCTGCTGAGACCGATGAGGGAGAGGTGGAGGGGAGGGGGAGGGTGAGAGCGAGGGCGAGGGATGTGCTCGGTGATTCGATCGAGGTGGTGTCGGATGAGTCTCAGGGACGTGAAATGGCCTCGCCTGGTCACTTGGATAGAGGCGAATACCCAGGGGATGGCCCGGCGGATGCAATGGTTGCCTCGCCGGAGGATTCTCCTAGGCCAAGGGGGGCCAAGAGGCGCAAGTTGTCCATCAGTCCTATCCCAGCCTTCAGCCCCTCCCACAACGCAGAGCTCGATGACAGCATGGAGGAGAACGGGGGCGATGATGGACAGAGTGATAACGAGGCGCGGTCTTTAGGTTCACCTGGGACGACTGGCCGTGGCGACTACTCCTCCGACGTGGATGGCGGACGAAAGGCGCAGCAGCAGCCCACCTTTCGGCCACCGCCGCGGTTCAAGCAGCTCGAGGACGAATTACTGGGTGAGGGCCTCCCGGCTGTCTTCTCCCCGCAGCGCCGAGGGGCGAGGTATCTCACCGGCGGGCTGGCTGCGGAGCTCCAAGGGTGGCTGTCGGAGGTGAAGGGGGATGAGAAGCTAGAGGGGTCTACGTTCCGGGTCACCATCAGGGATGTCCGGGCAGGGAGGAGGATGTATCTGGCCCAGGGGACGGTGGGAAGCACGGAAGAAGTGCGGAGGGTGATTCTTGCCGGCGAGGGCAGGTTGGCAGGTCTGGAGAGGAGAGCTACGGTGGTGGTGGGGAGTGTGGTCGAGGTCAGGCAGCCCGTATGGGATGTCGAGGTGGATGGGCAGACGTGGCTGGTGGCATGCGACTGGGACATCCCATGAGATCTATGATACCTTATATTAACTTGTCACCTACATGGCAATTGAGCCTGGAGATGGTCGTGAACTCGGCGATGTCTGGACAGGATATGTATGCGCGTAAGCGGTATTGCACCAAACGCGACGTCCTTCATCATGCGACGAAGAGATTGCGGTTCACATCATCCATGACGAGCATCGCAAAATCATTTCGAGTCGTCATGCTCATGGCCATCTGAATCTTCATTTTTGAACTCCTGGAAACAGGATAGAGAGAAGGGCGAGTCGATATGCTCATCCGACCGCTGGCGACTCCAGCCTTCGCGCTGGCGCGGCGGCGACTGGTGACGGGAGGGTCATGGAGCCGCGGCTTGTACACCACCACGAGGGGCCTGAAGTCCGATCCGCTGCGTATCCTCTTCTGCGGATCCGATCTGATGAGTGTCGAGTCGCTGCATGCGCTGCACGAGGAGTGGAAATATAACCGCGAGCTGGTTGAGAAGATCGAGGTTGTGGTGCAGCCGCCCAAGAGGACCGGCCGGGGTTTCAAGAAACTAGCTGATGGTGAGTCTAAGGACCCCTTCTCCCCTGTTTTATCTCACTGATGTGCTTGCTACCTTGGGAGGTAATTTATTGATGGACTGGTGGTAGTGCCTTGTACGAGGGCGGCTGAGCAGTTGGAGCTGCCGTACCATGAGATAAAAACGTTTACGGGGTGGGAAGTAAGTGTGTATGTGCGGGACATGGCGTAGGAAGCAAGAGGCTGACAAGCTTCATGTAGATGCCCCGAGACATCAACCTCATCATAGCCGTCTCTTTTGGGCTTTTTGTGCCCAAGAGGCTCCTGAGGGAAGCCAAGTATGGCGGGCTGAACGTCCATCCGTCTTTCCTACCAGAGTACGACACCATATCCTTAGGTTCACGTCCTACGATGGCTAATCAATGACTACAGTCTACGAGGGCCTGCTCCCATCCACCGTGCCGCCATCCGCGGTGACGAGTACATGGGTGTGTCGCTGCAGACCATGCACGAGGAGCAGTTCGACCACGGCGTCGTGCTGTCGCAGACGCCGGCCCCGGGGATCCGGATGATACAGCACCCGACGCTGTCGCGGACGACGCGCAAGCTCGCCATGGAGGGCGCGGAGCTGCTCGTCCAGGGCCTGCGAGACGGTCTGCACCTCCCACCGTACCGGGACGCCGGGTGGAGGGCCAAAGAGCTCGATGGCCGGCCGCTGGAGCACGCGCCCAAGATCACGCCGGCCGACACAGAGGTTGACTGGGCCAGCTGGACGGCGGCCGACTGGCTGCGGCGCCTGCAGCTAAAGCAGGCCGTGTGGACGGTGGGCGAGGTGGATGGGCCCAACGGTCGTATCCAGCGACGGCTGCTCCTCCACGATGCGAAGCAGGTGCCTGAGGACGAGGTCCGCGGCGACAGGGGCACGATGGAGGTGCTGACGCGCGGGAGGGACGGCGAAGCAGAGCGCTTCCGCAAGACCGTCTCGGTGGACACCCGATGGGGGAACCTGTACCTGCTGCTGGACAAGGGTGTGTGGTTGCGGGTGCGTCGGGCGACCCTCGAGAGTCAGACGGAGAAGCCGGCGGCCTCTGCAGCGAAGCCCTTTGTTGTGGAGTGGGAGAACGCGGATAAGAACCCAGCCAACACGAAAACGAGGGAGAAGAAGAAGAAGACGCAGTAGGCTACCCGGAAGCAAGAGGAGAGCCGGTGGTGCGTGTGTGTAAATGATGGGGAGAGCGTGATATGTGTACGATACCTGGAGGGCGCATATATGGCACAGTAACTAGATGATGATGCCCTGTACTTTTACGGATGCTGGTAACATGATACCATGCATAACGATGGCCATTCTGAATAACACATCAACTACGGATACGAACACATACTACTGGCTATGGTTTGAATTTATTGACTCTATTCTTACCATACTCGTACTTTGTAGTAATAATATTGGTAAGTACTACGTAAGGGACACGCGGCACGCCAAGGCGGTCGATGGCCGGCTGGCCCGGCGCCGTAATTAGATAGCCTTTGAGGCTCTGCAGGTCTTGGCAGACTGACAGGAACTTTACTATTATGAGTAGTATTTATCGAGGTCGAGGCCGCAGCTTGAGTTGGTGATAGATAATACGAGATGTACGCCGTAGATCCCTGCGCGCGATCCATCTTATCGACATGGGCCAGAGGTTTTTGCAAGTGGGAACTCAATCTTGAGGCTGGGCAGCTCTTGATGCGGATCCGTACGAAGTAGGGATACCCTATTACTCGTAATCTGCTAAAAATTCATAATACGAGTACTAGTATTTGGTGGACCGTGGCCAATATTGTGATGAAAAATGCTGCCAAGCGAGATGAGTCGGGAAATACTACGTAGATAGGGCTGGCAGGGGGGAGGGGGCCATGGATGTTGCAAACTGGGTGAGTCCTGGTGCCATCTAATAAGGATATTTGAACTCCCGGAGACACGAGTACGAAGCTGTCGGGGCCGCTGGGCTGAATCACGTGAGCCGTTGAACCGGACCTGAGTGATGGATCCGTGATATTAATAATACAAACTGCTCGCAGGCAAGAAGTACGAGCAGTGGCTCGAGGACGGAATGGCCGAAGACGGGGAAAATGATGAGCGACAGAGATGCAGAAACTCTGAAACGCCGAAAGCAGGCACCGTTGGGTTGGGCGGCCACGAGGAGCGGCAGGTGCGGCTTGTGCGGACCTGCCAACCAACTTGTACGGTGGCTAACATGGCATGCGCCCCCCCTGGCCTAGCTGCGCTGTTGCCCTATCGAGTCCATTGTACGCAGTGTGATTGGTCCGCCTTCTGCGGGCCCCGCACTGCACCACCCACTCTCGGGGCCACTTCGCTGAGTTCGCTCCCATCAGCAAGAACGGTCAGCGCTGGCAAGGGTTTGCTTGGCAGCCAAGCAGCTTCCAGGTGGTTGTTGGCAGTTCGCCGTGCAATGACTGGAAAGACTGGAAATTGGCCGCCTGGCGAATCTGCGGTAGGGGTCCAGCGCCACCGCGGTGTTATCTGTGAGCCGCCATCGTGGCTTGCAGCTTCTTTTCGATGGCCCATCCACATCATCTTCGTTTTCGTCCATTGTCTTAACAGCAAGTTTACGACGAAATGGCATTCACGACCGAGCTACGGAGTGCGTACTCGTATCGCCACGAGATCCATGGCGTCAGTGACGATCAAAGGACGGCCAACCCAGTTGGGTGAGTGATTCGCATCGACATTGCCCAAGCTGGCAGCTCTCCGTTCCGTCATCACGTACCGGCCTCGCCCTCCATTTCGCGCGCATCTGCAGGTGGAGAGGAGGCGGGCTGTGCTCTGTTGGTGCCTATCGTACGTACGTACGGAGTACTCCCTAGTAGTACTGTGGTCTGGGCAGACGGTGGGCTCAACCACTCTGTCAAATCTTTGAACACGAGGGTTTCGGCACTGTTCGTACTCGTAAGGCTGTCCCCAGCTCGGCCATCGTGCCCACCGCCGTCTCTTGACGCCTGTCTAGTAGACCGACCCTCGTTGGCATGGCTTGAGAGCTGGCCGTGTTCCCAGCTCCCCGGGTGGCCAGGAGCAGCCAGACCGCTCAAACCCAGGCTCACAGCCCGCCCTTGGATAAGATCACGACCCACGGCCTTTTTGCCTTCTGTGAGCGTTTTCTGGCGCATCCACAAGGCTTCTGGACGTCAGTGGGGCGTCATCCTGCTGGTTCCTGCACTAGCAGACGCCTCTCCAGGCACTCCCTGGTCTGCCAGGCACCAAGTACCGATAGCCTCCAAGTACTCGGCGCCACGTCCGCTGCCCGCCACTCCTTGGTGGGCATCGTGAGTCTTTGCCGTACCGGTTCGAAGCTGGCCCGCCAGTCGCCGTATGCAACATTGCAAGCCCCTCGTCATGGACTCATGGCCCCCCGAACCGTCATCGAACGAGAAGGGACCATCCTGGCTGCTCGACCCCCTTGCCCCATCTTCTTCGCCATGACAGGCTTGACAAGCCGTTGATAGCTTCTCCCCCTCCCCAGATGGCACCTCGTTATTGGAGGCCCCTTGCTGCGCTGACCATTCGGGAAACACTATGCCGAATACTGCCATGATGGATCTGCTTGGAACCTCGGGGACTCGGGGAGGCTGTTCTAATTAGTTCCAGCGCCAATAGTGCGTTGACCGGCCGTGAGCTTGTTGAGATGGATCTAGCTAGCATGGTGGGTTCTTTCAAAAGACTCTTTCATCCACTTCTTCGAAAATCCCCTTCTTTCCCTTTCCCCCACGCGGATAATACTTTACATTCTTTTACAATACATCTTGAGCCTCACCTTCGCTCACCAGCCCGACGTATCACCCGTCAAGCCTTTCGCTAACTACATCCCGCCGCCACCTCATCCGTTCATTCATTAAGACGGGAGGACATCTCACATTCGCTACCATAATGGACTCTATGCTCAAGATTGCCACGGCCGCCCTGGCTCTGTCCGGTGGTGCTGCTGCTCATCGCTTCAGCTTCAACCACCAGTGGAGCAACTCGACCAAGCCGACTTCCACCGCCCCTACCGGCTTCCACTGGAGCAACTCGACCAGCGCGCCTCCTGTGCCCATGACCACCTCTACCGTCTACACCACCAACATCCACACTGTCACCGACTGCCCCGTGACCGTGACCGACTGCCCTGCTCACAACACTCACGTTGTCACGGAGACCATCCCCCTGTACACCACCGTCTGCCCCATCACTGAGACCGACGCTCCTCAGCCTCCTGAGCCCACCACTGTCCACCAGACTATCACCGAGACCATCACCACCGTGTGTGAGACTGATGGTGTCACCGAGACCAAGACCTTCACCACCACCTACTGCCCCGGCGAGACTGAGGCCCCTCAGCCTCCTGAGCCCACCACTGTTCACCAGACCATCACCGAGACCATCACTACTGTCTGCGAGACTGACGGTGTTACTGAGACCAAGACCTTCACCACCACCTACTGCCCTGAGGACGAGGAGACCACCACCACCACGGTTGCTACCAGCACTCACACCGAGACCGTCGTCGTCCCCACCAAGCCCATCTCCGTTCCCGAGGTCCCTGAGGTCCCTACCTCTGTCCCCGAGGTCCCTACCTCTGTCCCTGAGGTCCCTGAGGTCCCTGAGGAGCCTACCCCCGTCCCCGAGGAGCCCACCTCCGTCTCGGTCCCCCCTGAGGTCACCTCGCCCGTTGTCGTCCCTCCTCCCGCTCCCCAGCCCAGCGGCGGCCTGAACACCACCGTCGTCCCTGAGCTTCCGGCTCCCACCACCACGACTCCTCCCCCCACCGGCGCTGCTGCCCACCTCGGCGCCAGCGCCCTGGCCGTGGTTGGTGCTGCCGTCGCTTTCTTCCTGTAAGGGAGCGGGATGGGATTCATCACGGACTCTTGTTGAGGTGGCGTTGGATAGAATTGGTTGAATACCTAATGTCTTTTGTGTAATTTTCTTTTGACTTGTCCAACGCTGGGACGTCTTTTTATGTTCATATTCAAATACCGGGTGGCTTGGTGTAAGCAGGGCGGGAGATTGAATGAGAATACTTACTAGGCGTGGCCCGCCCTAGACGATTACGGCTTTTTTTTTTAATATTCCCCATAGTGTCAGAGTACATGCATGTATGTACTCATGCCTGATGAAATGGAAGTTTTTCGATTAAGAACAGATAGTATGTTGCTGTGTCCATTGTGCCTGTGCTTGTAGCTTATCCTAGCTCCTTGCTAGTCTAGGAGATTTATAATAATAGTAATGTAACCCTTCTTCAATGCCAATATTATTCGCGGCCTCTTTAGTATCCTCACCATCCCATGTTCACCATCACCCCCTCCTCCTCGTAAACATCGCCGTCACTATCGTTGTCCTCGCCCAGAGTCTCGTCGTAGCTGCACCACCCCGTAACAAGCTGCCTCCCCGACGACTCCCCCCCGACAGCCACGGCCTCGGCCAGCTGCACCACCTTCTCCCAGTGGCCCCTCGGCAGGGCCTCGCGCCCCGGGATCCCGCGCAGCACCAACGCCACGGGCAGCCAGTACTGCACCACGTCCCCCCGCCTCACCACGGCGTGGAAGTCGCACGGCGCGAGCAGGCCCGATGGCTGCTGGTGGGGCTGCCCCAGCTGCAGCTGCTCCTCCTGCGGCGACAGCGGCAGCGGCGGTAGCGGCGGGGACCCGGGGAGGATGGTCGAGTCCGGGCGGGGGAGCAGCCGGCGCGGCAGGGCGAGCGGCTCGGGGGTGGCGGCGGAGTGGCGCAGCAGCAGCGAGGAGGAGGACGAGGGCGTCGAGTGGTCGGCGGGGACGAAGGTCAGCGTCGAGGAGGAGGAGGACGAGGTCACGGATATGGAGGAAGAGCTGGTGGCGGCGCCGTCGCGGCGGGAGCGCGGTGCGCGCGGGGGCACAGCTGGCGGCGGCGACGGGCAAGCGGGGAGAGGCTTGTCTGGAGGGGGGAACGGCTGCGGTAGGGCGCGGCGTGCAAGGGAGTTTGTCGGCCTCATGGCTTGTTGTTCGCCCATGGTGGGCGGCACGCTGGTTGTTCTTCTTCCTCTTCGGTCGGTTTCCCCCCTTTGGTCTTGGGTGTTTGGAGCAGAGAGAAAAAGAGAGAGAAGAAAAGATGTTGAGGAGGCTGTGAGGGAGGGACTGAATTGGAAAAACTGGTTACTTTTGTTTGTTTGCTTGCTGGGAGGCAGAGGTGTCGCATCCGGAAGCCTTGTGAGACAGTGTCCGGTCTTTGACGCGAGCATGACGGAGACGGGAGGCCGCATGGGGTAGAGCCCATCACAATGTCCCGAGAAATGCGCCCTTCCTCCCTCCCATTCTTTCAAAAAGCGCAATACGGGGGGGCTTCGACGGATCCAGCCATGGAACAATGCCTGGTGCGAGATCCGCGTGCGTGAGGCAAGCCGCGCTGCCCGGTACGCGCCAGACGTCGGTGTACAGCAGCGCCAGGGGCTGGCTGGCTGGCTGAGCAGTCTCGTGGCTTTGTCGCGGGACATGGTTAGACTCGATAAAATTATTCGCTTGCGTAGTGTCACAGAAGCTGCATGGTATACGAGTGACGTGATTCTCAGCTCTGGGAAAGCGCTTGACTGAGACGAGGCTTGCTGCGCATAAATCAACTTCTATTGCCTTGGACCCAGGGGTATCATAACGCCGTCAACAAGCGGAGGAGAACGTCCAGTGCCGGGTGCCCAGGCACCTACGCTAACCGGGAGCGAATCCATTCTGCCCACTTGCAGAGATCTTCCATGTGCTCCAGGGTTTTACCCAGAACGCCTCTGGTCATGCCCTTGCCCTCCTCTCCTTGACCCGCGTCCGCCTGGGCCAGAATATTCTCGTCAACCACTTCCACCACGCCGTTTTCGAGGATCAGCAGCGTAATATCGGCCTCGGAATCCTTGAAGGGGAAAACGACCTGGAAGTGAGGCGTTGGGTGAACCCATACAATGACATCCAGCCGCAGATCGGTGTTGGAGATGGACGAGTTCCCCTTCCGCTTCTCCTTTCCGGGGCGTCGCATAAAAGCAGCCAACTGATCCTTCTCCCCCACAATGCTTGCCAGAGGCTTCTTCCCCGTCTTCTCAGTCCATTCTGCGGCACCTTGAGCCTGGTCCCTGGCGCTGGGACCAAAGCTGTTCTCCAGTAGCGTCGAGGTGAAAGCCCATTGTCGAAGCAGGGGTAGCATGCTGATCAGCTGCTTCGGGTGAGAAAAGGCCATGTGCGATAGCTGCATAGAATAGATTTGCTTGTATATGAAGAGGGAGTTGTGATGTGTCTTTGTCGTAGCCTTCCCGTCCTTGTCAAAGACGCAGACCTGACGCTTCCGCTCGATGGCCCGGTGCTCACTGGGATCCTGGTGGACACCCGGAGGAACTGGGAAGTAGAGTTGGTCGAATGTAGGCAGCCGCATGGGTAGATGTGGCGGATCCATATTCGCGCAAGCATACAGGCGCATCCAGTCGCTCTGGGGGAGTATGATGGGCGGGTCAAAGGTGACGGTGAACATGACTGCAGGGACCCTGATGGTGGAGAGGTCCGCTTGCATGATCTCTATGCCGGGATTCTTGCCCTCCTCGGATGCTGGCAACGAGACATTCTCCGGCTCTTGCCAGTCCAGGGGGAACGATTTGGGGTCGCCACCCAGCCCATCGTCCTTGACCATGTCCTTGGAAAGCCAGTTGTCTGATACTCTAGCCGGGGGGAGCTGGAGTCCATCCATGGCAGAGAAGCCGATGATGAGAGACCAAATCTTCTCGCGCTTCTCTGTGAAAATCGTGGTACTCTCGGCATGGGGCGGTATCAGCCTCTTCTCCTTCCAATACTGCAGTGCCAGGCCGGCGCGACCCCGGGCGTGCATGGCAGGCAGACCATTCTTGGAGCACATGGCCAGGATCGGTAGCAGTTTCTCGGGGCCGGCACCTTCTTCCCGCAGCTTTGAGACATCCCACTGGTGCAGCCTCTCAAGGCTCGTGTAGATACCAGACAAGGCCGCCCGGCAGTCAAAGGCGGGCATGATGCTCAGCCTGTCCAGCACCGCCAGCGTCTCGAGGTTGAGAGCGAACTGATCGAGCGTTTTGGTGAGCGGGCTCTGGTTCGGCGGTAGGCGCAGATCATCTAGCAGGATCTTGCTCGCAGGCTCCATGTGGCGCGACGTGGGTTCCGACGACTCAGGGAACGCCAGCGTGACATTCTGGACGATGTTGTTGTCCAAAACAATTTCGATTTGCGTGCTCGAGCCAGCGATGATCAAGGCCCGCATCTTGCGGCCGTCAGGCGCCGTGTAGTCTTCGAGGAGACAGTCGAATCCGTTCCGCTGGCCCAGGCGTTCCAGGCCAGCTTCGCTCACAAGCCCCTTTCTCTTCTACAGAGCGTTAGATACAAGGTCTGGCCATCAGTCGAAACTCAAGGACGGAAACTGACATTGAGAATCTCCAAGATGGTCTCGAGTTTCTTCAACTTGTCGTCGTCCCTCGTGATGGGCCTCATGTCTCGAAGCTCGTCCACGGGGTCGTTGTCCGTCGGCATGTCTGTTGGGCCGGCAAGGCCCAGGGCGGCGGCGGTCGAGGGGCTGTCGAAGTTGAGGGCGCCGTTGGACAGCTGGCCCAGCATGCTGGTTGCGGGCGACTTCTTGAACTGCTGGGGGGACGAGCGCGGGCCTCTGGGCGAGAAGGCTGCTTGGGCGGCATTGGAGAAGGGCGTCGAGACAGGAGGGGTGGCGCCGGTGAGCTGTGAGGGAGTGCGCCCCTGCTGCGAGGCAGGGTGCTTGTTTGGGGTCGGGGTCGACATGGCGATGCTTGTCAGCGAGGCTGTTGCAACGACAGAAGATGCTCTGGATATGCGCGTCGCTCAGAAGAAGCGGCCGGGGCGCCGGCTTTCCATGCACAGCCTGCTGAAGCCCATCCGAGATAAAGGAGCGGTGCAGGTCGGCGGGCCTCGGTTGGCGGTTGGCTGCTGGAGTTTGTGGGACTGAGAGTTGGGGACGTTGAAACGATGTTTTGTCGTCGAGGTAAGCTTTGGCGCCCTTGCAAGTTGCAACCACCTGGAAGCCTGGAACACAGAGGCCCCACCCTCAGATCTAGGTACTCGCAGATTCACCCTCAGGTTCGCTCCCCCAGCCGAAATAAACCTCGATAAAGAACGTTAAGCTATCACACGGCCACCAACACCCCACAGCATCGCTCATGTGAATCACCTCGGCACTGCACACCTTTGCAATGGCATCTGCTGCCCCACGCTGGTCGCGCGCGGCTATCAATCGCACCTGGGCGAAGCGCTCTCTGCGAGTCCTCGTCGAGCCATCCCCCATCACCTTCGCCGAGCGACGGTCGGTTCTGCAGGTCCTGCAGCAGAGGGGCCCCATTGAGGTCTTCACCAGAGTTCCGGTATGATGGACCAGATGTCTCCCCTTATTCAACTATCGGTTGACTGACTGGCCCTTCTCCAGGACTACCCTTCTCAGTTCATCGCTGTGACCGCGGCCGAAAAGACAGCCGACGACCTCAGGGGAGCTGGCCTCCTCAGCTACACCGTCGCCGCCCCCTCAAAGACACCCGACATACGCTTCGTCGACCTCTCCAGACCGGAGATCCTCGACGGCACGAAGGCAACAATTCGCACTGGCAGTGCCGCCCGCGAGACCGACGAGCAGGGCCACGCGCACAAGGAGTTTAGGCTGCGCATCGTGGACCTCGAGGGGTATGACCACGCGAACACCATGTCCTCGTCGCCCCTGAACCGGTCGTGGCCCAACTCCTACACGGGCCACGAGACTTTCATATCCTCCGTCTTGAAGCAGTCGTTGCCCCACAACATGGCGGCTAAAGGCCTTGCCCGATGGGACTACAACACCGAGGACAGGGGCGAAGTGTCGCGCAAGAAGGATCGCCTACAGCTCTGGAAATGGATGCCCAACAATATGAGGAAACCCAAACAGGAAGAGCCAGAGTGATGCCGCGACCGCGGGAGTTCTCGCTCCCAGACAGGTTCCAGAATAGCAACTTCTTGCGGGGCGCCACGGTCCCTTCGGGGTGCGACCTAGGACGGCGCAGACGGCGCAGACTTGGATCCTGCGACTCCGAATGCCAGGCTGGCGGACCACCGTCTAGGAACGGGCCTGGTCTAGACCACAGCTCTTCAATGTTCTACGAGTAGACCAATCACATCTGTACGCCCTAGCCAACTAGGCATGGCACGCGACGTGATACGCAGCTCCCTGGCACTGCATTCTTCACAGCCCCTCTAGGAGGTTCACCAGCTAGTATTACCTCGAGGTCGATCCCTTCATCAGATCTGGCTAGTCGGGACAAGCGTGGGGTCAGCTCGGCACCTCCGATGCCGTGCGATTTTGCATACACAAATTGATAGAGAGGTCTGAGAGGCCTCTTTCCGCACGGCTCACCACGGTATTATGGTGATATGCAAAGCGACACGCAAGCCGTCAGCACTTGAGGCCACGCAACATCGCTCTGTGCGGCGGATAGCCACTATTATAGCGCTGCTGTTAGTGCTCAGGTTGGCTTGCTTGGAAAGGGAAACCACGGTCGTACGCACGAAGTGCTCGTATACGTACTCATGCGTACAATCACTGCCAGACAGATTGCGTGTATGTCTCAGTTGGCGGCGAGAAAATGGGGGCACGAAGCACAACTTGGGACGATGAAGACCCGAATGGTCGGGACTGCGCGCTCGAGAATCCTCACTCTAGTACTACCTATGTATTATTTGCAACCTCAATATGCACAGTCGACACATGTTCCCCTTCGCGATACCCAAATTTTCATCTATCATCTGTCTGTCGCCGGACTAACCGTGGGGGCTACGAATACCAAGCCACCCATCGAACGTCCTTGTTTATGTCACCACTGCACCAGCCCCAGCAGAATGATGTGGCCAAGCCGGCCGCGCCCTGCAGGGATCACATCCTGGCATCGCCGCATCCCTGGCATTTGTCTGGCCCACTCTGAGCCTCTGAGCTGAGTGAGCCAGCCACCGTCGCTACGTCACGGCCTCTGTCGTCAGCTGCTAAACCGGTTGTGATGCTCAGATGGATCATGGATCAGCGACGTGGCAATGGCTCGGCACGGCACCAAGCAGCCCAGGGCCAGGGCACCCCAAGGCGCCCCAAGGCACCTTCAACGTCAGCGCGGCGTGACTTGCTCGTACAGGCAAGGAATTGACAGGCTTCTGGGGCTTGTGACAGGGGGGTTCTCTCAGTCCCTAGCGAGGCGAGGATCCTGTGGTGACGTCTCGAATGCTCCAGATTTAGCACGAGTCCTAGGTCTCTACCCAAATTTGCTGTGCGACATGGCATACCTCATTCTCTGGGTCGGTGACAGTCTGCTGGTTTATTAGATCGGTTCTCCTCCATCTTTGGATCATTGAACTGTCATCCAATCTGTCATTCCAACTACTTCGTGTACCATCTTCAGGCCGCCGCTCACTCACTCACTCACCCACCCACCCACCTACTTTCCACTCACCCTCAGTCACCTTCACTATATACACCGACTCAAAAGAAAGCATCATCGTTTGGATAATAGCAATCACCCATCTTTCACCATGGGCATTGGCACAGCACTGCATTATGTGGGGTCGGCGTTCCTCTTCATCGCCAT
Organism: Amphichorda felina; assembly: GCA_016490725.1. NCBI lineage: Eukaryota > Fungi > Ascomycota > Sordariomycetes > Hypocreales > Bionectriaceae > Amphichorda > Amphichorda felina. The sequence goes on along the minus strand of JAEMHR010000006.1, from coordinate 127,765 downwards.
GGTCCTGACTATTGTCGTCGACGTCTCGGCTCCTGTCGTCGAGAATATCTCGTTCCTGGATCTCAACCTCCCAGGTAATACGGACGCCAAGTTTGGTGTATTCGGATACTGCTCAACGGATAGCTCGGGCGGAGAGTGAGTCTTAATGTCCTCCCTGTACTTGGCAGAATACAGACTTATACAGATGCCTCACAGCCTCAAGTGCTCCAGCGCCAGGATCGGCTATGACCCTGCCCAAGTCCTCGAGCCCATCGACGACGCCAACTTCAGCTCTGCGCGGGCCAAGTCCACCGAGGCCCTAACGCGTGCCTTCGTCCTGCACCCCGTTGGCACCGTCGTCCTCTTCATTGCCTTCCTGTTCAGCCTGCTCGCCGGCAGCACCATCGGCTCCATCCTCGCCACGCTGGCCTCGGCCGCGGGCTTCCTCATCAACGCCATTGCCGTCATCATCACCTTTGTCACCTTCCACCTCCTCATCCGGGAGGTCGACAAGGGCACCGGCAGCGCCAGCTACGGCCCGGCCGTCTACCTCTCTCTCGTCGCGGCCGTCCTAGCCCTCGTCGCCACGATCCTCATGTTCGTCACCTGCTGCGCTGGCCGGAGGCGCCGCCACCGCGAGAGCCGCAAGTCGCTGCAGTACTAGGCTGCCAGCCATAAGCTGTTTTGGCTGCCACGTGGGGTGGTCGGGGTGATGTTATCACGATACTTATATGACTACGAATACACATGACACATAAGCCATGATACCAACAATCAACATAAAAAAAAATTCAATTAAACAATACGATTGGAGACTGGAGGTCAGGAACTTGGGGAAAGTTAGAAGACTGTTGCCTTTTTTTTGGCTCTCGCCTGCTATATGAGAGCGACTAATTATATGATACCTACCTATACACCGGCCTGAGCTAGATTAGCAGGATGAGCCCTAATATGACAATTTCCACGTTCTATTCACACTTGACTTGACACATCTCCCCCGTGTTCTTCCGTGTGTTATGGAGCGAGCAGCCGAAGCTGACGGAAGATGGCGCTCTGTTTCAACGCTTCCCCCGAGGCATGGCCCGGGGATGCGCTGTATGGTGCGTCTCGGGGTCGTCACCGGCGCTGTGACGGGCTAGGCTGTACGGCCAGTCTGGCTCCGTCTTCGCCATTGCTTTCGGACGGGGCGTCGGGAACCAAGGCTTGTTGTCCCTTTGAGTCGGGACGGGGGGATCGATCGAGATGCGAATCTCTTTAATCTAGCTAGGGCGAAGGGACCCGCCCTGGCCTCCTCTATGAAATCTATCTGCTGGAATCACTTTTGAACTCCCAACTCCGAACTCCGTGCTCCGTGTTTGTGGGAATTAAATCATTCGCAAAGGCGCCCAGGGGCGATTCGTCCCCCGAAACCGGGCAACGTCGTTTGGGCGTGAAGGGAAAAGGAGGGAAAGCCAGATAAAAGAGGGGAAAGCTGAGGCGGACCATTCGCCATCTAGGACATCAGGAAGGCAGCAACGCCACCGAGGGTCAGCAGAAGCACCGAGACGGCGTTGGTAGGGCCCTCGGAGACGGGCAACTGCTGCGGAGGGGGCGGGGTGGTGACGGGGCCAGCAGTAGGGCTGACTCCGGCGATGGGAGCCCTGGTGGCAGTAGGGACCTGGACGGTAGGGACCTGGGTGACGCGGGTCACAGGAACCTGGGGGACGGCGCGAGTAGCAGTGGCCGCGGGGCAAGGGCAGGTCGTCGCGACGGGGACCTGGGGAACCTGGGGAACCTGAGGAACCTGAGGAACCTGAGAAACCTGAGGAACCTGAGGAACCTGAGGAACCTGAGGAACCTGAGGAGCGGCCGGGCGGGCCGAAGGCGAGGGGCAGGGGCAGGTCGTCGGCGCGGTGGGACGAGGAACGGGAGCCCCCGTGGTGCGGACATGGGCGATGGGCCTGGTGATGGGGGCCCTGGTGGGAGCCACGAAGGTGGGAACGCTCCGGGTCACAACAGAGGTCACCCTGGACACAAACGCAGGCTTCTTCTCAGCGACCTGCTCCGCGGCCTGCTCGGCAGCCTTCTCGACCTCCTGGACCTGGGTCTCCTGGGCCTGGGCGACCTGCTCGGCAGCCTTCTCGACCTGCTGGACCTGGGTCTCCTGGGCCTGGGCGACCTTCTCGGCGACCTTCTCGACCTGCTGGACCTGGGTCTCCTGGGCCTGGGCGACCTTCTCGGCAACCTTCTCTACCTGCTGGGCATGCTCGACCTTCTCGGCGGCCTTCTCGACCTGCTCGTGATGGGCGACCTCCTGATGCTCCTTGGCGACCTCCTGATGCTGATGGGCCCCATGGTGGTGCTCCTTGGCCTGCTCGTGGGCATGGGTAACCTCCTCGACCTTCTCGACCTCCTCGACCTCCTCGATCTTCTCCTCGACCTGCTCCTCAACCTCCTCCTCGACCTTGTGCTCCTCCTGGTGGCAGTGCTCCTGCTTGTGGCACTCCTCCTTGTGGCACTCCTGCTTATGGCAGTGCTCCTTGGGCTTGGTCTTGATCTCCTCGACAACTACCTCGGCCTCCTGCGTGTGGGTGGGCCTGTGGGTGGAGGTGGGCCTCTCCCTCCCGAACCTGATCTCCTCGACCTCGACGACGGGCTGGTCGACCTTGGGCGGGTGATGGGGCTTGCACGGGCAGGGCCTGTGGGGGGCGCCGGGGCACGGGCAGAAGGGGCGCTTCCCGTGGAGCGGGAAGACCTCGACGTGGTCGTGCTGCGGGTGCTTGTTCTCGACGTGGACCTGGATCCTGTTCTTGCCATGCTTGATGGCCTTGGGCCGCTGGCCTTGGAACTGCTCGACGTGGACCGTGGCATTGGCCTTGCTGTCGTCGGTCCCGATAGAGATCTTGGGCTCGACCTTGCGGTGCTCCCGGCGGTACATGGGAGCCGCAATGGCACTGCCCACCATGGGCAGGAGCACAAAGATGTTGAAGCGCATGGCGGCGGGTGTGATGGACGACTTTTAGCTTGATATAGATCCGTCCTATCGAGCAACCAGCTTGTGTGTATAAAGGGATGGTATGCCTAGAAGCTTTGGGGCCGAACACGGCTAAATAAATTACTATTTGTGTCGTTGAGCATTTAGAATTCAGCCCTTGGTCTACGAGTCGTCCAGCCCGTCGAGTGCCTTGGTTTGTTGGGTATCAGGGTCCGTGGCAGCTGTACATCCGTACACCTCGAGTTTCTGCTTGTACCAGATTAGAAATATTGTATATAACCTCGGCGGCCCCCTCCTTCCCGGGTCTCGTCGATACACTCACTTCAACGGGCAGCATCCAGAAGAGGACCGGCTAGGACCCAACGTACTTCAACCTGAGCAGCACGTCCATGCCTACGTGTCCTCACCTCTCCATCCTCCGCACACAGATCTCGAATATCGCCAGGATTCAAAGAGGTGCTTAAGCCGGTAGAGCGCCACACTTGTTCCACTGCCTTGGTTGATCCGTACATCTCGACGAGACCGTAGGGCATCGTGCCTTCTTGCCACACTGTCTGCCAGAATGCGACATTGAGGGACAAAGGTAAACAGAGACGAAAGACAGAGTTGGTGTGAAATTCTGCCCCCTTGGATCTAAGGTCGCGTCGTGGCGCAAAGCGGCTGGCAAACTGGGCGGTGGCCCGCGAGTGGCGCGACGCATTTGTGCAGAGGGACTTGAGAAACCGCGAACATGCTCATATCATGTTAGCTTGGCTGCAGTAAGCACATCATGAGGCTGCTGAGTGCTGACTGTTATCTTCTCGTCCATGTTTAGTTGGCCCCTCAATGGATGAAAAGATACCTTTAGGCTCTGAGCCTGCCTCAGTCCCTGCAAACAAAAATAAGTAGTCTGAGGAAGACGGCCTCGGTGGCAGAGCCAGAGGCTGGCCACGTTTGCCACCTGGTAATTCATGCTCGCTATATTGGCAGGTAAGGGCTGACAGGGTAGGCTGGTCTAAGCGACAGTAACTGGAAAGCTGCGGTCACCTGGGGCATCGGCCTACTTAAATACTGAACGAGGTCTGGTAAGGTTTTGGCATGTGTTCTTCTTGGCCGATGGTTGGTTGGCACCCCAGGGGACCGCAAGCCACAGGAGAAGGATGTGAACATCAACTGTTCCAGCCTTAGCCAGCCTCCACCTCATTTCCAGCACGCAACAAGCACATCTCGTAGAGTATCTGTAGAAGGATCGGGTGCTTTGCTTTTCTGAAAAATCCAATTCTTGTCCTCGAAACTATGGTCAAACGACCAGATGGCACTGCAGAGCGCCAAGACAAGGACGATTCTCGCTAGATGAAGGTCAAGGACTCGCGGCAACTCCATCCCTTTTTTGGTCTTGTAATTTTTTTTGGGTTGTCCTCTTCACGATGGCTATCCGAACGTTTCCTCAACGCCTCCTCGACTCCATCTACACCTCATTCCTCCGGGATACCTGAAAACAGACCGAAACGCATACGATGAGACTGAGAATAAGTTAGCCGCGACTGCGCTGCTACTATGGGAGGCCCCAAGAAAATAGGGCCAGAGGCATTGTAGCCGACGTACAAAGGGGAGCTTGGGAATAATCACACCGAGAACGGCGAGGAAGTTGATGACGAAATACGCCAGGTCGTAGTGGGTGTAATGTGTGCTGAGGAGAAACAGCACAATCGGCACGCTGAGCAGAAACTTCTTGGTCGGGGTGTACTGTGCGCCGTTGTCGATCTGCTCCCACATATTGAGGTTGTCAAAAGCCCCGCTGTTGAACTCGAAAGGGACGCCGCGGACGTAGTGGAACATGATATACGAGCCGAACATGTAGGTGATGTTGGTCAGCGTCCAGGACGTCTCCTGCGACACGCCAGGGACGACATCGTAGAATATTTTGAGGCAGGCTATCAGGACGATATGAATAGCCCATGCTCCTAATGTTGGAAACAGCAGTGCCTTTGTTAGCGTCTGTATTGTACGGATGGCGGATGCGGGTATAAACCAGCGCCGTGACTCACCTTTGGCGTTGGTCCAGTTGGCATTCAAATTAGGCAGGGCTGCCTGGTCGCTTATCTGCTCGAGGGTCTCGGGAGGCTCGTGGTAGACCTGGAGGAGACTGCTAGATCTCCTCCGGCGTGCGCCAGAGTCGTTTCGATCGGGCATGTCGAGGTAGACGCTTCCGCTTCGCGCGGCTCGCGGAGGGTCGTTGCCCGCGTCGAAGGTGACGGTGCGTTGTAGAAGAATTGGGGAAGACAGCTTGGCGGTATTGCTGGAGCAGGCTCAGAGGCAGTAGTAGCAGGTGCAGTGGCACGAGTCAGGGACTCTGCGACCCGGTCTCTAGTGCCTATGTGAATGGGGGATGTTGATCTGGCGTGGAGTTTGCCGGCGGCAGGAAGGCGTACGTGTGCCTATGGATGGGTCAAGTGCGGGGGGCGAGTGTGCGGGAGGCCCGTTTCGTGAGACCGCAGTCTTTGGTGACGATGAACAGACAGTTCCCAGGTGCTTCACCGTGGAGAGAGGTGGAAAGCAAGCTACCCCTGATGGTGATGATGTCAGGAGCAGGTGGAAATGGTGGACGGCGGAGGTTGGTGGAGTGGAGGAGAACAAGGGTGGCGAGCAGGTGCCAGGCGGTGACGGAGTCGTATTACGGACGGAGAGGACCTGGCCCGGTCGGGGACATACGCAGAGCGATGATTTGAACAGTCGAGGACAGGCTCGGGGGTCTTGCAGTTGGACTGATGGATGCTGGTGGCGATGTTTGGTGGTGGATGCAGCTGCAGATGCAAATTGGAAGACGAAAAGATGACAGCGGTTGAGAGTGGGCGTGGCCGCATGGACTTCAGGGACGCGTCGGCTGCAGTTCAGACCAGGAGGCTCCCGCAGGACCTGGAACAGGTTACAGGGCGGGGAGGTGCCGGACTGCACCTCATCAGTTGAGTTGCAGCGGTGATGAGCCCAATGAGTTGGGGACGTTACAGGGGACCAGAAAGCTGGTCCAGCGGGGTCGTGGTGGCCTGGCCCAGTCAAGCCAGTGGCCACCAGCACCAGATGCAGGGATCACACGAGCGCTAGCGGTCTCGATTGTTGGGCTTGTGGGGGGTAAATGGGAGATGAGGTTGCGAGCTGACGACGCTTCATGATTGGCGGTGGTCCTGGGCTGTGCAAAATCGTCCGATGAACCGAACACATACATATACCCGTACTACTGCAGTACGAGTTAAGACTGTCTCGGCATTGTCTCACCACCACTATTAGTACCTGCTACGAGCATTACTACGAGTACGAGTATGTAAGTAGTAGTACTCGTACGGAGTAGTGCCAGTGTACGGATGGTAGCGAAAACTTCATGTTGATCTTGCGTAGCGCTGGCAAGTGATACTCGCGTGTCGAAGAATGGAGATAACGGTCTGGTACTACGGTGCTTCGTAATACGTACCAACCTCAGCGTCACATGACGGGGAAGGTTATCACGAGTACCACCCGGTCTTCAAACAGGCAATTAATCACCTGACTAATATTAGCATGTAGTTTCCCCCAAGGTGAAATTGCCCTTCTACCTGTTAATTAAATTGGACAGTGGTGATCCGGCGCCCAGACGGCTAAACGAAAAGCACTAATGCTACTACCAAGTACGGAGTACGGATACCAAGGTGAACAACCTTGACAACCTTGATGGTGGACCGGAGGGCTAATCTTCGGAGACATGAGGTCAGAGGCCAGGAGCGGCGCTCGTCTCTGCAGCTGATTGGCCAGACGTTTTTTTTCCCTTTGTCCTCAATGCCGTCCTTTGGCATCTCTAGGGGTCCTGTTTTGAAACCGACCATCACAAAGGCGGCGATTCTATTCATTTTCGCTGCTCACAAACCGATTTGGCTGCATATGGCTGGGATTTGTTTGCAGCCCGACGATACGTACTGCTTTCAACACCCCGCCTTGCCTGCGCATCATCGAAGATCCGAATCAGTCTTCTCATCTTAAACTCTTCCTTGCTCTCACCATCTGATCAAGGTCCTCAGGAGATTTGGACGTGTGGGCTCATGAGGTGAAGCAGAATCACATGGGAGGCCAGGCAGCGCTTCAGCCACCTGATTTTTGGAATTCCTCCTAGTCACTCTGATGCAAGTGCACCTGTCCGCAGCCAGCTCAGATCTCATTCACCATGGCTTCACCCGCAGACTTTCCAGGGGACGTCATCAATCTGGTCTCGAGCAGTGATGAAGAATCTGCTGCTCCGAAAAAGCGCTCCCGTACAGAGTCAGACAACTCACAGGGGTCTGACAGCTCCATCCGCCGGTCCAAGCGTGCACGAAGGAATCCCGAGGCTCTAGCTAAGACCCCCGATAACAGCGTCGGCACCGAGGAGGGGGAGATTGACGACGAGCCCCGTCAAGATCAACCGTTGCAAGCACAGCCCGATTCCAAGGACACTACGTCGCATCCCGAAGGGGAAGGCTCGGCGCAAGCATCTTCACTAGGTGTTTTCATCCCGCCCAAGGCGCCCATATACAAGCACAAATCAGGATCTGCGTGGGTAGAGTTCAAACTCCCCGTTTACTCTTCCAAGAGGGAAGGCACCTGGGATGAAAGATTTAGCGACTGGGCCCAGGTTTTCTGCACCGGCAACGTGGATCAGGCTGGGTATATCGGCTCCTCCGTCGTACTAGCAGCGTACAACCACTACTTAGAGAACAACTCTGGGATCAAGGGGAAGAAGAAGAAGAACGCCAAGCAGGCAGCCAAAGCATTCATGGAGGCTGGCAATCTCAAGGCTACTCTGAAGAGCTCTTTGCCCCGAAACGCCAAGTTAGCCAAGCAAAATGCACAGGCCGCGTCGGGCACAGGCAACGAGGCACCACAGAGCGAGGGGGAGTACGAGCCTACGATCGAAGAGCCTCAGACTCGAGAGACGGGGGCCGTGCCCTCTGCAAGTGAGTGGGCGTCGCTCTTGGATGACACCAAAAAGCCAACTGGGGACGTGGGCGTGTCTGAACCCCAGCGGCCCAATGGCGAGCACTCTCTTTCCAATGGGACTGAGAAATCACAGGTTGCGGCAGAACCGGTTGATGATCATACTATGCGGGAACTACGCAAATACTTTCCTTCGGCCATAGACCTGACTAACTTGTGTCTGTTATGCGGCCGCAATGGGCACACGTCGACTACCTGCTCAAGCGGAACATGCAAGTTCTGCGGTAGCACCCAGCACAGGGACTTTTCCTGCCCAACGAAGTCGAGGTGTGGTAAGTGCCGGCAGCTTGGCCACAGTTCCTCTACTTGCGAGGAAAAGCTTGCTTTGACAAAGAGTGAGGGTCTTGCTTGTTCTTTCTGCGGCTCCGCGGATCACCTAGAGGATGATTGCACAGAAATCTGGCGATCTTTTGTGCCGGATGCGGAGAGCATCCACACAGTCGCGTTTATCGCCCCATCATGTTCCCTGTGCGGGAGTGGGCAGCACTACTCTTCAGACTGTGCTCAGCGACGGGGCTCTGCCGGGAACCCGACGTGGTCCCTCAGTAACCGGGATCGGTATGTGGACCGAGACTGCCAAAATTTTGCTATTGAGGATGAAGCAGCTCGGTCTGGCGCTGCCCCCAAATCACGAGCACCGGAGATGAGGATCCGCGGGCGCGCTTCGAAGGCCAACAACGTCGTCCATTACTCTAGTGATGACTCGGACGTCGAATTCTTGGGAAACAAGCCGCCTAGCAAGCGAGCCCCCTTGGGACAGATCCGCATGGCGAGCAATATCCGGATGCCATCAGATGTGGGGGCCAGTCGCCCACGCGCTGACTACCGAGGCATGCCAGCTGGTCAGCCGCCTTTGCCTCCTGGGCCACCTCCGCGGGGACCCCCTTCGCAACAGGGTTCGTTTGGACGTCCACCTCCTGTCAACCCGGCGTCCCTCCCTGCCAAGCCACCTACGGCCTCATGGGCTCCCCCAAATGGGTCACAGCCCCAAGGGTCTGGGCGGCAGGCGTGGCAGGGTGATGACAGGAACGACAGGAATACGTCTTCCCGTCCCCGATCTGGGGACTTTGGTTCTGGAAGGGGCGGACAACGCGGTGGTCGCGGTGGGAGAGGAGGCCGTGGAGGGCGGGGAAGGGGAAGAGGGAAGCAGTAGTATATCATTGATTGGACAGGCTTCACAAATATGGCATGCGGGCGAGCAACAGTCACAGCAGGTTGGATTGGGCCTGGGAGATCTACTAGGCTTTGCTTTGGCTGGATCTGAGCATGATGCATTCAGGTCAAATCACTTTCGACGGGATCTCTGTTTTGATACCCCTTTCTCGAATGCGTGGGATTAGGATGGCGACCCAAATACTCCGTAGGGGAGAATATTGTACAAATCGATGCTGAAACAACCATAACCCCAGGCTTGACGCACCACAGTTGCAGGCACGGGCAAGCTCAGTCACTCCAAGAGTCAACTCCAGTGTGCGCAAGCGAATTACAAGTATGCCTGTGGCAGCATGGCCTTTTGTTCTTCAAGCTCATTGCTCCATTGTTTGCCAATGGGAATGGAGCCAACAGTGTCTGTGCCTAAGAGGGAAGCAAACAAGACTGTCTCGTCGGCCAGACGTCACAGCGTGGTTGGGCAACTTGGCCTTTTCCCTTGCCTGTTCTCGCCAAGACACTGCGGACGGGTGGAAAACTCAAGGCCAATCAAGGGTTTAGCACACGGTATCTGTCAAGACAGGATGCGAGGGCCAGAGAATTCCACGTTTCGACGCGGCATGCTTGTTTCGAAGAAGTCTCTACGCTCTGGGCGATTCGTCCTAGGGATTTCTTTTCACAGATGTTTCGAAACACCAACACTACCCTGACAGGATCGACGAGGCTATCAGGGACTATAGCTACTATGTAAATGCGGCCTCCTGACCTCTGATCCAGTTCTTTCCGTCCTCAACTCGCGCCAACGCGAAAATGATGGGTCATGGACGCGCTGTTGACGGCGCATGTTTCTACGGGATAAGGCATGATTTATTAAGTTTTCGGGTCTCCCAAGTCCATACGACCCAAGTCAAATGCACAAGAGCTATCGAGGACGCGAGATTAGAATTGTGGTTTCGCTGTCGTGGCCCTGTATATAGGGATAGACGTTGAAATGGTGGAATACAGATGGCTTTGAGGCGCGTCCCAGTGGCGCGTCGCCTCGTAGCCCTGTGGCGTCAACCGCGTCGCGACGTTTTCTGTGGCTCACCGACATTCTGATTGGGTGGGTTTCCCACCATGGATGCTAGTCGTGTGGCTGGCAGGAAGCTTGTCACCCCGCGTGCGTGGCGCGCTATCGATAAAGCCTCAGTCCTGCATAGCTCAACCCCACCGCCACCAGCCATGACGGGTTGACCAGCCCAGCCAAGCCACCCGCATCGACGGGATTCGACGCACGCTGCAGGCTTGCGCAGGTCGTGCAGCTCGGCCTCCCGGTCGTTGCCATGCGACTGGCCACTGCGCCCGCGGCCTTGAGACGCCATCTGCAGGCCTGGGCTGCTGCATCGTGCAGCTGGCCAACGAGGAGGCCCAGCGCGATGTCGACACGGACGCGACCGTTCAGTGCCACGAGAAGCCACGACTCTATCCACGACTCCATCCACGGCTATCCACGACTATCCACGACCATCCGCAGCCATTCATCACCCATCGTGAGTCACCAGCCAGTCGATTTCGCCCTTTCGACTCTCGCGACGCACCGAATTCTCTCCCGCCCCCCTGGGAGATGGAAGTGATGGGGACGGAAAGAGAACCAAGGAGGGGGCAGGCCGGTCGAGGAGCTGAGGTCCATCAGTAACGGCCCCCGATCGCTCGACGACGTGGGATATATCTATCGATCCGCCGATGTCGTTGCGGCCTTGTTTTTCTGACCTACATCCTGTTTTGGTTCTCTGTTCCTGCGACTATCGACTAGCTGACTGCATCTTGAGCTGGCGTTGCATAGTCTATCTTGTCCTGTCAGCACTGAATCTGTCTTGTTGTAACCAATAGCTGGCTCGTCCTCACCTCGTCCCTCATCACCCCAGCTTATACCAGCGCCACTCAGACTGTGTTGCTGGATAGAGGATATACAGCTGTGCAACTTGTGCTCCCTTGCCTCCAAGACATGCAGCAGCTATGGCGTCCTCCACAGAAAAGCTCTTTACCACTCTCTTGAGAAGCGATCGCTTCAATGATCAACTCTTCCCATATCTCTCCACCTCGGACATCTGCGCCGTCCGCTCAACCTCATCCGCCTGCTGCAACCTCGTCACCAAGCGTCTATTTACCCGTGTCCACGTCTCCTTTTCCGCCAACACCTTCACCAAGCAGTCTCGGGTCGCTGCTCTGTCCCGTATAGGCCACCATATCGAGCACCTCACCTTCTACCTCCCCCACACTGAGGCGACCTTCCTCCCGCCTCTCATCCACCCGCTTAGCGGCAATGAGATCTCCTTCCTCTACTCACCGCATACGAGCATGGGCTCGGTGCTCACGAGACCCAAGTACGCCAACACGGAGCTGGGCGAGATCCTGACCCAGCAGTACCCTCCGCTGTTTCATGCCGCTACCAACGTCCCCAGCTTCATCAACGCCTTCAAGTCGCTGACCAGCATGCGTCATCTGACGATTCGCTGTCCTGGCCAGAACCCCAAGGAGAGGTACCGCAGGGACATTGTCGATTACGCCCTCATCAGCCTCCGCATTGCCCTCGAGCGCGCACCCATGGGGAAGCTGCACAAGCTGTCCCTGTCATCGCTCCACCCTTCGGCCTTTAACTATCTGCGGCACATCCAGGGATTCGGTTGTGTGCCGTCGGCCTCCCGGCGCTGGAGGCAGATTCGGAAGCTCCACATCTCGGTCGAGGCCTGGGACTTTTACGGCCCCTCCCCGGGCCTCGACCACCTCAAGGTCCTAGATGATTACATCCGCACCTTTGCCCCCTCGCTGGAGAAGCTGAGCTTCACATGGCTGGGGCGTAAGGGTCCCTGTCCCGTCGCACTATCAGCAGATCCGCTCTTTGCGCCGCCCAAGAACTCCAGGAAGCTCTTCCACGAGGTCACCTCGCCCATGTCTCCTCTGCCCACCCTCCCTATGAGAAAGCCGATGCACTTCCCCAAGTTGCGATATCTGCAGATTCGCAATGCCACGATGAATGCCCTGCAACTCAAGGACCTCATCACCTCACACAGGGATACGGTTAGGGAATACGACTTTGAGAGTGTCGTTCTCGTCAACAATGGCAACTGGGACGAAGCTCTTTCACCGCTGGAAAGGGATGAGGCCTGGTCGAGGAGCAGCTTGACCGCATCGTCCGAGTACAGCCTTGTGACAAATGACAGCGATGAGGACCTACCAAGTCCAAGCGCAGCCGTCGAGGCTGCAAGCAGGGAGCTGCTCGATGTGGACCTGGGCGGCTGTGGCTTCAGCGACGAGGAGCGAGAGGTCATTGAGGGGCTGTCCGAAGAGGTTGCGGCGGCCAGGGAGGCCAGCACGGGCTTCACGACGAACCTGAAAAGGAGAAGAGTTCGTCGTCGGCGCAGAAGGCACCGCCCAGAAGGTGATGGGGATGGTCACCTTCGTCAGGTCCCAGAGGAACCCTCTCCGCTGTCGCCCCATAGCCGCAGGCCATCCCGTCCTCACCTCAAGTTCTCCAACTCCTCATTCAAATCCGAGATGTCCCGCCCACAGACACCCATCCCCGAAGCCACCATCACCGCCCCCATCCTCGTATCCGACCCCCACCCTGTCCTCCTCCAGCCCACCGTGTACGACCCCTCCGCCCGCCACCAGCCATCCCCCGACCAAGGCATCTCCGCCGTCCAGCGCAACATCGAGCAGGAGGAGGCGCACCGCCGGCTGGCTGAGGACGCCGCCGCGCGGATCAGCGCCCTGCGCAAGGCCAAGCAGGCCGTGCTAGCCAAGCTCAGCCGCGAGTTCTGCGGCGCCAAGAGGAGCGGCGGCCTGGGAAGGACGGCCGACGCGGTCGCCGCGTGCAGGCTCATGTCCGGGCGCGAGTTTGGAGGGTGCAGCATCGAGGTGGTCGAGGACAGGAGGGGGCTGGAGAGCCAGAGCACGCTCGTGCCGTTGATGTTCAGCCGGGCATAGGCGGACTTTGCGTGGGGGGCGTGTATGCTTGGGTTGGGATTTTTATGAACTTGTAATGCGATGATGCTTATGATATCATGTCCTTCTTTTTTTACTTCATGTAGGAATCTTCATTCTTTACCGGAAAAAGGGGAGAGATGAGAGATGAGAGATGTATATATACCTTCACGACGCCGTGAATCAACGCATGCTTTTGCCTGTGTATGTAGTCAAATTCTACGTGATCATGTACTCTCCTTAGTGAGTGTCTTGAGGCCATTGGTATAATCTACCAATGCTTGGCCCTATTCAGTGATGTGGCCTGTCTTTCCAAAGGCCGACGGTAGCTCTTCTATGATAGGAGCTCAACAGCGCTCCATCTCGGACCAATATCTCGCAATGCTAAACATGACATCGCAGGGATGATGCAAGGGGTATCTCGAAATTGTATTCTCGCTAGTCAAAAGTAACCTTGGTTCCCGTCGACTTGACCACAGCGCCAGTCAAGCGGGCGACGGCGATATCAGACGCCTCCTTCAGGCCCTTGTCTGCCGGCGCCTTAGCCTTTTCCTCACCATTAGAACGCCCGCCCTTGGGCTTATTGGCCCCGTCCTTGTTCTGCGCATCCTTGCCAAATCTCTTCTTGTACCTCACATGGTCGTCCTCGGCGAGCTCCAGCTTCAGCTGGCGCCCCAGCATGCGGTTGACCCACCACTTCCTCGTCTTGAACTGCTTCTCCTTAGGTGTCTCCTTGGACTCCTCCTTAGACTCCTCCTTGGACTCCTCGTCGTCGTCGTCGTCCTTAAAGTCGTCCTCAGTCTCAATCTGCTCCTTGATCTTGACGAATCCCTTGACGGCCCACGCCGCAGCCTCGGGCTCCTTGAACTTGACCCAGCCGTACCCCTTGCACTTGCCCGTGTCCTCAAACGTCGCTACCTTGACAAACTCGATCTCGCCGCACTTCTCAAAGTTGCGCCACACGTCCTCCTCCCTGGTCTGGAAGCTCATGTTGCCCACAAAGATCTTGCGGCTGGCCTCGGCTTCCGTCTTGAAGGCCTTCTGCTGGTCCAGCAGCTTCCCGTTTGCCCCCTGCGCCGCCGCCTCGGCCGGCTCGGGCTCCTTCTTGGGTCGTCCTTCGAACGAGGTCGAGTCCTTGATGAGGAGCTTGCGCCCCAGGTATTCGGTCTCGGAGAGCGCGATGGCGGCGACCTTGGTGCTCATGTCGGAGAAATCGACGTAGGCAAAGCCCTTGTTTGCCGGCTTGGCTGACTTGTCGCGGCCGGGCTCCTTGACGAGCGGCAGCTTCACTCGTGTGATGGCCTCCTCTGTGATCGCGCCTCCCGAGTTGCTCACCAGCCACTCCTTGAGCTCCGTGGGCGTCACTGTGAATCGCAGATTACCGATCCAGACGCCGTGCTCCCCCCTTGTCGGCTTGTCCTTGGTCTCGCCCGCGTCATCCTTGGTAAGGTCGTCGTCGTTGTCGCCGCCCTCGGCCTTCTTGGGCAGTGCCTTGCCCTTCTTGAGCGCTCGCTTGGCTCGCTTGGATGGAGGTTCCGGTGCCGCCAGGTCGACTTCGATCTCGTCGACGTCGGCCTTGCGCTTCGCAGGGGTGGCGGCGCCCGCCTCGTCCCCGGAGTCGGCCTTGGCTCGTTTCCGCTCCTTTGTAGTCATTCTGAACTCGATTGAAATGAGGCGTGTTCAAAGGCAATCAAAGACAGAGTAGTAACAAATGGGGTACAAGGTCGATAGTGTGGTACGAGTACTCGTAGCTACCGTGGCATGGACCTTATTTTCCGTGAACAGCCCCAAGCGGCAGGAATTTTTTTCCTCCAAAGCCAGGCGATAAGCGATAAGTAGCCGAAGGGTTCTCCGGGAATGTGGGGTCATCCCGTCCTCCCAATTCCCATCCCTCATTGCCATCATCCCAAATCATCCCAATCGGGCCTTTGAATTCTCAGGGAGCAGTTAAGGCCGTGAAGTTACGGGTAGTAAATACCTAAATGCTACAGTGTATTGATACTCGGTGCTAGGTGCTAGAATTGTGAGCGGGAAAGGGCCAAGAGATTCAGAGGTGCCCGCTCTCTGCATGATGCGACTTTAGTTAGAGGCAGATCAGTGAACGGTGCTGCATTGGAGCCCAAGTCAGATGCATGGCTGCAGAGCAAATTCACCTCGGCGCTGCAGCAGACAATTTGTTAGAGCCTCCAGTTGTGAAACCTGCTCTGCTGCAGGGTTACAATCCAGAGAGACAAATTCATTTCCATGGAAGGAGCTCCAAGGGTCTCAGACCGTCATTCGTGCAGCATCGGAACCATCGTCACGTGTGATACGACTGTTAGCGTCGTGGCCATGGCGCTAGCGAAGCCTCCGCCAGCGTCTGTCCCAACTCCCAAGGGCCAAAAGGGCCACAAGGGCCGTCTCTCGACCCTCTTCTCCCCCATTCATCATTTCACTCGGCCCCAACGGCAAACACCCCCTCGCAAAACACCATCCCTCAATCCTTAATTCACTCAATACCGCCGAGGAATCTTCCAGGTTTTTTTTTGCTTGTTCTTTGGGGGCCTGGCAAGCGTTTATGTGCCATCTTTGACTGCCCTGTGGCGCTGTGAATCCCACCTTCCCACTATCCGGGTTCATCTTTCAGCCCAAACAGCCAGAAGCCAACCTTCTCCTCATTTAACCTCGAGCCTCCTCGCCTGACGACGCCAGCCACGTCACGCAATAGCACGATTACGATTGCGTTCATCAAGCAAAATCCAACTCTGACGGACACTGCAGCTCTTCTCATCGATACTCGTTTTTTTTTATCATCAGCTGTCGTCGCCATCGTGTACTCGGGCTCCACCTGTGCAGGGTCTTGGCTATTGCTGCTTCCATTATGAATATTCTGCTATCGCCACAACCACCCGTCCTCCCGCACCAGCACGAGAACCCTCGCCTGTCCCCTCAGCGCTCCGGTATGTCTGGCAAAGCTTGATCTTGCTATACGATGCCATCCCTTTGTATTGGCGATGGTGCGGCCACTCTTGCATGATTGGCGCTGACACCGCTACAGCATCTCCTCTCTCGAACATGACGAACCGAAAACGGAAGGCCGACGACGATGGTGATGAGGCCATGGCTTCGACCTCTCCCTCAATCTCTGCTAGACCCCTCGCGCGCGCTTCGAAAAAGGTCAGGTCCAATGAGGCCATCGGCCGGCCGCTCACTCTCCCGCGACTCCTTCAGACTCTTGATACCGACCAGCTGCGAACAGTCCTGGAGCGGATATGCGAGAGACATCCCGATATTGGGCAAGAGGTGGTCTCCCAAGCACCTCGTCCAACTGCCGAGGCCGCCATCGCTGTCCTCCAGGATTATCAAGACAAACTCAAAGCTGCCGTTCCCTATGGCGAGACCAGTCCAGAGTACACTTACCAGCGGGTCAAAGATGCCCTAGTTGCGCTCCTGGATGCCCTGTCTGACTTCACCCCCCAATTTCTTCCCCCAATCGAGACTCAGGCCTCGAGATCCTTGCAATACCTCCACGCTGCTACGAACTTCATCCATGAGCTCCCTGACTGGGAGCCGCAGGCGTATCGACATCACAAGGAGAATGCATACGAAGATATCTCAAAGGCCTGGGCTTTGGTCATCAACGAGGCAGCCAAGAGGGGTGGAGGATTTAACCTCCACTCGGACGGTTGGGACGCCGCGCTTAACCGCCACCACAACCGCTCTAGCGGCCGTCTAGGAGTCGCGGTGGCTGCCATGGCAAACAATGTCGGATGGATGGCATCCAACACGAACGCCAACGACCAAAATTCGATTTTGAACCAGCTCATATCTGGAAGCTACGGTTCTCCAGTGCGCGTGGGACCCTGGTAGTCACAAGCATAATCACTTGTCACCAGCTGTGGAGCATGCGGAATTTTGTGATTTGAGCGGATTGTCAGAGACATATAACGACGACACACATGACGAACTTTCCTTTTGCATTGATGGTTAGCATAGACACGGGGCGTCAGTTTTCTTCTTTCGCACAACGGATGGATTGGGCGGCGTTTTGATCATTCTTTTCACTTTGCTTTTGTCATTTGCGGCCGCGAGTGGTACTTGCCAGACATCATGTCTGTGTTATCAACACGGACACAGGCCCCTTTTATTCTCTACATAGGCAACTACGAGTACTCAACAGACAACTGGAGGGCCCTGAGGCCTCCATGAGAACAACCCTGGCTGCACACGATCTGATTGTCCTTGTAGTAGCGTGCCAAACTGCAGCCAATTTAGTATTAGTTAGTGACCAATCCTGGACACTATCAAAGTTTCGCACATTAACAAGCTTGAAATTCAGCGGTATCCAACTAAATGTAATCGATCAATTTAGGAATGGATGAATGCTATTATGTAGGACTTTGATATAGGTAGTAGGTATCCCCTACGCACTTCCTGTCTAGGTAGGTTGATCGAAGATGTTGGCAGGAGGTAATCGTGGGATGTCACGTGTTTTGGTGAAGCTACGCGCCTGGAGCCTGCCGTGAACGCGCCTCCGACTTCCCGACGTAACAAGTTCACGCAACATCCCCACAGCCCATCGGCCCGAACCAAATACGCCAGTCAACGCCCTGTGGCATAGCTGAGATTAGCTTGACCTTTGCAAGACTCAATGAGAGAGTAAATCACGTTGGTCGCCCACCATGCCCGCGTAAGCTCCCCATCACCTCGACGCGTTCTGTGATTCTCGTACGCTAATCAGCACGGCACAACAGCCCAGGCGACCAGCACAAGGCATACCAGAACCCCTTCGAGGACCCAACCCCCAGAATCTCAATATGGACCGCGCAGGAGATTGCAACGATTGCGTCAAAGCTTGATAAGCAACTGGGGCCCGAATACATCTCGGCGAGGGCAGGGCCCGGTGGCCAGAGGGTGCATTACCTTACGGCGGAAAAGTGCATCACGCTCGCAAACGAGGTCTTTGGCTTCAACGGCTGGTCGTCATCCATCCAGAACATTCAGGTCGACTTTGCCGACGAGAATCCTCAATCGGGTCGTGTCAGCATCGGCCTGTCCGTCATTGTCCGCGTCACGCTGCGTGATGGGACGTATCACGAGGATATCGGCTACGGGTCTATCGAAAACGCAAAGGGGAAGGCCATGGCCTTTGAGAAGGCTAAGAAGGAGGGCACTACGGACGGCCTGAAGCGCGCGCTGAGGAGCTTTGGCAATGTCCTCGGCAACTGCATCTACGACAAGGACTATGTGCAGCAGGTGGTCAAGCACAAGGCACAGCCGGTCAAGAAGTTTGACCCGAACAACCTGCATCGTCACGCCGACTTTGTTGCCAAGGACAAGGTTAAGGAGGAACCTGCACCCAGGGCGGTGGTGATGGCGGCGGCACCACCCAAGCCGAAGCCCGCAGAGTCTTTTGAGGACTTCCTCGGAGGTATGCTCTCTTCAGACGGGTTTCAGGAGCTGGAGACTGAAAACTAGCAGAACTTGACGAAGCCGACTTTTGTGTGCCGGAAGACGGCCATCCCGATGAGATTGTGCTCCCTGGACCCTCCAACGGCCCGGAGTCTCAAGCAAAGGGACCTGTAAAGGCCAGCAACCAGCCGAGCACGACTTATACGGCTGGCTCGAATAGCCGCGCTCCACAAACACCGAATCAGATACAATCACGGCCTGCTGGCCAGCAGAATGGGGCGAATCCTCCGCTGCAGAGTCGTCCACAGCCGGCACTAAACACCCGTCCTGTCCCAAACCAGCAACCGCCCGGGCCAACCGGAGCAGAACCTGTGGCTTTCTTCTCGGCCAAGGCAGTGAATCAGCTCCCTGAATCGAGCTTCCAAGGCCAGGGCAATGGCCAGATCACAGCTCCTCAGGCCCAGCAACTGTTTAATCCCAGACTGGAAAGCCCCTCCATTCGCAAAACACCTGGAATCGACCATACATCTTCAAAGCCCTTGACCAAGAGCGGCCAACATGTTGCGCCTAGCAATAGTCAGGCCCAGGCGTCCAACAGTGGCGGTTTCACCCCTGTGCGACCTTCCATGGGTGGTCAGCCGCCTAGGAGCAGCAATGTCATCAATCCTACGCTCGACCACACGCGCCGCATTGGGGCACCCGCGGCGCCGGGGAGCCCCCTTAGCAACCGAGGTTCTTTTCGGCAGCCGACAATGAAACGGCCGCCTCCAGGAGACGGCAATGGCGTCAACGGATCACGACCGGTGCTGGTCGATATTCCCCCAAACACGAACGGAAATCCTAACACGACGACCGCAGATGGCTTGGAAGCGAAGCGACAAAGAACGGCATGAATTTTGTGACTTAATGAATCTTTGGTGGCGGAATTGGGCGTTGCGGGAACCTACGGATGGTCAGATTTCTTTATGTGTTTGGGCGCTATGTTTTGGGACTTCGAGCCTTGTGATGAAATTTGCATTCGTTTGGAAGGAATATCAAGTAATCTCCCTTGCTATGCGAAGATGATTGGACCGGGCCCTAAACTACATTTGCTGTGAGTTGTGAGAAGGCTCTCTAGGGATGAAGCCTCCCTTTATTTATTGTTACAATGCCGAGATGCTCGTGGTAGTACATCGCTATTTGATCCAAGTCTATCTGTATTTTACACCACACTGTACCCGGGACAAGTGCCGGGCACGTATTATAGAGTCGAGATGCCTCACTTAGTCGTAGAAGGGCCGGCTGCCAATTTCTTGAGACCCTCCTGGGCCTTCTTCACACCTTGTGGGAACTCGAGCTTGTTACTCAGCTCGATGCACTGCGTATACTTCTTCTTGGCCAGCACCGTGTTGCCCTGCATAGCAGCCACGTCACCCCAGTTGCATAGGGCCACGGCGCAGGCTTCGTCGCACTCGGGGGTGCGGTCGTCCCCCGCGACGTCCTTAGCATGGAGATAGGCGTTACGGGCCCAGTTAGCAGCGGCCTCGAGGCAGTCCTTGCGGGTGTTGGGCATGGACGAGTCGAACAAGGCCTTGAGGGACTGGGTCTCCGGGGTGTCGGCGCCACCGTCGGTGGGGCTGTAGATGGGGTGCTGGGCGAAGCAGGCGGCGAGATTGTTCATGATGACGGCGCGGTGGCAGGGGCTCTCGCAGTTGCGGAGGCCCTGGAAGAAGAGCGGGATGGCGAGGTGGAACTGCGACTTGCGCTCGTAGTCGCGGCCGAGCGACTCCATGGTGGCGCCGACCTCGGTCGGAGTGAGCCACTGCTCCTCGCCGGGCTTGGGGCCCTCCTCCCGGCGCCGGCGGAACTCCTTGAGCGTGGTCTCTACGGACCAGACAAGGTGGCGGTGCGAGTTGTCCGGGTCGAGGACGTGTGGGTCGGCGTACAGCTCACCCAGCTTGACACTGGTGGAGACCGCCTTCCTAAGGAGCCGTTCCCTGCGGTGCCAGAGGGTTTCTTCCTCCTTCTCTTCCTCCTGGTCCTCCTGCTTTTCGCCCTCAGCTTTCGGCCCTGCCTCATCGTTGTCCGGTAATGTGGGCGGCTGGATAACTGGGCGTGCTTCCGGCTTGAGCCGGCCGTCTTCCCCCACCTTGCCATCCTTGACCTGCTGCTCTATGGCGTCGACCCATTCCAAGCACTCCCTGCGGACCGACTCGAGCACCTCGGCAGATTGGGGGAAATGGTCATTCTTCTCCATCCAAAAGGCCACCATGATCCTGATGCCCAGCACCTCATCCGAGGCGGGGTCCATGCCCAGCTGCCTAGCCTCGACCAGCGCCCTCTTGTAGAACTTGAAGGCCTTTTCCGGGTTGGGGCTGACGGTGGTGTAGTATATGGCGCGACGGAGAGTGGATGCGACGGGCTCGGGGAACCTGCTGATCTGGGGGTTATAGAATGTGTTGTAGAAGAGGCGGATCTGGACGGCCGTGAAGAAGAAGGTGAAGATTAGGCTATTGGAATGTTAGTATATGAGGAAGCCCCATAGGCGACGTGGATGGGAGAGCATATGCGTACAGGATGACGACAAGGGTGGTTGATACGGGCGACTCGCGCAAGGCTTGACGGAACCCCTTGGGGCTCATGAGATAGGCAAGATTGCGCATAGCGACGGTAGCGGCGCGGCCCGTGAATTGGCGGAATGTCAGCTTTCGCGGCTGCGATTGCGGCTGCGACTGCTTGAGCGACTCATCCTTGGGGGTGTTGCTGTCCTTGAGGTCGGACTGCCATCGTCGCTGCTGAGGTCGCAGAGCTATTGTCGCGCGAATGTGGAGGCTGGCTGAACGCGATCTGATGTGCACTGAGAGCAGCCCCGTGTTGGTCCGGCGCAGGCATTGGCCGTGGAGCGGCCGCAGCGAGGCAATCGCCGAGACTGACATGACGGTGTGTGTGTTGCCCTGTAGAGCAGGCCTGAGGAGGAGGGTCTGGCACGATGATTTCTCCGAGGCCCTGCAACGATGACGATATTCAAGCTTGAGCAGTTACTAAGCTTTATCGGGTACTCTCATTGGCCGACTCGACTATACACTGTGGGGGGTGGGGGATTGCCGAGGAGGAGTCGAGGAACATCTCTCGCTGACCATCTCATTCTGAAGCTCTGCACAATATCGCGACTTTCAATTTCTCCTTCCCCTCAATCAGGTCGAATACACAGACACAAAATGGCTGGAAAGTTTGAGCCCAAAGTTCCTGTCCAGTTAGACCCTCCCAAGGATGACCCCATCTCTACCGAGGTGCTGGCCCAGGCAAACGGTGAGTCCGAGGCTTTAAGAACCCTTTGGGGGCGTCAAGGCTTCTTTCTTCGCCCAAAAAAAATGTCGTCAGGGAGGAGCGTGTCATCAGACAACAGATGTCTCAACCTTCAGAAATCTTCAGATATCATATAGGCCTCGCCGTGCCGGATTATGATGAGATCTCCACATCCTCTCTCAGAACATCACCGTCACATGCCCCTCGTCGCCGGAACAGGAAAACAAGCAGCCACTGTCCAGAAAGCGATGCTAATATCAGACTATAGGAGCCGACGGGGGCAAATGCTACGTGGCTATCAAGGTAAGTGTAGATGGAAATTTGATAACCGTCACCTTTTTTCTCCTCAGTGGACTGTAGGCTAATGGTTGGGCGTCTTTAGGGCAAGGTCTACGATGTGACGGGAAACAAGGCCTACCAACCAGGAGGCTCATACCACGGTACGCCTCCTCTATCTCAAAATGCTCGCAAGGAAGCCCTACTAACCGCCTACGTCAGTCTTTGCCGGCAAGGATGCGTCGAGGGCGCTGGGAAAGACATCCACCAAGCCTGACGACGTTAGCCCGAACTGGCAGGATCTGGATGAAAAGGAGAAGTCCACTCTCAACGACTGGATCACCTTCTTCTCGAAGCGGTACAACGTTGTGGGGGTTGTGGAAGGGGCTACAAACATGGGCGAGTAGCTCAAGCCGATGTCTTTGTTCCAGATACCAATCAAGCGAGGGAGCTCACCCCCAGAATCTGTGCCACTAACTCATGGTGTAATGGCGGGGCATGATCGCTCTGGGTCCATGTGATAAGAGCCTCAAGTCCCAGTGACTGCCGCTAGACATGGAATTTTGAATAGGAACAGTGACCTCGTGTTCTCTCATTAGCGCCGCCTTCAGCCGCCCTCGGAGGGCTGCCGACCTGACGGGCGTCGGGTAGTTGCAGGGTCTTGGGCCCAAGCGGTTTGCCTAACACTCGTATGCAGTCCCTGTTCGTCCTGCTCGAGTTCCATTCAATTTCAGCATGATGGCAGTCGGGACTAGATGGCGCGGATCAGCCTCCGATCTCGTCCATCGTAAGCGTCACTACCTACACGCTGGTGGTTGGCATACGGTTGTGAACAGGCTCGTATATTTCAATCTACCACCCTTCGATATGTTGCCAACCTATGAAACACGGATGATAACACGCGAGCCCTCCTATACTATCAAGGTGAAGGCAAGATCCCATTTGACCCCTCAAGACACCCGGCCATCCTGCCGCGGTATCAGGTATTCTGCATGTGAGTAACTAGGATCCTCCTTGCTGCCCACTGCCATCCAGGAATGTACACAATTCTCACACGGCACACCTTGGTGCCAGCACTTGCGTAGAACCTTGACGCTGGCACAGGCGTGGTTGTTACTGTTCCGCGCAAAGTGGCAGTATGACTTGAGCCGGACAGTCGAGTGACTGCAAGTGAAGAGGAATTCTTCCCAGTCGCACATTGTCAGGGGTTAATTATGCCCTGATATTTTGTAAGTGGCTGATTCATATTGATTTGGGTCTGTGAATACGGACAGAGACAATAATGACAGGCAAAGGACTGTAGAATAGATTTGAGGTCGTCTATGGGTCCAGTGTGATGACAGAACCTCCGGTCGATGTCCTCGATGTATGACAAGTTACTGATCAAGTGCTCCGTGACATCTTTTGGAGGCTTGTTTGCCCCTTTATATCCCTAACCTCGCTCGTCTCAGCGATCAGTGCTTCCTCTGAATAAACCCTCCATAGTGTCAACAAGAGTTTGCCTTCACAAGCCAATACTCTCCTGCATGAGCTGCAGCATGATGCTGGAGATTGGCCTAATGTTGCAGCCTACCAGAATGCATCAGTCAATAGAGGGAGCAAGTGTGGATGTAGAGCGTCCTCGAACAATGCGAAAAGATGATATGTCGTTTTTACTAGGGTTCACAAACTCTCGCAGAGAGGAAGGCCAGCCAGCGGAGATCGTCGAGATCTGTGCATGCAGTAGGATCATGTACTTCGCTGCAACCAGCCCAAAGTTGGATCTGGATGACCCAAGTCCAAACAGCTGTTCGGATGCGGTTGAGCCGCATAACTGCGAAGCTGGCCTGGAGTGTACTACCCAAGACAGTGGCTTCGTCTCTTATTCACACGATATGCTGCTTAGCAAGGCTGTTTGATGCGAATTTTGTTTGCAAGAAGGGCTTCTTTTTCGAGACCGGGTTGGAAAAGGAGCATTTGGCACAGTACCAGGTAAGCCAACCCCAGACGTGTAGTATATGGTTAGTCTGGGGGTTGAGCAGATACCACTTGGGATCTTGATCATCCCCAACTCGCTTTGGGGCACTGGCTACGAAGTACCTTTTACCAGGGCCACGGTTGATGGCACCAGGTGCACTTTTACCCTACAAGAGAGGGAGACCAAAGTAACTAGTTCCTTGATCACATCGCACCATGTTGGGGCTCATGTAGTTTGACTGCAGAAGAGCTGCTGCATCCCGTCCTGCCTCTGCCGGGGCCAGCGAGCAATCAACAAGCCAATGGAGGTCGTTGGGGATGAAAGGTTTTCCAGATGTCCAAGGAACTGGACGAACACACTGGATCGGTAACTCACAGGTGGCGCAAAGACCATCGTCAACTCGTCTAGGAGCGGGTCGGATATTCCTCGACGCTTTTGTGCCTGCAGGTAGCCTGAGGGACAGGGAGAGAGAAAAGAGAGAACACGCCAACGCGAGACGTTTGATTGCTGACGCAGGTTGGTAAAGAATGCCCTACCTTGGACTGTACACAAAAACTAATTCTAATAATTGTGGTCTTGGATGAAGGATTTCCAATGCACGAAAACTGGAGGGAAGGCCGCTTTGAGGCAATGTAGGCTCCAAGACGGTAGGAAGAAACAGTGTGCATGTGAGGGATGGAGCATGCCTCTCTCCACGGCCGTGAACTGATATGCGCAACAGGCAGGACGGCAGGCGCACATAAGCCAAAGAATTAAAATCACGCCTACATGTCTACATGTTGCCACGCTTCCGCTGCAGCCCCCATGGTGGGCAGGGTTTGGCAAGGAGCTGATGCGCCAACAGTACAGCCTGAAAGGTGGGCTTGGATCCAAAGCCGAGGGTTGATTTAACGAGCGCTGCTGCCAAAGCACACTGCGCGATCCTCCTTGGGCAGGAGGGATGAATGAATGAGCTTGGCCAAGGTGAGGCCACAATCCGCAGGAACAAAAATGAGACGAGTTGGCAGGGGCTACGAGTAAGCATGTGGTTCGAGAATTCGCGAGCACCATCATTTGTTACTCGGTGCATCGGCAAGACTTTCGGAATTGTTAGGACATGGCGGACAAATTCTGGCATCGGCCGCTGCATCGCCACGATCGTTGTGCTGGCAGGTTTGGTCTCGTGGTGAGTTGGTCTGGTCGCCTTGCAGACCTACCTAGGTTGCAGGTCCTGAAAGGTTGCCTGAAGTCCTTGGACCTCATGAGGGCTGATTGGCCAAAGTATATTAGTCATCCCCCAAAGTGAGGCGGAAAGGCGAACAGCCAGAATTGCGAACCATGGAGGGGCTCAGTTGGGATTGCACAAGGCAGGCAGCTAACGGTTGCCTCTGAGGCCTTCATGGCCCCCTTCTCCCAGTCCCACTCGACTGGAGCTTTGGCGCAAATGGGCTACATCAGACACCGAAATCGAGCTTGGATCTTGTATCCCCAATCTCGTCCCACCCGCTCCAGCTAAACTCTCCTCCTCGATTCGAACTTCCTGCCCCAGTTCGGGCCCCTTGTGATGTGAGATGGTTCATCCAGCACCGCCTGTCTAAACTCCCTCTTGCTACACTTCCTCCGACTTTCCCATCCCGTTATTGCCACCGGCTTTCAGTGCGACAGCCTCCCCCCTCCGCATCTCTGGCCTCCGGGACACCTAGGGGCTATCCCTCTGGACTGCCCCTGCCTTGTCCACTTCTCGAGGGCCGATGGCACCTGTTTGAGCCCAGGCCCACTCAACTCGTACACACTCGGATTGCGTGGAGGCAAGTATTCCACGCGGCGTCCAAGCCCGCCGTCATCCGAGCCATATATCGCAGCAACCTCTTCTTCGCCATCACTCAACATGAACCCCATAAGCAACGACCCGGAGGAGCCGGGTTACTTTGAAGATGCCACCGCCTCCATGCAGCACCCCAGCGAGTGTCAAACGCTGACGCACGACTGGCTACTCAATCAAGAGCGTCCATGGAGCGCACTTCCTAAGGGGGCCCTAGAAACCCAGCTTCAGACTCAGGTCGACTATCGCCCAGGCCGTCCAGCACAGGACCTCTATCTGGGGTACAGAAATACAGGGATTCAATCGGAATGCGAGACTATACCCAGTGACTCTGGGTATAGAAGCTTTGTACCTCCGAGTATCGAAAACACGTCAGCCTACGGCGAAGACTCTTTCCTGAATACTCAAGATGTAGAGCAAGAACTAGGTTCATTCCACCTGAACCTTCAAGATAGCGCCCTGCCCACCGACAGTTCCTCATATAATAACCCCAAACTCCAAGGAGTACCTACAAAAGCCATCCAGAACTTAGGTGCCAGCTTCCTCTGTGGAGGGTGCGGGAAGTGGCTTAAGACAAAAGCAGAGCTCAAGTAAGTTCGAGCACATCCCAGAAGTCGTCTTTTCATGCTTAACTCCGCTAGCAAACATGATCACCGCCATAAAAAGCCGTTCCCCTGCCCTTACGTCGAATGCAAGAGACATCACAATGGTTTCGCGTCAAAGAACGATGTTCTGAGACATCAAATGAGTGTCCACAAGCAGCATGAACTGGGAAAAACCTACATCTGTCGCCACGAGCCTTGCGCTGTAAAAGACACGAAGTCGTGGCCAAGGGCGGACAACTTCCGCTCCCATCTGGACCGGGTTCACCACATAAAAAAGGGGCCGGACGATGACCTTTCGGAATACATGCCTCGGTGCGTTGCGTCTGCCTCGGAATCTCGGTTCCAGCTAACTTGTCACAGAAGCCGACCTTCCCATCCGATAGCAGAGGACCTATCAGGAGTTGGCGCAGATCTACAAGATCCTCTTCGATCATCCGGCGGACAGGATACGGTCCTTTTAAGCGATTTTCTTGACATTCCCACTCCGGACACATCCTCGTGTCGTTTATCGTCTAGTGCCCAAGCATCACTGTACGACAAGAAATTAATGCCACCTCCGCCATCTAAGAACGAACCCCAGCATACGCCGCCGAATGTCCTGCGGAGCTCCCATGACATCCACTGTCCGGTAGATGAGGGCATCGCAATGTCTCGCCTTATTACAGCCGCGCCCAGTGGTAAGCAGGCTGTGATTGCGAGTCCGAAGTCCTCAAAGCCTGCCGTAACAGGAACAAGGACACAAACTACCGGCCATAGACAACCAACAAAACACCAAGAAGTGTCTGACATGGAGGTTGAGTCTAAACCTTCGGCCCACCAAGAATCCAGTCACAGCAATAAGAAGTTTCAGAAAGCTTCCGTTCATGAGACCCCGGTCGACTCGTCACTTAGCTCGACCTCTGACGAGCCTGAACTTGGACTTGATATGGAAAGACTAAGGAAAATTCCAAGCGACATTCTCAAGAAGTTACTAGCGGAGCGAGCGAGCGAAGATACGGAGAATGAGGACACCAAATCTGCACCAGGAGCACCAGGAGCACCAGGATCACAGAAGCACGACTGCCCGAAGTGCTCCAAGCCGTTTTCTCGTCAATGTGATCTGAAGTATGTCTCCTCTCAGGCCAGTGGCGATTAACCCCCGCATATACTTACCTTCCTGCAGGAAGCATATAAAGCGTCATGAACGGCCATACGGTTGCACCGCGAATGGTTGCGATAAAAAGTTCGGCAGCAAGAATGACTGGAAGCGACATGAGAATGGACAGCACAACCAAGCCGATGTGTGGCAGTGCGACAAGGAGTGCGCCAAATTTTCCGACCGCCGAGAGGGCTTTGAAAGCCATTTGCGGGACTTCCACCGTATAACGGATAGTGCCGCCATTCAGGACAGGGTTGCCGGTCGTCGACGAGGCAGCCACTGCAGTAGCTCATTCTGGTGCGGATTCTGCCAAATTATGGTTCCGGTCAACGACGACGCCAAGCGCAGAGACGAGAGGTTCGACCATATTGACAATCACTTCATGGGCCGCCTCGAATTATCGAAGCAGCCGATCGAAAATTGGCGCCATATCGAACAAATTTCGAATCGACCTGCCGGGAAGCGAAACGCAGGTCCCAAGCGAAAACTCACTCGTCAACCAAACGCCCGCCCGACGAAGCAACCACGCATGATGACAGGTTGAGGATGCCAGACGATGGCCAGCCCCGGGTCGTCTAGGTGATAGTGGCTGTATAAGATTCGCAGTACTACTCATTTTTGATGGCTGGTCCGGGGTCCTTTGTTGGAGGATACCGCAGCGCCATGGGTTGTGGTGACGGAGTTTCGTGATTGTTGTCCTGTGTTAGCGTTCTTGGGACGAGGAATGATGATGATGACAGGGCCTTGACCTCACGGGGGAGGAAATACGTAAATACTTTGGAACTTGATCTGGAGATCATGGAGTTTTGGAAAGCAGGGACAATCTGGGACTGGACATAATCACTACATCATCAAGGCTTGAAGACATCTCCTATAGTATTGAAGAATATACCCAAGAAAATGTATTGCTTGGAATTTTGGCTTCAAGAGAAACTCCCCGTCTAACAGCAAGATCGTCGCTCATTTCTAGCTACAAGCCCGTATACACGCCGCCATCATCTTAGACCGACGCAGTAGGCGAGCGGTCACGGCTGTTGTTTTCTCATCGGTTGCCAAGTGAGCGACCAAAAGACGGGGGAGACGACCCGCAACCGGGCCACAAGCGTAGATGACTAGTGAGGCTTTTGCGCATGCCCGGTCTGGGATCGGGTTGTTTTCCCGTGATTCGGATTCTTGGGGGGCGCATCTCATGGTAGCCCCATAGTATCTCCTGGGCTGGGGCCCCTGGTAGGATTCTATCGATTACCGACTCTCCGGGCGGCCTTGGCTTGACCCTAGGGTAAATCATGGATTATACGAGGTGCAAATAAATAGAATACATGTGCTACTGTAGGCATGCATAGATACTGTAATGTCTCGTGGTGAGGTATTAGCAGCGGGAGGCCGGAATTGTGGGAGCGGCCGCCAGGTCTATCAGGCGGATGTTCAGTATTAGATGCGCAGCAGCAGTGTTGGTAATAATGCAGGGGCGCATCTGCCCGTGCTCGAGCAATGATGCACTCCTTCACTCCCTCCACTCTGACGGAGGCCAAGGGTTGCCCTGCTTGGCACCACTGTACCAGGACCGGGGTGCTGATCATTTTGCATGGTAGGAGGAGTACAACGAGCGGTACATGCGAGTAGTACTTCGTACGCGGGAGGCCCTTTTCTTGTCTTGAAGGTTAGACACATGGGGTCATGAACGGGCCACCCCGCAGCCCGATAAGCGAGACGTCGCCTCTGTGCCTTCGCTGCTTCGTCCCTTGGCCTTTCTTGGCGAGCGAGGGCGGCAGAGGCCGGCGATGGCGATGTTGCGCGACGCTGGGGGGACCAAAATAGTCGGCAGAAGGTATCATTGCAGCGACAGACGCCCGAGCTGGACCAGCCACAACGACTACGAGTACATATGTACATAATCACTTCACACCAGCAACGGTGGAGACTTGCAAGGCGGCCGCGCTAAATAAGGCGCCTTGTTACCCGACAACTTGGGGGTGCGGCGGCGCACGCGATTGGCTGCGTTGAGCGACCAAGATGGGCGAATGGTCCAGATGCGAACCATGGATTCTGGGGTTTGGTTTGCCTGTTGGTCTTTGAGTCGACGCAACTGACCAGTGACCACAGCCATGGCTATCCGACGGGGGCCGCTGCGCGGCCAAGTGCCGAGTTGAATCCAGGAGCATGCGGTGTCGAAATGTTGGGGGTGATTCATGGGTACGTGCTTCGTATCTGTAGATTGCTAGTAGCACTACAAAGCCTGGAGCTGAGCGTCGCAGGGATACGGATACATTGCACAGACACACCTGCTTGGATCGTACATGGACGCGGTGCTCAGACGAAGAACGCGAAACCGACCCCGGAGTGGTGGTCGACAACAAGGTCCAAGCATCAGCTCATCCACTTCCCGAGGCCGTGATGCCGGGGTTTGTACACCCATCCCACCCTGGATTGCTCACTTATCATCTGATGGAACACAGTACAAGTACGGGTATGCGTGCAGCCGCAGTCCCAATACCATGGAAATGTGTCTCCTGCGGTGCGCATGGGGGTATGACGTGACCTTCTGTGCGGATTTCAACGACTCGCCTAAACCAATTCTCTTTGAGGGCAGCGACCTCGAAAATGGAATCGCAAAACATCTGTCACCATATTGGCATCTACCCAGCATCTTGGGACCTAAACTAACTCAGTCCCTAGTACGTACCTAGCAGGGTAGAGCCGATGCCAACGACAACCCACCTGGATCTACGAACCCCAGGCTTGCCAGGGTCTACTATGTACCAAGGCTACGTGATACCCACTTGTGTATACTCCGTACTTAGTATGGAATACAATTTTAGTACCTATCTCAAAAAGGAAGGAGAAAGCCTGGGGTGAAGTTTGGAGAAAAAAAAAGCAAGCAAAGGCCCAAAGAGAGCGCTGGTGGCAATAAGGTAGAGAGAGAAGGAGGCGCAGGGGTCTATCGTCCGAGCTGACCCCGAACCACGCATCTGAGGTAAGCCACGTTCTTCTCCCGAACACCAAGATCGTGGTACTGGGTGGGCAATACGACAAGGGGCGGCAATCAGTAATACTGTGTAACTTATTCTGAGCGCGGGGATGAAACTACCACTAGTGCGCGTTGTATACTACATAGAGTATTTAGATACTGGTACGAGTACTCCGTACTCCGTACTATGTAGTCCTCCAGCTTCTTGGCGGATCTTGGTGCCCTATTGTCCTACATGGGTGGTGGTCGGATGCTCGGATGCCAGGGTGCAACAGGGAACACCCAGCGGATCGGACTGGCCATTGCAAATTTTGTCAATTGGGTGCCAAGGAGATTGCGAGTGTGATGGCACAGCACCACTACTTGGGTACGTCAATCATCTCCCGAATGGCGGTAGTATCAACCATGTGGAAAATGCAGCGCTGTGGACAATCTGGGAATTTGGCCCCAATGCTTTCTGGGGGGTGGGAGAGATGCGCCTACTACCCGTACAAGTATACCTAAGTAGTACCTTACCTTGAGTAGTACTTCACTAGGTACTTTAATAGTACTCAAGTAAAGAGTAGATCGAGAGGAGTAATAATACTAGTAGGTAGCACTTACCTAGGTGTACGGAGTAGTAGTAAGGAAGGTAGGTTTAGAGTAGTACTTGAAAGTACGGAGTAGGCTAGGTATTGTACTCGCACTAGTAGATTCGGAATCCTCCGTAGCACGAGCACCATTCCTTCCGGCTCCACATCAACTGCCAGGTGGGCAACGGCTTTTGGAAAGTATTACGAGTAGCACCTTGTCACAGGGGCTTCGGAAGGTACTTGTACTATGTAATCTTCGGGGCAAGCAACCTTAAAAGGCAACTTACCTAAGTACTAGTACCTGCCTTCCTTAGAGGCACGCGCTGCACTGACCACAGTGACCAGTGGTGCCCGACTCGCGCCTTCCCCCGCCATCTTCAACTACTACCAAAAAGGAAGTACTACCTGTACGGAGTAGGTACTACCAGGTACTGGTAGTAATTGACACACATACGGTCTCTGGAGCCTCTCTTCCAAGTCGAACCTCAACGTCCTCGAGACCTTGTCAACCGTCACAACCTCAGCCGACCGTCGGCAGTCAGCCTGCTCGCCTCCACCCATCCCTCATCTTCTCTAACCCACGAGCCACACCCGCGTTAATCCCCTTTCCCGAACTGCGGACGCGTCAAGTCCTGGCCGCTGGTGCCGCCACCATATGGTGGCACCATGGGATGTCCAATTCCCCTGCCACACGCCCTTTTCCATTTGAGGCTGCGAGGCTGTTTATCCTTGCTGCCTTGTCCAGCATGAACTCAACAGCACAATATCCGTTGCTCGGTACTATTCGGTGCTGGTACGAGTACAGACAATTCCCATAGTACGGCTAGCATCATATCATGTACTAGTACGGAGTACTCCTGTCCCCAGCAACCAACAACCAGCAACCTCCATCCTCCGCCACAGGCGCAGGCTCAGGCGCTCGGGGACGCCTACAGACTGGAGAGGCAGCGCTGAGACGCCCAAAATACCTTGCATAGTAGCACCCCTCCTGGCCTCCCTCCCCCATTCTCCCCCAATTTTCCCACTCACTAGGCTGTTAGGTAGGTAACTTGGGTTGGTCGCCGTACACGTGTCCCGAGCCTTCGTGCTAATACTTTGCAATCTCCTCTTCTCCCGCTCTCTGATCCCAAAAAGGACATCCGATATTTATATCAAGCACAATTAGGTACCTGGTCGGCGGTCCCGAGTCATGGGCCGAGGCGGTTGACATCAACTCAACACTGAAGAATCTAATAGCAGATACGGGCTCTATTTTTGCCTGCATCATCTTACACCTTGCTTTTCCCTCCCCAGCTTACTAGGTCTCAATTGGGAACCAGCCAACCACCCGACGACCGTGGGTCTGTATGCTTCCCCCGCTGCTTCTTGCAAGGTGCCTGGGGGCGGTGGTCCAAGTGCTGGATATTCGGCAACACATCTTCCATCACAGAAGACTCTGGCAGCACTCCTCGGGGCTCCAAGGCCGTGCATGCCCAATTTCCGTTCACGGTAGACTTCGTCAACAACCTCCTCAAGGCGGCAATCGATGCATGTGAACCACCGTGTCTCTGGTGGACCGTGTTGTGCAGCAAGCATTTTGATCTCTGTCGAATGACGGGGGCCAAAGTTAACAAACAACATGGCTCTGCGGATGGCAGCCAGTCGGCACCTCCAAGTCCCCATCATATCAGCAGTCCTAGATGGCCTAAGTCCTCATGTCCACAGTTTGAAGCCTGAAGGAGGGGGGGTGTGTGCTGAACAGTGAACGTCGAGTGGAGGGGGCGGCAAGAGCGGACAGCTCAGCTCATGGCTGTGAGTCTCCAATCGTACCTGGGCTTTTTCTTGTTGACCCAGAGTGGTATAGTGTCAATGAGGCTCTGCGCAAGTGGTTCTGTGCCTGAGGAGCTCTGGCCCGCCGTCCCTCGAGTCCCTCGACCCTCCTCCTCCTCGTTGGTCTAGCTAACTGTCTGTAGTGCGTACTATTCACTACGTACGTACTTATGTAAGTGCGTAACCCCCCAAGGCACATACCTACCCACTAGTACTTACACACTACATCATACCTTACATCCCGACTCCGTCTACATTCAAAAGCATTCACCTCCCAGCCGTCATATCTATATCTAGTCCTGCTCCGTTCACACTCATCATCCTGTGTTTATCTTCTCTTTTGCAACACTGCTTCACATCATACCGGTTGATGAAGCACAATCTAGGTCGTGTTCTTCGTGCAGTGTCAATCATCCACCACATCAACGCAATAGCGACCGCCACCGGTTGCAAGCAATCGCAAGCCTGAAGGCTCCTTATCCCTCGACTCCCATGTACGAAAGGAGGAGCCTTTCGGAAAAGACTGGTCTCTCTATCTCATCCGCCCTCACAGACCGTTGCTACGCCTCAACATGACGACGACCTACAATCTCTCTCATGGGCCTCGGAGCACCGGTCGACACTCGCCGTCTGAAGAGGATGCCCCATACCCTGTACTTTTGGACCCCAGGTTTTTCGGGACTGCTTCGCCAGAGGCGTCACAGGTTCCAGAGAACCCCCGTCCGCTTTACCAATTCACCGAAATGGCTGGCTACAACTCGAACCAGTCCCCTTCTCCTTGGAACGGCCAGGCGAATCACTTCTCATCACAAGACCCTGCCACAGCTTCTGCTCTCAATCGCGTACAATACCTTCCACCCGACTCCTCGCCCTCCCAGCCTTGGCTATCCTCTCCCAGCAGCATTCACAACGGCCTCTTTGAGAGGGACCCTCTTTACGACCCGTCCACTCCTGGGGATACACGCCAACTGTCACCAATGATGGATGTTGACTTCAAATACGCAGGAGGCAGTTATCCGGCCCACAACTTTCTCACAGGCGTTGACTATGCGTCACGGGCGCAGGACGAACCCACCGAAATCCCCTACAGCTACCAGACATACCCAGACACTGGCGAGCTCGGCTTGTCCTTTGATCTCGGCATGCATGGTGGGGGTTATTATGATACAGTTTCGACTGCTCTGAATACCATAACAGATGACTGTGA
Source organism: Amphichorda felina (assembly GCA_016490725.1). Lineage (NCBI taxonomy): Eukaryota > Fungi > Ascomycota > Sordariomycetes > Hypocreales > Bionectriaceae > Amphichorda > Amphichorda felina. The sequence goes on along the minus strand of JAEMHR010000006.1, from coordinate 93,714 downwards.
GATTAATTCACCGGTTCCGGAAGTCACCTCGACGATAGCGAATGGTCCCAACGACTATACAGTGAAAGAAGAAGAAGAGGTTCCCTCCCAGTACACGCCAGCGCAACGCCGAAGCGGGCGAAAGGGGGTAACGTCTACCAAGCGGGGCGCAGGTGGCAACCGTGTCGACAAGCCAAGAGGTGACCGTGGCCATCCCAATCGATCGCCAAAGCATCTCCCTGCACGAGCAAACGCAAGCCTGTCTTGCGGGCAGTGTGACGCCAGCTTCAAGGACGAGAGCGCTCTTGAAAAGCACGTCAGAAGCAAGCACACCCGGCCCTTCATCTGCGTCTTCCACTACGCGGGGTGCGACAAGACCTTTGCGGCCAAGAACGAGTGGAAACGACACGTCCTGTCGCAGCACCTGTACCTGGAATACTACCACTGCTCCCACAAGCAGTGTGCATCGGCCAAGCCGGCCTCCAGCAAGCATCGCTTCAGCTCTACGCCAAAACAGGGGGCCATCTTCAACCGCAAGGACCTCTACACCCAGCACGTGCGGCGCATGCACCAGCCGGAAAACAAGGGGAAGAAGCAGGATCAGCAGTGGGAGAGGCAGCTCGAGGGCATGCAGAAGAAGGCCCTGCGCAAGCGCTGCGAGCTCCCCAGGGAGATGTTCTGCCCCGCGTTTAACTGCCACCAGCAGTTCCTCGGCGAGAAGGCCTGGGATGATAGGATGGAGCATGTTGCTCGCCACCTCGAGCTCGCGGCCGCCGGCAAGGAGCACCCGGTGTCCTTTGGTGGCGTCAACGACCCGACCCTCACCAACTGGGCCGAGAGCCCCGGTGTCGACGTGGTCACTCGTGTAGCCGGGGGCTGGAGGCTCAACTACCCGGAGAAAGGGGCGGGCAAAGGTCATCGTCACGGCAGTTTGCACAGCACTCTCGAGCAGGACGCTGAGGGTGACGATTTCTAAAACGAGGTGTCTCCAGCTCGGGGCCACCATTTCTGTTTCTTCTTGTATCGGGCGTGTCAGATGATGCCACTTGGTGGTTTCTATTTGTCGGTCATTCTCCTTGTGTATTTGATATGATGAAAATAACTGCTACATTCTTATTCGGGAATCCGATACCGTGGGACAGATCACTGAAAAGGGGGTGGAATCACATTTTGGGACAAGACACACACACACACACACACATCACAGTTGATATCTACATAGCGCAGGACATACAGCAGAAAGGATACCCATTACGAGGCCTACGACTCAGCTTTCATCAATAATAGATCATCTTGTTGTTTTCTCGCCTCCGTCTCTCTAAAGCCCACCCCAGAACCTGCATTGACGGAGAGTAGCTGTACGCAAATATAGGCTCATCCACCATGGGCATCAGCGCTTATCGCCTATCGCCGACGGCACCAAAATAATGTCCAATGTCTCCAGTCTTCAGCCCTGTCGGAGCCTCCACCCCTCCCTCCTCGTCCCTCTCCCCCCCCCCCTTTTTCTCCTCCCTCTCCTCTCAGTGGTCAAATGCAACACAACCACACAACCACGCCCCCAACCGCTGTTAGCCCGCAAAACTCGCGGCAAACATCGCCAATCACCACCCAGGCAGGGGTTCAGCACCGCCGCCCGGCCTGCGCCCCAGTTCGCCTTTCCCCCCCTCGACGACGGGAGCCACCCTGCCTCTCCGCTCCCGCTCCCACCCTCCCTCCCCCAGCTTTCCCCTACCGAAACGCTCTTGCAGGCTCTTGGAAGAGGAAATAGAACAAGCAGTGTGGTGCGACATGCGTGGGTGTGTATCTATGGCTCTGTAATGGCGGCGGGCGAGGCGGGTGAGGCGGGCGACTTGACTCTTAACGATGGATCGGGCATGGATCCCCCCTGGAGCATGAGCCAGGAAGGTCTCGGACTAGCTCGTCGTCTCATGTACAAGTAGAGTAGACCTGTAGTGTGGTACGCACCAGCGCCGGCACCTTGTAGGGCTGGCCTCTGCGCCGTCAGTTGTGACGCAACCGTATCACGTCCAGTCGTCGTCGACTCCCATCGTCAACTCGTCATTTTGGGTCACCCCATGTTTCCCGTCATTGTTCTGGAAAACACCTGCCCTCACACCGGTAAGCGCGCCGCAAAACTCGGCCCTGCTTCTGCCAATCAGGAGCACTCAATCGTCGACACCTGTCAGAAGTATAACCACCTTGGAAGGTATGCATGTTTGTGATTTCTTTGGTACATGTGCTTATCACTGGTCTGTACTCTCTCCGGTCACACTTCCCACCTACTTCCCCTTCCACAGGATCCTAGACCAACATTTTTTCTAAAAAAAAAAGACCAGAACGAAAGAACCAGACAGTAAAGATAAAGGGACACACAAAAGTGATACCCATAATAGTAGATGCAGTATCGTCGGAGCACACCCAAGTGACGGCACCATACCCCTATTCGACCACAAGCCCATCTCAATCGTCATGTATGTATACATCCAGTCCCATTGGCTCTACCAATAAGAGTATTGCAAAGCCGACAGTGGCTGGGAAACGCTTCGACAATTGGAAGCTGGGCCGGTTTCCGGTCCAGCCAGCCTCGCTCGCAGCAGACGATAAACCCTCATATTGATGCCTTGCAGATATTTCTGGCACCGGGCACTCCAAGAAAACAGAGCTCATGAGGCGGCTGCTGCCTCAGACTTGGTTAAACTCTCAGACTTGGACTTGGACGCAGCCTTACGCTGGCTTCGTCGCTGCTGTCGTAACTTGCATTCCATGGCGTAGCCGGGTTCGTTGGCTTTTCGCCACTCAATCCACGCCTCATACTCTTGCTGCTTTCGTGGATCTGGTACTCGCGGCTTTGGGATCGGACCAGGGCACGATGATGGAGTGCGGTTCCCAGCCAGAGGCGCCTGCGCATTGCTCCCAGCTTTTGCCACAAGATCCGGAGGAGGGACCATTCCTGTACCTGGGAGAGGAATATAGCCTGTGTTCGTTACATTGTTTGAAACCCCTGAGCCCCAGTTGCCACCATTCACCATAGAGGTGGGGAGAGACGTTGGAGTGGGAAGAGCAAAGTTGGAGAAGGGCGAGAACTGGCCCGGGCTCCAAGTTGCCGCGGGGTAGGTAAAGTTTGCAGGAAACATGGTGTTCAACTCGAAATAGGGGTTCGCACTGTTGTACGCAGTGCCCGCTGCTGGCGGTGGCACGAACGCGACGTGGTTTCCAGGCATCAAGGGGGGGATGGGATTGTAAGGCGGGAGTGCGTCGGCACCTGGGGCGTCCAGTCTTGTATTCACGCCTGGCTTGGAAAATAGATCCTCGATTTGTACCCGACGGAAGTTTTGATGGTCATCTCTGTCTCCTGGTGGTTGTGTCTTGCCGGCAAACGAGAGGAACTCCCTCGCTCGAGGGTTGAAGGTGTCATTAGAGTATTTGTAGCCTTGAACGGTACTTTCAGTGTTGCAATTGGACGGCAGAGAACCATACCCTGAATCGCTGGATCGATTCTCATCACCCCTTTCCCTTGGGTTGCCGGCCTTGGTGAGTCTCTGATCTGTCCCCAGCTTCCCTGAATGCCTCTTGTCTCCATGCCACTCGGTGTGCTTTGGAACCGGGTCAGAAAAACTGATGAGACGAGTTGATTTCTTTGTTAGCTTGTTGAGTAGTCGTTGATATGCGAGGTCGGTCTCTGTCCTATCAGAGGTTTGGTGAAACTGCCTTTTCCCGTTGGGAATCTTGTTCGTGCTATGTTGTAATTTGCTAGCGTCCCCTTCATTTCGTAGACAGTCCGCGTCAGGAGAAGTGGATTCCTTCTGGACACTATCTGTATATTTATCGGCCACTGATGGCATTTTGTGCGGATCGGCCACGGTTTGCTGATCAGCCAAATTTTGAAATGACGGCTTCGTCCTCTGTGGAGTCTTGTCAACCGCCTCAAGAGCAGCAGTAAATTGCTCGCTTTGCTCATCCTTCTTCGTCTTTGAATGAAAGGCGTTTGGTTTCAAGCAGTTGCTTGGAGCATGTCGAATTTCAAGCAAATCCGTTGCGGAATGGCTATCTCCATCTCGCGGGTTTCCAACAGGGCGGACTTCTATCAGACTGAATGGCCACACATTGGTAAGGTCGTTGTGTCCCAAGAGTTTGCAATACCCAAGCGTTGGAACATATTGAGGAATGTTCTGACTATCCAGAGTGCGCTTGGCTGACTGCTTAGCCCTAGATCTCTGGCCGCTGTCGTCATTACAAGAGGGGGCAAAGGTTATCCTATCCAGAAAATCCCATGACTCCAAATTCTCCGAGTTTTTATTGTCACTGGAGCTCTTTGTGCCTGATTTGTGCTCTGATTTGCGATCGTTGCGGGTTGATTGTGAGCCCAGGGGCTCTGGCGGTGCGGACTCCGAGTCGGTCTGGCCGCGCACGCGCCAGTTGGGATTTTTCATTGCCTCAACAAACTTTGAGCAGGCGTGAGGCTCCTCGGTGTTCCGCATGGAGTGATTATCCAGCTGTAACTCTGCCAGAATTGTCCTGTTGCTATCGGCGGCGCTGCTCTGTTGCTGGGATCGTCTCGATCTGACCCTCGAGGCCACCGCAGAGGAAGACACTGGGTCCTAGTCAATAAAAAAGATGGTAATGATCTCAAATTTACCTACTGGCAGCTCTATTTTGTTAAAGCCAGAGAAAAGGAAGGAGCAATGAGTTGATGAAGCGAAGGCAAAATCCTGCAAGGCAATCTCGCAGATGTGGAGGCGCCCACCGCGATGGAGGAGAGAAGACCAAGCTTAGGCCTACGCTCAACTCCAAAGTTATCGACGAGGGCGAGAAGAGTAACTGTGATGTGGACAGTGCGAGGAATGTGAGGCCAAGGTGACGCTGCAAGTCAACAGCAACAACCTGTCGACCGCTAGCAGGTGGAAAGATCGCTGGAGGAAACGCTTCAAGGCTGTCTGGAGATGTCTTAAGTCTGCGCGAGAGTCTCTAGCACAATGAGTCCAAAATTAAAAATCAGTGCCAGGATGAAAGTGAAAGCAGCAGTGGGAGCGAGGGGGGAGGGATGGGGATGGTTGAGGTCGGAGTGAGGAGCGCTTCACCTACAGGTACGGACGCCGGGAGCTGCCTTCCCAGTAGCCCTAAGGCCCTTGCAGAACTAGGTCTTACTTTGGGTGGAAAGCAGGCGCCTTGAAGGTTTGTAATAAAGTTATTTCATACTAAGGGAGGTACTATTAGTACTCATCGAGGGGTCCTTCCTACTACCTACCTAGGTAGTATCTACAACCCAAAATACTTGGAAAGCCAGACAAAAAGTACTTAGGTAGTAGGGAAGCTGCGACATCAAACAGTACAAAAGTTGTAGCTGTCGCATCGTTGAGAGATCCGCCAAAAGGACAAGAAAACAAGAAAGCCCTTTTTAAATATCGCTCTAGTTGCATGCAAAAACAAATATGACGAACAATAGTACCTGGAAATACAGACGGGCGCTGAGGACTAATCATGAACCATGATCCTCCCCCTCGAGATCCCCGTGCAGGCAATCTACCCCTGGTATGCCTGCCCTGCCATGTAGGCAGAGAATGCCCTCTGGCCCTTGAGTTAGCATACTATAAAAGGCTACTAGTAGAAATAGTTAATCTGGGGGGGGGAACTTACCGCGTTCCTCGTCTGGATGAATACGGTTCCCGGACCGGTGAACTTGCAAACCAGCCCTTCCGCTGAGGCGATGCCGGATATGATACCGCCGGAAGCCACCCGCTCCATGACATACTTGCAGTTCCATGCTATAAGATGGCCGTTGTCAACAATGTACTTCTCGCCCTCGATGAGCTGGGAAGACAAATTAGCCGAGATCACTTCCATTTAGGCCGTCCGCAGACCCAGGATGCAGACTCACATCTTTGCGAATAATGGCACCAAAGCTGGTAAGCCAAAGCAGGCCCTTCCCGCTAATCTTGTGCACCCACAGTCCTTCGCCACTGAACATGGCCTTGCCCAGGCCCTGGCGCTTGTAGTCCTTGACAATTCCCTGAGTTGATGCCAGGTACGCGTCCTGGCCCACAGACCACTGATCATTACCCGTCAGCCGGATGCTGGTGATGTCGCCCAGCATAAAGGGGGCCAGTAGCAGCTCCCCGGGTCCGACAAAGGTGGACGTGGTAAGCTCGCCGCCAGCAATCATCTTCTTCATACTGAACTTGATGGAGCCCCTCAGGGTCACGGTGGGGGACATTGCTATCATGGCGCCGGGCTTGGCCTCCATGGGGCAGCCAACGGCCAACTGGATGGTGAGGATGGTGTTACAGTCGCGGTGGCTGATGCGGTAGCTGCCGCCGTTGAAGGTGCCGACGTCGTCGCATGTAGCGCCAGCGCCAACAAAATGCTCTGCCGGGGGCGCACCGGAGAGCAAGTTGCCGGGATGACTCGTGTTGAGAGGCGGCTGGCTCGATTGGGAGACTGGGGCAGATGGTGCCGGTTCTGCTGGTGGTTGCTTCTGACTCTGCTTCTCGGCCGGGTAGGCGGCCTCCGGGTTGGGGAAGGGAGGCGGGGGGTCATACTGCTGCTGCTGCTGCTGCTGTTGCTGCTGTTGCTGAGAGGCGGTGGAGGCAGGTCTCAGGGGGATGCTGGATTGCGAATGCTGCTTCTGGTGGTGTTGCGTAGGAGAAGGTCCCGGGGGCGTGGGGTATTGAGGCTGGCCGGGCTGCCTCAATGACGGAGACGGTGTGTGTTGCGGAGGAGGAGGATATTGGCCTCCTGGGGCTGGAGGCGAAGCCTGGCCTGGGGGAGGGGGATACTGGGTGGCCTGGCTGGGAGTTGGCTGGTGTGGAGGCGGGGGGTAGCTGGTGTTTGCGCCTGGCGAGCCTTGGTTCGGGGGCGGCGGGGGATAAAACTGGGCGCGGTTCGCGGGAGGAGAGGTCGGAGGTGGCGCATACTGCGGCTGGGAATATTGCGGCCGGGCATACTGCGTTTGCTGCTGTTGAGGCGGGGGAGGATATGCTACTGGTGGTCAACTCTCAGCGGCTCGGTGGTGTCGCGACCTTCGTACCTTGGCTGCCTGCGCCAGGCGGAGCTGCGGAGAGAGCTGTCAGTGGGGGAGTGCGCCGGCGGGTAGAAGGGACTCACGAGGAAACTGCTGCTGTGACGACATTCTGCGGGCGTTGGGGGCTCTGACAATATGGGAATGAGGCCCAGGGAGGCTCTAGATGGGCGAGGCGTGTGAGATTGGAATCCGAGTTGGCAGTAGCACGGACAATGCGGGAGAATCTGTGGTGCTCGACTGCTCGGTGAAAGCCAAGACCCCTGGAGAAGCAGCTCCACAAAGCTGAAGCCCCCGCACCCCGCGTTGGTGACTTCGGTGTCGCAATTGGGCGTTTTCTCTGCAGTTGCCACGGCACAAAAGTAAGTGCAGTGCCCAGGACTCGGTGGGCGAGAAGGTGGCCTGACTCTTGCAGAGAAGACCCTTTCTGCGTGTCTAGAATTATGTGACGCAAGCTTAAAAATAGGGCAAGCAACCAAGTCCCTCGGGAACTGAAGCCAGAAGAAACACGCCGTCCGGAACCCAACGGCTTTTACCCACCGTAGAGAGTGTAGAGACCTACGTACTCCGTACCTTAGTTACGTATTCGTACCTTACCCACTGTTCTAGCCGCCGCTGTGGGGCCGTCGAGTTCCGGGCGCTTAGCCCCTTCGACTCTTGGGGCTTGGCCCTCCGGCTGCCTCGTCCAAGTCGCCACTGCTAACCTGTACACAGACAGGCACGAGCACAGGCACCCGTTGGTTGCGTTGGTTGGTCCTGCGCCATCGATTCATCGTTGACGAGTGTCCGGTTTGAGCCAATTGCAGCTGATTAGTCGATGTTTTCCCGGCTTGAAATCCCGATGGGCCTCTTCACTGCGAGTGTTAACACCGAGCTGGTTGTCGTGGAGTAATTTGGCCTCGTGGAAACGCACGGGTTCGATATCGTGATGACACGGCGACAGACAAGAGACGACCAACCAGACAGACCAAACGCAATTGCAATTTGCCTTGTTCGCTCGGACACGACCAGACTGTCAGATGCTGACATGCAGCTGTTGACATTTTTCTCCGAATGCAAGGTTGCACGATCCAAAGCAGCCTTTGGATATTTTCTGAGCCTGGGGGCCTGTGATCAGTCATATCTTCATGAGCCCTCTGCGCCCCTTGGGGACTTCCAGCTGACCCTGAAGCACGCGAGCAACGTTGGAACAAGACACCGTGTTGCACGGCAATCCTGCTCCGTACGAGTATCCGTGCAAGCCCTCCATACTACTACGTACGTACGTTGCACTGCCAGCCTCATTTGGCATCAGCAAGCGTCACATCGAGCCTCGTCAGCGACTCGGCGACGCCAGCACCCCGCCGCGAGTCTGCCGCCCGTCCATGTGCTGCCCAAGGTATCGGCGCCATTGATGAGGGTGGGGGGTGTCTCTGGTGAGCTTTCGGCCCGGGGAGCTTATTACTGATCAGCAGCCCAGCACCACCTGCCCAGTTGACTCCAGCCGCTGTGTCTCCCGCAGTGCCCGTGGTGCCCGTGGTGCCCATGGTGCCCATGGTGTCCATGGCCCTGGGATGCCAAGGTGCCTGCCTGTGCGAACAGCCTACGAGTAAGGACCGTCGGATCGCCGGCGGATCTCGGTCAAGTTGCTAGAGCGACCCACCAGGCCCACGATACCCACCACTTCCCGTCACAAGCGTCTGCTTTAAGTTTATGTACTAGTATTTACGAGCAGCAGTAGTATCAACACCCCGTTCTCTTATTAGTCCTGGTAGCAGTACTAGCAGTATAAAATTACCATGCACGGAAGCTGCCGTATACGGAAGTAGTTGCGGGAAAGCAGAGCCCGGGCAACGGGAAGAAGCAGAGTAACCCGAGTCTGATGGTCGGCTGCCTTGCCTGCCGCCGCGTCTCAGCCCTCAAACAGACGATGTGCGCGCACTACGAATATTGTGCAACGTTATTCGTAATACCATCCATGAAAAAAAAAACCAAAAAGAAAAGAAAAATCAAAAATCAAAAATGGACGATCATCCCAGCCCTCGGTGAGCTGAGGCTTGCAGTAGCCGCATGAGGAAAAAGTCAAGGACCTGTCAAACAAAGGCACGTTTAATTATTCGCAATGAACCCCAGCCCTGGGCCTCATTGCATGGGGCGTCTGTGGGGCAGAGTCTCGAGAATACGAACACAAACACTCGATATATATGTGCATGCTCGTACTACTCCGTACCTTTGGGGAACATAGCAGCGGCATAACTGCCCCGTCAGATGCTCGTATAGAGCACCGTGATAGTCCCATAACGGTCTTCTTCTGGGAAATCCCAGGGCTGGGGGACGTCTGCGGAGTGCAGGCACACTACTGCCCTCCCTGACTCAAGACGGCCCCTCAACAAAGGTCCTCCCATCCATATGTGATCCGGAGAGCTGGAATGGAGGGTGACAGCATCCTAGGACCCGTTGCTTGGCCGCCCAATCACACGGTATAACACTGCAGAACCCGGCGTGCTAACTGCTCACTGCCAGTTCAGTGTCTCATCCCCCGTTCGTCCTCGCCTGTGAGCCAATCACCATGAGACGACCCAACAGCCTGGATGGGCATTTCCCGTCTCGTCGCCGCGCAGGAGCGACCAGCAGAGACTAGTAGCGAGCCCAGTAGCGAGCCCAGTAGCGAGACCAGTAGCGAGACCAGTAGCGAGACCAGCAGGGTGACCAGCAGAGAAACCAGCCGTTTATAGCGCTGAATGCACTGGCTGCACTGGCTGTGCTGAACCCCGTGAGCCAACAGCCAAGTCCGGGCTCTCAAGACACACGAGTCACACGACGTTGCCTGGAAGACACAATGCCTCGTCATGACCCGCCCGCTAATCCCACCACTATGCCTGCAGGCTCACAAACTGTTTGCCCGCCTCCCCCGAATCCCCGGTTTAGCAACCTGGATTTGTTCAACTTGTCCCGCCCCGGTTGCCTGGTCTTGCAGCTAAAACGCCGCCACCTTTGACACCCAACAGCCTTCTATTGTAGGTACCTACCTCGCCTTACTCGTACAAACACAGCCAAGGTACGTACTGTGTACTCTCTTTTTGACGTGCTCACTGTCCTGTGCCGTGTCCAGTCCTTCCACGTTGGTACGTAGCACATACCTAGTACCGAGTACTGCCTTATGTACTACTAGTAGTATATGGCGTCCCATGGTCTAGTCCACCCGTCCTCCTCCTCTCCTCATCCTCTTCCTCCTCCTCCCTCATAACTTGCCATCCAGCCAGCCATCACATCCTTTTTTTGGCCTGGCATCTCTCCCATGCGTCTTCCACCCTCAAATCGTCGACGACCAGCAAACTCGTAGCGCACGGATACGGCCAGTCCGTGCCTCTTGCTGGAGTTGCCATGTGCGAACCGAATATGACCACCGAGATCGTCACTTGCCAAAGGTCACTGTCCATGGACGATGGATTTCCCACACAATCCAGCGTGGCCTCGCGTCTATCCACTCCCGAAAAGCTCCCATTCACCGAAGATGAGTCCCGTTGCTCCATCTCAGAATCATCTAAGGAAGCATTTATTCAACATGCCCGGGAGCAAAGGCTGCACTCGCGTCGACATCGCCATCTTCAGCACCACGACCAGCAACATGTGCATTCTCAACGGCCGGTCAAGGCACTGGTTGACGGACCAAATTGGCAAGACCCAAAGCGACGGGAGATAACCCCAACTCTTGAGGCAGAACGGCCGGCCGATCTGGTTTCTCAATGCTCACCACCTGTCATCCACAACGACGCCACCCAGGGACCTCCTACGGCCCCAGATATCATCACAACTGATGTTGAGAGCAGGTCTCCGGATGGGGGGCCTCTGTGCGCTCCAGAGTCGCCGACATTTTCGTTCAGAGAACACTCCCAACTTATGTCCGCCACACAAGAGACACTGCCAGAACCAACTTGGGAGTCTGGCCCACTTGAACCGGATGACGATAAACCTCTGGAACAACAGTACGTTGGGGACACCCTAGAAGTTGACCGAGATGCACCAGGCTCCCCAGAATTGCCGTTGGGATCCTCCACTGTTGGTCATAATCAGAATCTTGAGGATGAAGGGTTCTTTGACGGCCCCAGTTCCCCCAGGCTGGGAGGCGTGCTCGATGGGGCCATACAATCTCTTGGGGCTCACCATGCAGATGGTTTGCTACGATTCGGGAGATCCTTCCATGGCGTCCCAAACGGGTCTCCCGTCGTACGTAATGTGCCCCGAATGCGACGGAGGTGGAAGAACAAGAAACGACGCCGCACGGCCGCAGAAACCGGCCAAGACGCTACGGCTGATGAGCACGCCGTCAATGCCGGCAATGCACAACAATGATTCAGAATATACGAACCTGGAAAGACGACTGGAGCCCTTCTTGAAAACGCAGTTGAAGGGCGAGGGCTGTATCAACTTCAGCGATATCAGAGCAAAAAACACATCGTTTTAGGATCGAATCTTTTGCTTATGGGTGGGCCAACGCGCTCATGTATCCCGGGGCTTGGGAGCCTTTGACCTGGAACTTGTGCTGGGGCGTTCATTGAGTCGAGAAAAGAGATGGTTATACCCCGTTGGCGTTGTAAGGTTATGAGCCAAATGAAACGGTATGCCTCATATAGAGGCGCCTTGTATTATTGAGAAGAGCTGATATACCATGGCGACGAGCACCGCGAAATCAATTTTGCTACCAATACCGATAGGGATTTATGTGTTTGCCTGCTTAATTGTGACCCTCTCGGTAGACTTATCTTGTGATTTATGGGCGACGCGGTCGACAATTAGACCAAGGGGTGTCGGGGGTAAGCATTGCGAGGATCAAAGGCGACGACATTCGGACATTGGGAGCCCTCTATCCATGGCCACATCGCTCTGAGTCGCGAACATTGTGGGTAACAACAAATTCTGTTGACTGTCCAACTAGGATAGCATTACCCTCGCCAGCAAGGGGCTGTATACGCCTAGACAAAGTAACGACTATTAGCTATCACACCAAGGTTGGCTCACCTTAGCCGAGGAGGCACTGGCCATAAGCGACGCAAGCGCCGAGCCGCTGAGGTCGAGGGATAGGCGACCGGGTTGGCTCGTGTCAGGGCAGACCCGAGCAGTCGGGTCGATCCTACAGGTCACCTAGCCTGTAATACAATGGCAGAGGTGTGATCCGCGCCGAACAGGATCTGTCAGGGCCCCGGGGCTCACAAATCTACTCCTCATGACTTGTCCTTTTTGGTGAGGGAGGATTCTGCCACCCCTCGTCATGACATTGCGGGCCGGGGGACGGTTGCGGCCGAGCTTGGCCATCATCGGCATCACTGGAAGGCCCAACGCAGGACCCAACGGGTGTTGTTGGTAGGATCGGTCGGCTCCTCAAGGTGTCACAGACTTATGGGCCCGCCTCTTCGCACTCTTGCGAGCAGGCCGATTCCGGGGCGAAGCGGCGGGGCTGACCAGAGGGCTGATCGGTAGGATTACTCATGAGGACCGAGATGAAGGCCGTCCGGGAGGTCCCGCGTCGACAAGATGCGGCTCGAGCTCAGCATGAAGGTTCTGGGGGCCGTGTAGGTGATGGGTGCATGCGTATACATGCGTATGGCATTGCACACTGCAGGTATGTAGGCAATCTGCGGTCGGCCGATCGCCCCTGCGTCTGACGGCTTGGCTTAAACTCTCTTTGTTTGGATGCCGGTTGTCTCGACAATAATAGGGCATATTAGACATTCGTCGCTGAGACACGGGATGAATTGGAAATCTGAGTTCCGGAGGCGGATACGAAGGTACGAGCATTGGGGGGGCTGGCGAAAGCGCTCATCAAAGTGTCTCGGAGAGTCGGAATTTCCTGCCCTGACAACCAGCGAGCCTGAGGATTGGGGCATCTAGCCTGGGTACCTACCTAGGAAGAGATGTTGGCTCGCTCTTGCCAAAGTGTCTCCAGAAAGGGCGTTACCAAGCACGGGGTTGGCAAGAGTAGCTGGCGGGACAGGCCTAATACCTTCCAGGTTGGGGAAGGAATACCGGAGAATCGGAGACTGGAAACAGGGTGAAATGGAAAGCAATGGATTGAAGCACCTAGGTAGGTAGGTACCTACCTGTAGGTAAGGTAGGCCTGGCTGGACGGGACAATGGCCCGTGCCCCATGGAGGTCAACTTTGGTCACGGCCAACACTTCCCAGTTCCATCACTCCATCACTCCCGGCCCATCATGACGGCAATCACCCCGACCCTGCTAGGTACCGATCAATGATTGGTAAAAAAATCACGCTGCATGAGATGATCGAAATCGACTACTGGAGGCTTGGGGCACGTTACTTCGTACAACATGGGGTATTGCTGCATCATGAGGTCGCCGTCTAGGTATCCGTACTCGTACTCGTGCTGGGGCTCGCCCTAGGTAGGGAAGAGTCAAGACTCGGGAATCCCCATTGTCCGAGCCCCCAAGGGTTCAGAAAACGCACTTCGATGATCAAAAATGCACCGGTCCAACTCAGAATGCGAGCCTATTTATGGTCACTCAGGAACAGAGAGTGTCCATCGTGACTGGACAAACGAGCATATCCATATCTATCCCTGGGCAATTCCGAGGCGGAGCCGCTCTCTTGGGGCCAACCAGAGCTGCCAAGTTTACAAACAGCCATCAAACAGCTCTTGCTCGTTTCACATTTGCGCATCTCGGCCGTGATAGTGTTTTGCCGCTCCTCCACGCAGGCGGCTTTTGGTCGCATTAGCTCACTGAATCCCCTGTGCGTGCTAATAATGTGGCAGCGGGCCGCCGATACTTGCTGGGTTGAAGCGAACCAACAGCCCAACACCATGACACCAACAGGCAGCATGGTCCCTTGGAGGCTTGCGCGCTCACCCAGAAGACCCCGTGTTGGCCCTATCACCAACGACGGAAATCTGGCCACCTGTTGGTGTTGTTCATCGTCATCGCTTGGTCATGCAAGCCTCCCGCGGCCAAACGGCGTTTGTGCCTCCCCTCGGCTTGAGCAGGGATGGTTCGAGGCCATTTGCCGCTATCCTCTTCCCTCCTCTAGACCCATTTCACGCAGCAAATATAGTTTTTCTCAACTTGCCATTGGCTAAAACAATGCTTCATGGCATTCGATGTTGGTTCTTCCTTATAATACTTCCTTATAATAAACGCCGACATGGCAAAACGGCCGATGAACCAAAGTCGTGAGCGCACGAGGGCCCCCGGAACAAACATCAAGGCATCACCTGGATCTCGAGCCTGCCGGTTCCGACTCTCTCCTATAATGGAATACTAGATATCTCCATTCATCACTCATTTGTCTGTTCTCCCACACATACAGGCACTCAACGCGGGCTTTGGCTGCCAGAAACCCACCCCGTCGACACACTGGAATGCGCACGCATGCATCCAAGTTCCTCACATTCCTCGAAGCCCTAGTACGCCGCATACCTTACACCAGCTTGGCTGGCCCGTTGCCGTTACTACCTGCATTTCGTCTTATCGCAGAGGTGCGACAAAGATTCAAGATGGCTTCCTCGTCTTGTTTTGTTGACTCTGAGGGGGGGCTTTCCCACTTACACTGCTCGGACCCTCCCGAGCAACGAGGTCCTCCTCCTGGACACCCTCATCACCCTCACCTTGACACTTCATCTTTTGCCTTTGGGGAAAGCTACTCTTCTTTGGGCGTTGAGAGCTCTTGGGTGCTTAGCAAGAACCAACCCACGACGCCGCGCAACATGGCCTTCTGGACTATGCCATACAGGGCAGAAGCCTCAGACCGCGACCACAGCTTCTTCTGGCAAGATGCCGAAGGAGTGGCTGGAGATGATTCCAACGACTTCTTCGGGCAGTTTGTCGACTTCGACGATCCTGCAACGGCGCAGCCAAACTCATCTATGACCAGCGCTTCCGAGGGCATCTCGGCAAGCCAAGCTGTTCCCCGACTACCAGAGTCCCTGATGATGGAGCATGCACCCGAGAGCATCGTCAGTTCATCCACAGCGGATGAGTTTGACTTTCTGTCCTCCAGCTCTCATGTCGGCCCTTCATCTTCCCTTGGTCAAGACGCAAACCCTGGGAGCTTGGCTGCCACCAGTGGGCAAGTTGCTGGCGGCCCTGGCCACCAGCAGGGTCGTGGGTCCATCTCCGACACAGATCTACCCCGTGTCGAAGGTATTTCTCTCAGCTCTCCGAGCAAGAACAGGCACGATACAATCATCTCGCAACCGACATCGCCAATACGCCCAAACACGACTCGACGGACAACCAACAGGATTGTTGAAGCCGTACAGTCCACGTTCCGCAAGGCCACAGCTCGTCGCAAGCCAAGGAAGCCTCTCCCGGAGACCAGACCTGGGTCTCCCACAGGTGACGAAGCGCCCCTCAAGGCCCCGAGGCAACGACCTCGCGGTGGTGGCCGTGGCCCAAGCAATAAGAATCCCCCAGCGCGGCCACCAGCACAACAAAGCTTCGGCAGCAGCAGCGGAAGCTTCATCCATGGTGCCTGCGAGGATCCGTTCAACGAGGTCCCGCCTCTTCCCCCGCCTTCTACTCTGCGCTACTTTCAGCAGGATGGTGTCAGTTCACCCATGGTGTCGCCTGCTATCAAGAGTGAGCCTGGCTCGTTCCACGGTGATCACACCACGTCACAGATTCCCCCGGACGCTTCGTGGGAGCATCAGCCGCACCCTTCCTCTCTCCCAGGATCTTCTGGGCAATGGACCGGCTCTGAGATGATGACACCTGCCAATAATGGTTGGTGGGACTACAGCATGTTGACCCAGAACGGGGAGTTTGTCGACCAGAAGAATGCAGATTTCAATATGGCCACCCATTCTCAGCAAGCTCAACTCCCATACGAGTATCAACATAGAATCCCCGACACCGCCACTACCGGTCTTATGATTCAGATGCCGCAGCCACGCCAGGCCCACCCTTCAGTCGTCCATGACTTTAACATGAACGCCCAGGCCCAACTCCCTCCACCGCCTCCTCCGCCACACCCAGCATCCGAGAGGCAGCATCGCCCGCCGCGGGCTCCATCATCAGGAGCGAGGCACATATCGTGCTCTCCCGTCCGCAAGCCCCGTGCACCCTCTGCTTCTCCAACTCGAACTACACCGACAGCGACACAGAAACGACACAGCTCTGGAGGCTCCATCTCCTCCTCGCGCAGCGCGTCTGGGCGTCTTCCGGGAAGCATGCCTGGGACCCCTTGTAATGTACGCAAGCGCCGCTCACGCGAACCCAGCGGTGGGAGTGCGAATGGGGGCATGGAAGCTGGCTTTGTCAACTTCACACCCAGCGATGGCGGCATGCTCATGACTGGCGTGGCCCCAAGTGGTAGCTCCAAGACCAAGGCCCGCCGAGAGAAGGAGGCACTTGACCGGCGGAGGAAGCTCAGCGAGGCAGCACTCAAGGCCGTTGCGGCAGCCGGCGGCGACGTTGAGACACTAATGCAGCAAGGCTTTACGTTCTAGAGGCCAAAAGCCCAGCCATTCTTCTTTTTGTTTCTTGGCCAGTCTGTCACAGCCCATTTACGGGTGGTGTTTCGGGGGAACGCGGGATATCTTCGACCTGGCGCTTTGCAATATTTCCTTCCATTTTCTCTTTATTTTCTTGGCTATTAAAAGTGTATCACAGAGCTTGTTCTAGGTGGTTTTTTTCTGCTGTACTACTACATAGGCGGGTGATTCCAGGGGTAGAAGGCAAAGGCAAAGTGAACTTGTAATAACGGGGTAGCACTAGCATTCTCTTCTTTAGATATCCTCTTTCGAATGTCATTCTGTAGAGCTATTTAGCATGTATTAGCCTCATTATTCCAATCTGTTACGATACGTACGCCACTACTGTGTCTCATCGTTATTGACCGAAACCAGCCGCTCGACCACGCCCAACTCGAAATTGCAACTATTTCGAAGCACCGCCCTGAACAAACACTTCTCAAGTACCAGCACCACACCCATACAGAAATAGGCTCCCAGCCATCTTCGGGTTTCCGTTTTCGCGCCTGACGTACCCGCGAGTTAGACGGACCCAAAGTCGGTGAGCGTCTTCGCCTCTTCCGGAGAGAGCCTTGCTGCTTGCCCCAGCCCGCCCTGCCAAGACATTGCCGAAACCGTCCCTCCTCCGCCGGTCAGACAAACGCTCGCGAGCAACATCAACACGTCACCTTGACCCTCTTTTTTCCCCTTCTTTCTTGGACTCTCCCTTGCCACAAGCGCAAGCGCAAGCGCAAGCGCCGATGGTGGGTCGCGGGAGGATCCTAACCGCAGACGCGAGTAGACTGTACGGCCAACAGCTAAGCCTGGTGTTGGTTGGGTTGGGTTGGGTTGGGTTAGGTTAGGTTTACAGGCCTCGTCGCTAACGACCGCCTTGACGGCCTTCACAACGGCCTTGACAACGGCCTTGTCGCCGGTCTTGCCGGGCGAGCCTTGCCCTGGCAGTGTTCTCGTGCCGTGCTTCCGCCCCCAAGGGGTCACCCGGTCTCGAGGCCGCGTGGGAAGGGGCCGACAGGAGACTACTACTACTAGGAACCGAAATGTATACGAGGTAGTAGTAATGAGATTTGAACTTGACTTTGCGTTGTTATTCAGAACTCCCCCGCGCATCCTCCCCCTCCGTACCACTACCACCCACCACCACCCTAGTTAGATCTCAGCCAGGCCACGGACACGGCTCATCCAGTCCAGCTGACGACAGAAAATAAAATCCTTGAACGGAAAAAGGAGAGAGGTGCAAGAAAAAAAAAGGTGGAAAATAAAAAAAACCACACATAGTTACCAGTTTCCTCCTGATAGGTCCCACTGCTGATATAAAGATTTGTATATATATATACACATGGTAAGTGCTCATCCAGAGCATCGAATCCTGTTTGTTTCAAAACCAACGCCAGTTGTCATCGCAGACGCCGCCGTCATGCTCGGCCCAAAAACATAAAGAGGAAGAGTGCAGGTGCCCTGGGTATAAAGTTCCTGAGCGGAAGACAAAAAATCGAGAATTCGGCGGCGCGTTGTACGTGACCAAAACGGGGCGAAGTGGTATTGTACTCGCGGAAATCTTGCAACGTAGGCGCGATTGCCAAAAGGGGGGAAGGCCTGGCCAAATCCACGTCGGGCATCTCCATCGAAGTCGTCGATATGACCGCTTCTCAAGAACCACAACCGTTGGTCAAGGTAGTCGTGAATAATATGTCATGAAGAGCCACGATCATTTAGTGGTCATAGCCGGCACCACGCTGCCAGGGACTGTCGCAATCATTAGCTTTCACACTGGTTGTTGACATGGCATGTGTGATCCTACCTGGGGCCGTTTTGATTCTGGGGGCGGAATCCAGGGCTGGCGTTGTTTTGCGCCCGATTCTGGCCGAGCGATGACGCCGATCGATTGTACGGGCTTGGTGACGCGGAGCGGAAGGGGCTCTCTGGTCGGTTTGCGGGGAAGAGCGGCATCGAAGGGTTTATGGGCGACCTCGGTACTGTGGCTGGCATATTATCCATGTGAGACGGGTCGGTGCGTCGACGCAGGTCGCTCGAGGACAATGACTCATTGTCGTCATCGAGATCGAGATGGGACTTGTAGCCTGCCTTGTCACCTCGTGCGGTGGCAGCCAGGGCATCGAGCTCAGTCGTGGCGTTGAGCTGAGTCTGAGACCTCATAAAGGATGCACGGTCATCGGCCATGACATGGTACCGCGCATCAGGGTTCTTTCGGAAGAAGATGACGGTGGTGGAGATGATGACCATGAGGAGCAGGACCAGGGAGAAGGCGGCGTTGAGCACGAAGAGGATCACACCAACAACACCAACCATAAGATCAGGAGCAGTAAAGACGTTGGTGAAGATTAGGAGGAAGATGGCGTTCAGGAAATTGACGACGCAGATGGCAATGTTGAACGAGTTGGTGCTCTTGTCCATCCAAGGACGCAGCACGGACGCGGCGATCAGCATGCCAGCCTCAATGATGATCAGGCCCACTGCCTGGGCAATACCGCTCTTCTGGCCTAGGGCCACGAACATACCCTTGATGAGGGTGTAAATCAGGACCGGAACAATGTAGTAGTAGGCAGAGGCTCGGAACTGAATGTAGAGGAAGCCCCACTTGTTGAGTGCCTGGGGGTCCGAGAAGAGGATGTACGCAGGGTTGCGGTGCATGGCAACGGATCGGCGGGCGATACTGATGACCTTCCAAGCGCCCCAACCCAGGGTGGCCGCCATGCCAAAGAAGAAGAAGACGCCAAGGACGATCTCTGCGGGAGAGTCAACCTGAGTGAACTCCCACAGGCAGAGAATAGTCATCTGCGGAAAACCAATGAGAGTGCAGCGGAAGAGGATGCCCTTGAGGACGGTGATCCAACCATTGCGGAAGTCGAGGAATTTCTCGTTGGACATCCACTTCTTCTTAGCTGCGAGTTCGCACAAGCCCTTGAAAGCAGCAACCCCCATGATGGTGAAGACGACGAAGAGCATGAAGAAGGTGAGTCCGGTCATGAACAAGTTGGTGGTTTCGATGCCAGACATGAAAGCAACACGCTGGATACCGTAGACAAGGAAGCTGCCGTTGCTCAGCTCAATGTTGCTGCGCTTCGCGAGTGTCGACACTGCGCGGGGCATCATGAGCAGACTGCGTTTGAAAACATCGACGCCAGACTCAATCAGGCTTCTCTTCTCGATCTGGACAGACTGGGTCGTCATGGTGTCAAAAATAGTCGCGGGCTTGCCGCCGGTGGCACGCTGATACCATGTGAAGATGTCTTGCATGAATGAAGCCTTAATGATGCCCATGGACCACTGGAAATTCTGAGTCCACGCTCGGACAACAGGCGGGAGGGGGACGCCGGTCAGGCCGACGATTGCCTGAGCCTGGAAGTACCCAAAGAGAGCGAGCGAGTTGGCAGCAATGTGGGATGCAGCGTTAGAGTGGCCCAGGCCAGATATGAGGGCGGAAGAAACCAGAGCCAGGCCAGCGATGATAGCGGTTGCCCACTTGACACCTACCAGGTCGACCGTCTTGGTATTGGAGAAGTCGGCCTCGAGACAAGCCACACTCTCGCCGGTCTCGGTCAGGTTAACGTGGATCCTGACCTTGGCGTCTAGATCAGGGATGGTGTAGGCAATTCCGGGGATATTCTCGTTGGCGCCATCAGGAATGGGGACGGAGAACTCGAATTGCGTGTTACCAGTCATCATTGGGCAGAGACCTTTGAGCTCAGTCTCGCAGGGATTGATCGGGGTGTGGACAACCTGGTAGCCGTAGGCATTGATTGTAACGTCAAAAATAACCTTTCCCTGAACAGAGGATGTGGCAGACATTCTGATGTCGGCACTGTTGTTACCGGGGGTGTAGACAACGTTGAAGACGCTGGCCGAGAAACTGGAGTCCTTCTGGCACGAGCTGAGCGACTTGGAAACGAGCTGCCGCTCTCCGGAGACAAGCGATGACATCGCCGCCATCGCGGCGAGGAAAAGCGGTGACCTGAATGGCGACCGCATCTTGGCTACAATTGAGCTCAATACTCTGTGTGATCGGCGAGGCGGTGTTTATGTCTCGGTTGCTGGAAAATCAAATGCTCGTCGTCCAGCGAAGGGCAAGCGACACGACGCCACGGCTGTTGTTCGGACGAGAGCGAGCGAGCGAGCAATGGAGCGGGCGGGCGATCGAGGACTGAAATGGCCGCAGAAGTAGTGACGGTGTCGTGGTCGTCGGGAGGCTGCAGGAACGAAGGTGCCAAATGTGTTTTGTAGTGGAAACGTGCGCCGCGTCGGGGTTAAAAACGGGAAATAGAGTTGAGTTCAGGAGGCACCCGGATGATGGATCGGAGGGGGCGGCACTTGGTCGAAGCAAGGTTTGGGGGTGAGGAGAAGATTTCTGGCTGGCGGCTGTCGTAAGGATGCCAACAAAGCGAGAGGAATGCCGCCACAAAGGAAGGGGGCTCAATTGGTGAGGCAAGAAGCGGGAGGCGAGGAAGCGAAGAAGGCGGGAAGAGGCCCGAGACGAAGTGAGAAGAGAGAAAATAACGAAGTGTTGAACGAAGGGAATGCGACACGACAGGACGCTCTCGTGATGGGGCGAGGGGACGGTACCACGGACGAGACTGGTTGCTGGACCGCGGAGACAGAGTTGAGTTTGGGTGGCAGGATTCTTAGAATGGATGGGAGGGCGAGGCCGCGAGGCCGCGAGGACGGGGGGGGGCGGCTGTGCGAACGAGGGTGGACGGATGCGGACAAGCAGGGTCCCCGCTGACGCACGCACTCCCAGGGGTTGGCGCTCCAGAGAGGGAGTCCAGTCCACTGAGCACGCAACCGCCCACTGGGCCAGTCCACCACCAGTCCACCAGTCCACAAGTCCATCAGTGCCCAGACGCAGGAATGCCACCTGTGCCCAGCAAATTGCGCACCCACTCACCCACTCCTGGGCATGGCGCTGGGAGCACCCGCCGACACATGAGTCGCTGTGTTAGTGCCTCCTGGCAATGCTGGGCGCCGTGTGGGCCTGGAGGCTGTGCAGTACTTAGCGCACAGCCAAGCTTTTGCCTACTAACCAAGTACCCACGCTTGGCCTGCCCAACAGCGGGCCATAGTCTCATATTCTCCCTAACAGCGCTACCCGCCTTTTTGTCCCTGGGACCCCCTGACGGATGTCGTCGGATGGTTCGTGGCTTCCTGGTGTTCGTGTTCCTTCCTTCATCACGAAGAGGCGGCTTTTAGCCCATCTCATTTTCGTAAAATCCTCCCAAAGAAAATGGCGCCCATAATATTATACGAAGTGCTGACTGCTCTCCCAGCTATCAGCACCTAGGTAGGTAGTATTTTATTCATCGCTCCTCTCCCCCAAAGCTCACCGGAGGCCAAGTCTTCGGCCGCACTCGTAGGCGCCCAGCCGGCGCATCCAAGGTCCCAAGCAGCGCCACCGACGAATGGTTATGCGCGTGCACCTTCGAAGCCAATCAATGGCGCGCGGGTGCTTGGTTGGGAGAGACTTTGAAGCGCCGCCGGTCTCGTGCTTCACTGTTTCCCACCCTCTCGCTGCCACCACCTGCCACAATGATCAACCTGGCGGTCGACCCAGTCGGTATTTCCCTGGTCAAGATCCCACAGCTTATTCCGACTGGCTTGGCTCTCACCACGTGGTCCGTGCTGAGCCTCGAGCGTATGACGAATAGGTATCATTTCAAAGGATAGCCGCGCTTCTTAAACTACCTACCAGTACCTAGTTGTTGAAGGATGTACTTCGTACCAATCTTCTCAACTCTTTGGATCGCAGCAGTACCCCAAGCGGCCCGTGCCGCCGCCCAAAGCATCATAGTGCCCAGAGCGTGGGCATCCCCCGATACTCCGGCGCCACTTGGCCCAGGTCGATCAAGACGAGAGGGTTGTCTGGTGTACTCATAAGAAGAGAGTGTTTCTGTCGACGATGTCTCCGCGCAGTAATACCCCAGCGCGGGCAAGCTCCCAGACCGCCGTCACCAGGCCTTGGGAGTGAGTAACGGTGGCAGCGAGCTGGGATCTGCGCCTCTCTCGAAGGAGCGAGGTTCATCCCTTTCCTCATCGCCACGATAGCTCATCACATACTTGTATCCACCAGCCAGCGTTTGCGAATCCATTCCGCCGTATGGAAACAAGAAACCCAATGCCTCGTCAGTCATGGCGTGCTTATGAATCACAGCCAGAATGGGAAGTATCTGAAGGCGCTCCTGCATGGTAGTGCCAGCGCTGGGGACGTCTCTCAAGGCCTGAAGCAGCCATTCTCGAGTCCTGTTTTCACGTTCCATCGCCCTGAGATCCTCGACGAGCTCTATCCGCTTGAAGGCGCAGTCGAGGCCTGACACATTAATCACTCGAGCAGCTTAGGCGAGTCTTCCGCTTGATCTGTTTAAATGCCGGCCGGGGTAAGTAAGATACCCGACTCGCCGTGTTCGTAGTGGAAGTTGCCCTAGATACCCCTGGCAACCTCGTCGTTTGTTTTCTTTTCGAACATGGTCGGAAAATCTTGGCGGGTCGTGTTGATGACATTAAAGTCCGGCAGAGTCCCTCTTTGGAATGATGGTGGTGTGCTTTGTGATGACCCCCGACATCCAGTCATCATTGCGGGGACAACTGTCAACATTCAGCTCAAACCATCTGTGGTTTGCCACATCGTAGCTATGGGTGGTGAAGAAAACCCCAGGAAAGATCGAGTTACTGTAATGATAACCTTCGGTTCGCGCCACAGCAGATCGGGTTCGAGCTCAGGCGCCCACCGGAATTGGGGATCCATCAAAGTATC
Source organism: Amphichorda felina (assembly GCA_016490725.1). Classification (NCBI taxonomy): domain Eukaryota; kingdom Fungi; phylum Ascomycota; class Sordariomycetes; order Hypocreales; family Bionectriaceae; genus Amphichorda; species Amphichorda felina. The sequence continues at coordinate 70,495 of JAEMHR010000006.1, read as the reverse complement.
GAGACTTACGCAAGAGACAGCCAAATTGGTACGAAGCCAATCTGGGGTATGTACGGATACTCGGAGAGAAAGGATGTGCTATCGTGAAATTACAGACGGCACGCCGGACGGGCCCCCTTTGCACTGCCTCATCGTGCTTCAGGTGCCACCGTATCATTGCAGGATCACTGTCAATCCAAATTACGTACTCGTACGTATGAGCACTAATAACATGCAACTCGTACGAGTAGTGCTAGCTATGGGTATGTAGAAGATTTTCTGGGGATACCCTCTCAACTCGGCACGCCAGCGCAATTGAGCTACTCTCGTACCAATACGTATACTTGCAACGTTTGGTTTCCCTCAGTCCACATTGTCGTGCTTTCCGCAGCCAAGATCCCCAGAGCCCACAGGGATACGTACTACGAGTATCATGCGGATATATACGGATAGAGAATTTTGAACTTCCCCAGAATCATTACCGCTGAACAAAAATCTTCCCTGTTCCTGAAACGCTGAAACATCGAAATCATGCTGTGACAAGATTCATTATCCCGATGTCATCCTGGTCGGTGGGACCAGGACAACCCAGCCCTCGACAGGCCTGCTTGGCGATCATACCCATCTTCTTCCAAACCAGTCAACCAAGGCTTTATGCATTCATTAAGCTTAATGCGAGTACTAGTACGGATACCACGAGTACTATCCGTACTATATGACATGATATCATCGTCTAATGTCAATAAAGTACAGTTCGGTATCCCAAATCCATCACGAGTAAATAATACGCTCTCTCAGGCGCTCTAATGCACCCATCCATGCAAGTAAATGAATTCCAATTCCCATCCTGGCGCCGGGCGAGAGGCCAAAACCACCAATATTATACCAGGCGTCCAGCACAGCCCCTCAGAAGCTGACGGCGGCGCCCATGCCCTTCCCCAGCACCCCCATTATTATAACACATCCCACCGCGTATTCCACGGCATAATCCCCGCAGAGGCGTCGACTCCGTGCTTGTAGTTGCTCATCAGCTCTTCTTGGTCGACGCCGCAGTGAACCTGGCCGTCCCGGCCCAGAAACCACCCCAGGCCGTACGTTGACCCGTCGTCGAGACGGCGCGCCATCTCCGTGCTGTTGAGCTTGGACGTGCCGACAAAGTTGTAGAGCATCTTGCTCTGGTGGATGAAAGCCAGCACGGAGGCGATCGTGTTTGGCTGCCGAGGCAGGAAGGGGTGCCGCCGGCGGAAGAAGACGGTGGTTGCGACCATGAACATGTAGAGCAGGATGAAGGTACACAGGCCAAAAGATAGGTAGAAGGACATGACCGTTTCTTGGCCAGAGCTGATCAAATCGGGATGATCGCCGTCGAGGTCATGGTCTCCTTCTTTCGTGGCCTTGTCCCTATCAACGGTGAAACCCCGACCATCCACAGTAGCCAGTCCTGTGACCAGGATTGTGAGAAACTCGACCATGACGGTGCCGAATCCAACTAGAAACATAATCCCATGGCCGTTGAAGAGGGCCCGCAGCGGCATGTAGCCAAATGGTAGGGCGGTATAGTCAAGCGTTAGCGTTTTTGATGGTGCGTGGCGTCGTGATAGGATATAATAAGGCTCCATCATCCGAACGGACGTCTCGAGGCTGTTCCATGACAGCTTAAGGCCAACAGCCAATGCGGTGACGACCCAGGACGCCTTGTCTGTGACGATATCTGCAGGCGTGAACAGAAAGGTTGGGATGAACCCCATGAACAGCAAGAGGGCGATAATAAAGGGTATACTCCCAGCCGGACGCAGCATCATGGGATGCGGGTTCTCGGATAAGTGTGTGCCCTCGTCATTGTCCGTGTCCTTGCTCGAGGTACGGTTCTCGTTCTCATCATCCGGCGCAAGCGACGAGTTGCGCAGCAAGTAGCGGTTGTGCTTGAGTCTATGGTGTATATCCTTGGGCTTGGCTGTGTCGAGGTCCTTGAAATCCATCAAAATGTGGCTGACGACGGCCATGGACGCGAGCCCAGCGATGCCGCGGACATCGGCCAACAAGCCCGAGCGCCTCGTCTGAAGCATATAAAAGAGCCCGCACCCTGCAACAGCGCAGAGGAGCAGGGTGGAAGACAGTAACCGCGACCACACGGGCGAGAAAAGAATCTTCTTCTCATCACCGGGATGTGCCATACGCTCGTCGCGGCCTGGGGTCAGAATGACGGATGCGGCTGCGAAGGTAGGAATCAATGAAACGGCCAGTGTCGAACCCATTGATGACAATGCCACAGCATAGTGACCGACCTTGAGGGCACGAAATGGTCGTAGGAAGCTAAAACTAGTTACGTAGTCGACATTAATTGACTCGGCCGCGAGGGCACCGTCAGGTTTGGACATTTGGTAATATGCCTCTAAACGACGGACCTCGAAGTCGGTGAACTGCCATAAAACGCCGTAGACCACAGCAATGATTGTAGGTGCAAACTTGATGGTAAAATAAATGCCCGGATCTACCTCATCTGGGGTTTTGAATCGAAGCACGGGGTTGCCGTCGTTGTACCTCTGGAAAAGGACTTCTTCCATCGCTGCGAGAGCAATGGAGAGCGAGATGAGGAAGATCAGGTAGGGCCAGCGCATGCTGAAAGGCTTCCAGTTAGGCTGTGGGTAAAATATCTGTGTCGTTTCCCGCTTGCTGCCTATAGCAAAGGTGGACCGACGAGAGTCGTCAGAGGCGATACTGGTCAGCCCTTCCACCGTGCTCAGATCAGCCGGATTTTCGACAATGACCTCGATGACCTCTCCCCGCCTATTCGCTTCGTCCTGGCCCGCATATCGAATTGTCTCAGCATATCCCAGATTTCTGCTAGGCTTACGCCTGGAGAAGGACCTCGATAGGCCTCGCTGAAGCACGGTCGGGGAATTCAGGAGCTCGGCGTCCCTCACCGTAGTGTCGGGACGGAAGCCCTGGCCAAGGCCGCCGGTGAGGTTACCAGTGGCTTCTTGCTGTTGTAGTTGCTTCCTAAACTCTTCATCCTGCGCACCGCTCGGGCCCTCGTAGGAGCTCACATCGAAACCGAGGGCCGCATACCCCTCGGTAGGAGTCCTGTCTTCCCTCCCGCCCATCGGGGCTGCTGTTTTCAGAAGAGATAAATCATATTCCTCTTCATTAATGGTCCCCGGAGCTGGGCGCCGCACGGAGCTGAGGCGAGTCTTGCGGCCGATCTTGGAGAAAGCTCTAGCTGGGAGGCTTGTCCCCGGCGACACAGGCGAGTAGCCCCCACTAGAGGGGTACACAAAGGAACCAGCCCATGAGGAGGGTGATAGAGGGTGTCCGCTACCACCATTTTCGTTTGGGCGAGGGGTGGGGTGGCTCCGGCGGGAGTCGAGAGAGACAAGCGATTCGCGGGTATGCAAGGGCGATCGGGGAGGCTGCGCATCGTAGGGGTTTGCGTCAAAGCTGGTGATCTCGGACAGGTTGGAGATGCGGTGGCTCAGTTGATGGCGCTCGGGATCGGGCTGCCTGAGAGGCTCCTTGCCCGTGTCGCTACGATGCGTCATGTCCCTGGGCGACGATCATGGCGCAACGGAAACGAAATTGGAACTGACGACGGTTGGCTTGGGGAGGTAGCGAAAGTGATGGTGGAGCGAGAGAGAACCAGAGCTGCAAATATGAGGAAACGAGAGAAGTGCCGCGCTAGAACGGTCGCGGCGCAAGTCGCAAGGCAAAAAGGAGACGTGGAGAGGAGAGAGAGAGGAGAGAGGTTAGGTTGAGAGTCTGGGGATGGGAATGAGCTTGAATGGGGGATGGATGCAGAGGCTGGCCCCCAAGCTCCATGTTGGGGCACCTCAGCGTTGGTGCTCGTAGGGCTGGCGGCCGCCAGGGACTAGTGGGCCAGCCAGCACCACTTGGACCCCCGCGCTAACAGCGACTGAGTGCTGGAGACTGGAGTGCTGGAGACTGGAGTGCTGCAAGCCACGCCGAGTCCCCGACGCCCGCCCCCAGAGATAGTAATTGTAGATGGGCGGGATAGAACCGTTGATTGGTCTTGGGCTGATTACCTCTCGACCTGTACGAGTAGAAGGGCTGCGATGGGTAGACATGTACTTAGGTACCTAGTAGGCAGTGCGTTGATGCAGGCCAACTTCCAGGTTGCTCACCTCGGCCAACGTGAGCTTCAGAGTCCAGACTGCCTCTGAGAATGCATATCATTTCTGTGCCACCGTCCCATTCCTGCCTCGGGGGAAAGAAGCGGTGGGCCCTGTGTCGTGCTGCCGGCCGACTATTCAAGTCGAAAAAGTCGACGCCCGGCATGTAGGGACGTGATTCCAGAATCCAGAGGTACTTATCCACCGCCCAAGGCCAGGCGTCTTCAGTGCCGGCGCCACCAAACAGCTAAAGATAGACCAGCATCGGCTCGTGGCTGCTCTGGCTATCGACGGCGTGACGCTCAGACTTCCAAGGTTCTGAATGGAGTCCTCCTGTCTCACCAATGCCAGCAGGTCGGGGCCCGCCCACGCGGCACACCCATCAGCCAGTTCAGCTCTGCAGGCCAACGATTCCATGATTGGCGCCCGGCAACTCTTCAACGTTGGCGACTTTGCTACGTTACGGACTTGCCGAGCCAGTAGCAGCCTGCCTGATTGTCGAAAGAGGTGGCGTCCCAAACCACCAAGTTCTGCCTGTTACTCGGCTACTACTACTTTTAGTAACCTCTGCTAGCAGTCGTACGTACCACTAGTCGTAGCAGGTTTAGACAACATGTATGAGGGAGAGACAGCTGTTCTACTTTGGTTCAGCCCGGCTAATTATAGACGAACAGGCAATTGCATGCTAGTATCGCCATTACCATTTTCCCACCCAGCAGCCTGTCTGGGTATAGTACTAGTATTAGGATTGCCGTATCTCACCGTATAGAATGGATACCATCGTGGCGCTCTGCTGCCGGACTGGGGGCCATTCCATCGGACAATTTCCCAACCTTATCCACGCGTAGGGCGCAATGCGCCCAACCTGTGGGAGACACCCGAGCACTGGGGACGAGTAGTTCAGCTGTGACACAACATCCTCTGGGATCATCACCCGGCCCTCATAAGGCTGAAATAGCGTTTCTCATTCTGAGCTTTTATAGGAGCCCCCTGCATGACGAGCTGACAACCTCCAAGCTCACTGCATGTTCTTCCTGTAGGAGGTGCCGAAACCCGTTTGGCTGGGCCGCTGGGAATGCTCCTCAGCTGCGTCTCTGGACCAACCACCACGCCATCAACTCGACAGATATCATCTCACCGCCTCCGAAAAAACACGGTTCCCACGTCGATTTTAACTGAACCCTAGTAACTGAGGACGGGGCCAGAATTCAGGTGCCAGTGCATTATGAAGGAATTAAATGTTCTCCGAATCTAAGCTATTAAATACCAGGATGCAACCACGAAGGTATCCAGACTGGTCAACACCAGCTCCCACATAGGACCGTTTCAATGCCCCAATCTAATCTACTCTAATAGGCCACGACGCAACTCGCTATCGAGGAAAACCCAAAGCCACAATATTTCAGCCGTCAAATACTTGTTTACAGGAGAAGCGTCAGCGCCGCCAGCATGGCCGGTACCAGCGCAATTGGGGATATGGGCTGGATCAGCCGGGGGCCGCTGCTAAGCTCGCCGCAGCAGTCCCACTTGTACGTGACATTGTTCATCTGCGCGGCAACCTCAAAGACAGAACCTGGTGGGTCGCCGTAGTTGTAGTAGTCAACGTTGAGGTAGGTTGGCGGGTGGCCCCATTGGTTCTGGCACTTTCTGGCAGCGGCGCCGAGGCTGCCGTAGCCGGTGGCGTTGTTGGTCTCGTTTAGCAGCGAGACAGCAGGGACGAGTAGTGAGGTATCGAAGACGTTGAACTCGACGTTGAGGTTATGGTTCATGAGGGTGAGTCGATTGCGGGCAGTCTCGGGTTTCAGGTCCGGCGGACGCTGGGCGTCACAGGGAAAGTCGCGGTCGATAGGATCGAAGGGTGTCTCCCAGACGTGGGCGAACTGGTCAAGCAGCCAGGGAAACTCGGTCTGGTCGGCGTTGTAGTCTAGGAACATGATGACGCGCTTGCCGCGCAGGATCAGGTTCTCGAGGGTAGGCCAGTCGTCGCGGGTCATGGGGAGATACGGCGCCTCGTACGCGTACTTGACGATTCCTGATTCCTTGAGGTAGGGCTCGTAGAGTGAAGGGTGCGAGTAGTTGCCATTGCCTAGTAGAATGGTGACGACGTCGTACGGGTGCTTGGAGACCCAGTCAGTGACTTCGCTGAGCCAGTTGGTGATGGGACCGGCGTCCAACAGGTCGCAGGAGGTGTGGCAGAAATGAGGCACGGTGCCGTTCACGGGCCATTGGATCTGAGCCTGCAGGAAGCGAACGCCATCGTCAAGCTGCGCTTTGACGGGTAGCTCCTGATTCGAGCCCGTATTGCCGGGGCGGACAAAGGGCGAGTTGTGACACCCGACGTTAGTAATGTTGCTGTACTTGCGCGTGCACAGGTCAACATAGTTGTTACAGGGTTGAGTGTTGGTGGGCTCTGGCTTGTCGGTCGTATCAGTGGCGTTAGCAACAGGCGTCTCGGCAGACGAGAGGGTCTCAGTGGCCGAAAGGCCCTCGGTGAAAGTGAAGGAGCCCGTGATGGTCTCATCGGAAGGGTCTCCCAGAGTAATTCGGGACGTGTATTTCGAGTAGGGTCCCGTAGGAGGGCCGGTATGTTGCTCGATCTCTTCTGTCTTGGTGCCCGTGAAGAAGGCCATCTCATCTGTATTGGAGAAGGTGACTGTGGGCTGGGTTGGCCCAGCAGCGTCGGTAGTACTCTCCTCCTTTGCGAGGACTTGATGCGATAATAAGGCGCCTGCATAGAGCAGGGCTGTGTTGAGGGAACGCATGGCGGCGATGGAATGGGAGGCAGTTGAGGATCACCTCGTTCCCCGGCTCCCAATAGCGTAGATTTTCTTGGCGGACGAGCCTGAGAAGAAGATAGTAGTGATCACTTCTCGATGGTATTTGTCAGAGAAGACGAAATGCCACGCTGGACTGGCGACACGGGAAAACGTCCGTGTCGAGTCACTAGAGATAGGGTCGCAACGGCCGTCAAGAGGTGCGCATTTGGGAACGGCGACGACCAAGTTGGAACCAGGTCGTCCAGATCAGGTGTGGCGGGGGGGGCTATGGCTACCTAGCGGTGGTGGTGGCAGGCAGGCACGGTCCAGATTTACCGGGAAAAAATTATGGGAGTGATGCAAGTTGTCTTGGCCCGATATTGGTAGCCAGGGAAGATCAAAAAAGTACACGCAATGGTGCTGCAAGTTGGATAAGGAGCAGATTGTCGTTGGGCGGGAGAAGTGAAAGGGGCAGCGACGATCCGTCAACTAAGTGGAGGTGGACTCATCGGGGCTGTTCAGATACGCCCGCGGCAAGATAATTGCATATGTACGAATACGTATGTAGGATGAGGATGATGGAGCCCAGCACAGCTAGCCTGTGGGATCTGCATGGCCATTACTACATAAATTCAACGTTGGATCATGGATGACGGCTTAGCTGAGCAAGATCATCGCTAATGAGCAACACAAGGCAAGCCTGGCAAGGTACTCGTACCAGCCAAGCAGCCCAGTGGACCGCCGAGAAAACCTTGAAGTCTATTCTGACCGCGCGGCCAGCTTGTGCGGATTGTGGAACCCGGCATTGAGTGCGTGTCCCCGCCACGATGGTCTCGGTGGTGGTGGGTGACACCATGACGTTGTTGGTGTTGAAGGCTTAATGCCCATAGTCTAGCAGAAAGAAAATATTAATTTAAGCTCAGAATATTTATAAGCAATAGCACAGATCAGTTTGTTTGTCTGTATACATATATTCAAGCTCTGGTCGAAGTTGTCGAATGCTGGAAGCACGATGAAGAATTCTCGTTGTCTGCACCTTGATGATTTTGATCAAAATGATCAAGCTTGGGCATCCTGACGCCAGATGGAGTGGAGAGCGATCCACTGATGTTCGGCAGTCTTGGTGCAAAACAAGGGTTGGTGGCCAGTGAGCGCTGGCTGTTGACCGATTGTGTGGGGGCGCCACCAGGGGATCCCCTGACGCGGGTGGGGCCGTCCCAGCTGGTGGAGAAACAGCGCGCCAAACAGCGCCCACGCTTGGCAGTGGTGGGCCCCTGATTGAGCCGCTTTGCCGTGCAGCTGCCGCAAGCCCCAAGTGACGAAATCTTGGGGAGATTTGACTTCCAGCTCCAGCGCACCCCTCCAGTGGCCAAGGTACCTCGTACAGTGAGTAAGGTAACCACTGGACCTGGGCTCAACAATGAGCATCTGATCTGGATCTGAAATCACTTCACAACCTCCCTCCACCACAAACTCGTGGTTCTCAATCACACGCAGCTAGGCGAGTACGGCGTCCTCGCATCACCATCGCTGCCCAGCATGGCCGTCTCTCCGGTTCATCGACGCAACACGGCTGTTGTGGCCGCCGTCTTCTACCTCGTCACCGTCCCCTTCCTCATCCTCGTCTCGGTCGGCAACACCCACATCAATAGCATCCTCAACGACATCTACTTCTTCAAGCTCGATGTCTCCCACATTATCCCCGTCTCGGTCGCCAACTCGCACCTCCTGAACTCGGTCGCCCGTAGTTTGGGCCTGCACGACTTCTACTCTGTTGGCCTATGGAACTTCTGCGAGGGTTATACCGATGAGTGCGTTCTCCAATTGTCCCTCGCTGCTGCTGGTGCGCCATAGCTGACTTGAACACTTGTAATAATAACAGAGGCGTCACGTATTGCTCCGAGCCAAAGTCCTTCTACTGGTTCAATCCAGTCGAGGTGCTCGTCGGGGAGCTCCTCGCGGGTGCCAGTATCGCTCTGCCTTCCGAAGTGACCACCATCCTTAATCTCCTCAAGCTGGGCTCCCGCATCATGTACGTCTTCTTTACGGCCGCCACCGTCATCAACTTTGTCCTCATGTTGGCCTCGCCCTTGGTCCTGCGCACCCGCTGGTTCAGCCTCGCCCTCTCCCTCATCGGCGCTATCTCCTCCATCCTCGTCACCGTCGCCACTATCATCGCGACCGCCATCAGCTTCGCTGCCAAGATTGCCCTCACCGCCCAGGACGAGCTCAACATCAGCGCCGAGGTCGGCACCAAGATGCTCATCTTCATGTGGATCGCCACCATCCTCACCGACCTGGCCTTCATCCTCCACGCCGCCATGGGCTGCTGCTGCAAGCCCCAACGCGGTAACCGGTCTCAGGGAGAAGAGCCCACGTCTTCCATGAGCGAGAAGAAGAAGACCAAACTTTCGCTGCCCAGCTTTGTGCGCCGTAGGAAGGGTGCGTCGGCGCCTGAGGGCACTGGGTCGACACCCGAGGGCACTACGTCGACCGAGTAATTCACATTGATGCAGTTGATTGTGCGACTGTTGGTCAGAGAAGCTCGATTAAAATGGAGGGCTAGACCACGGGCCTAGAGGAGGCGCTTATATATATAGGTTTTCTTTTTAGAGTCGATTGCGTTGCTTTATTCAAAAGCATGAGCAGCCAAATCACCACAGGTTTTGAAGCTCATATTACGGCCTACAGCTTATTAGATACAAGTGGTACCCCGTTGGTGGATATCCTAAATAGATTAATACAGAGTCACCTTGGAATAGTCTTGCTCATATCCTCGTCATATCCTCTCCGCGTTACATATACAAACCGTCTCATCATTACAGAGTGCCCGATGATTACACCTAAGCCCAGCGAGAAACCAGCGCCAAACACAGGCTACACGAGCCAGAACAGGACAACCCCCAGCACCGCACCGAGAAGCCCCTTGGCCGCAACCACCGTGGCCGCCCCATCCTTGGGGAACTCCTTCTGCACTTTGCCCGTCTGGCTCGCCTCCACGGTGAAGCAGCTCGCCGTCCCGCACTTGTACCCGCTGGGGCAGCACCCGGCCGTGGGACCCCCTGAGTCGCCGCACAGGAACCACCCGCCGGCGCACGTCCCCGTCGCGGAGGCGGGCACGTCGTCGGCGGGCACGACGATGGTGGCGGCGCCCGATACGATGGTGGTCGAGGGGCGGGGTGGGCACGAGTGCGTCTCGCAGTTGCGGTCGGTCCTGCAGCAGCCGCCCCCGTGGGTGGCGAGGCAACCGTAGAATCCGGTTGGGCCTGGGAAGAGTCAAGTCAGAGATGCCATTGCGCAGATAGGAATCAAAAGGGGGGGGGCGGGTCGTACAGCCTGTTTGCGTGCTTGACTCCTCTGTCGTCTCTGCGACAGACGTCAATGTTGGCCGCCACGGAGCGCCGCCTGTTTCCGTAATCGTAGCTGTAGCCGTCTCTGTCACCGACTCCGAGGTGATGGTATACTCGGTAGTCTTGGTGATAGTGGGCTCTTGGGAAGTCTCTTCCTCTGTCGTCGTCGTCACCTCCGTCTTAGTCGGCCTCGGAACCGCCGTAGTAGTAGGAGACCCCGGTTTCACGCCTGCGCATGTCAGCTTCACTTGTCTCTCCCTCCAAGATAAGCGGAACGGAAGCCTTTGAATCACTCACAGCCAACACCCTGGCATTTATACCCCGCGATGCAGCACCCGCCCCCGAGCTCCGGTGGACAGCTCACAGCATCAGTCGGACAAGCGCCCACGCCGCCGCCGCAGTTGGACCCGCGCGGGCAGCAGGCCACATGGCCGACCGTGTTGTCTGGAACGTCGGTGCAGTATGTCCCGTCCTGGCAGCACTTGTTGGGGTACCCGATGTCGGCGCAGCTGTTCATGCCGGAGGGGCACGACGACCTCCTCTCGAGGATGGCCAGCACCTCGGCGGCGCGCCGCAGAACGCCCTCGTGTGTCTCGTCGTCGTAGTGTGGCGCAAAGGCCCGTCGGTAGAACTGGGTCGATGCATTGGTGCTTTCTACTTGGTAGTCTGCGTCGAGGTCGAGGGGCGCGAGGTCTGGGAGGGGCGCAAAGGCGAGGTGCTCAGGGAAGAGCTTCTCGCTGGAGTCTAGGGAGAGCTTTTTGATGGCGGTAGGGTTGAGGTCGGCGGTCGCAAGGGGGAGTAGCAGGGCCAGCAGGGCTGGTGGGAGGAGGAGGATGGAGTGAAGTGATGGCATCTTCAACTGTGGTGGGGTTTCGGTGCAGTTGGGTATGGTGTTTGTTGGAAGCGAAAGAGCGCAGATTGCGCAGCGCAGCGAATGGTAATATTTCGCCTTTCTGCGGATTCAGCACTCTGGTCCAATATCACGATAGACGACCGACTTCATTTGAACAGTGAAGAATTTCACCATGACGTTTGGTAGAAACCTTGTGAAACGGTGAGCTTCTGACAATGCCATGGCGCTAATCCTGGGTAGCCCGGCAACCACTTATCATGCTGCCCGATTGGGACGTGGCCTGACATGTGCTGTAAGATACGGAGTGGCCAGCTCCTGGATGTGAACAAGAAAACTCAAGTTGATACAGTTCAGTATAGTTATGAGCCGGGTTTACACGTTATCGCGAATTCTCAAGACGGCTAAGACGCCTGCCGCCTGGAATGCCATCGCCAAACTCTAAGTCTTAGTCCAAGACGCCTGATTGCCCAAACAGGTAATTGGCCATTCACCTACCCTACGCCTTTGGGCATGCGTCATGGCTGAACTCTACCTCATACTAGACATGCTATGCTTTTATATGAAGTACTAAGCAAAGGGTAAGTGCAGAATATGCCAGTAAATTGGACAATCTGCATGGTGTATCCGTGTATCCGTAACACAGAGAGTGTATGCCCAAGTAGCCGATGCCAGTGATATCTGTGATTTCCCAGCGCGGCTTATTGCGCAGCATGATTCATAATACCTTGATCCCTCCGATAATATCGTGAGCAGAGTGTGCGAGTTGTCCAGTCTTCATTTCCCATGTATTATATTTTCATAATGTACAATCATATACCAGCCATATCTATAATAATGTCTTGTTTCCCGCCCCTTTTATATCATACACTTCCGACGAATTATTTATACAGATAGTGATGAGATCAAAACATCACGTCGGCCCCCTTCACCTTATCCTTCGGCTGGCTTTCGGTAGGCTCCTCTGCCGTTGCGGGGCTTCCCTTCTTCTTCAGCTGCGCCTCGCGCCTCGCCGTGGGTTCCTTGATAAAAGCGTGGCAGAGCAATCCTGCGGCAACGCTAACGTTCAAACTGTCCACGCAACTCTCCTGGATGAAGCGGGGCACCGAAAGTTCGTAGTCGGCCGCCATCTTTACCTGCTTGGAAAGTCCGAAGCCCTCGTTGCCAAGGACCAAGATGCATGGGTTGTCTGACAGCGGACTATCCCTCTCAATGTCATCTGTGGAGAGGAATTTTCCACTGTGCATCGCCGCGAACTTCTTGCTTGGCGGTGCGACGGCCGCATACGATTTCCACCCGGCTTTCTTGGACTCCTCCAAGAAACTAGCGGGAGAGTCGACAGTGAAGATGGTAACCTCCTCCACTGCGCCGGCGGCGGACTTGAGCACCACGGGCGTCAGAGCCGAAGAGTTGCGGCTGGTGATGCCAACGGCGTCAACGCCAAGGTAGCTTGCTGTCCGCAGCATGGCACCGAGGTTGCCCGGATCCATGATCTCGTTGAGGAGAAGAACCAGGGGCCTTGCAGTGATGTGGCTCGAGCGCCGGATAAATGTGTCGTTCCCGTTGACTATCTCCTCCTCCTTCGTCTGGTGACCTAGTTCGACATTGAAGCCCAGCCTGGATGGCGACTCCTCGAGCTTACCCAATGATGCTACGGGTAGTTGGGGCAGAGGTGACGTCTCGAGAACGAAGCCGTTGTGTGGACGGCCCATGCTCATCTTGTCCATCAATCGTTGGTCCTCATTGGGCACTATCGTGATGGGAACACCGCGCTTCTGAGCAAGCTGTGTGATGGCGGCGATATCCTTCGTTTCCTGCCGATTCTCTCCACCGTATATGTAAAGGTTGTACAGCTTCCGCCTCCCGTGATCCAGCGCGGCTTTGACAACAGATCTTCCATATAAGAATTGAGACGCAGCGGTAGTGTATTTGATTGTGATTGGCATCATGTTCCCGTTCCGTGGGCGCGGTGGCGGGGTTGACACACCGGGGATCTCGCCAACACGGTCTTCCGTTCTGGGTGTTCGCCTAGGCCCATGATCTCGACCTCTCGCAGTGCGAGCCTTGGGTTCGGGGAGCGAGGAACGCCCGGCGATAACGTCGCGGATTTCATCGTCACGGCCTTGGGACCTCTCGGTTCGCCCAAGTCTGCCATGATCCCGACCCCTTCCAACACGGTCCCTGGATTCGCGCGGCGAGATACGCCCGGCGGCAGTGTCGCGGAATTCGCCGTCACGGCTTTGCATCCTCCCCATTCGCCCAGCACCGTCGCCATCTCGGCCACTCACGGCACGATCCTTGGCTTCGCGGGTAGAGGAATGTCCCAAAACGGCATTGCGGGTATTCCATTCGTCGCGCTTCCTGTCGTGGAAAGAGCGCGGCCGGACGGGCTCATCGATGATGTTTGTCAGGTCCTTGAGCGAGCCGTGCTTCATCTGGTATACCAGGCTGCTCTTTCCGAACTCAGAGTCCGGGTCGACGAAGCGCTTCCTCCTCGTCTGTTTGCCGGTGCCGTCTTCCTCCTCTTGCTTGCGCTTGAGTTTTCTCAGCAGCTTTAGTCGCTGTCGCTTGCTGGCCGCCCCTTCCAGAGCCTTCTCTGTGAGACCAGCATGATCGTCCCTATCGCGACCCCGCCCAGGGGTGCCTCTGGAGGACCTCGACCCGCCATATTGAGTCGAGTCAGAGCGTTCACCGTAGGAGTCCCTATCACGCCTTCGTCCGGAGATCACACTGGAGGGCCTCGACTCCCCATATTGGGCCTTTTCAGACCGTCGCAAACCCCGGTGAATCGCAGACAGACTAGAGGCGCGCGTTGCAGCGGGGGCCGGGTAGGATAGCTGCGCAAGGATCCTCGCGGATGGGCGGTAGAGACCAAAGGTCTTGAGCTGTAATGAGCGTATCATTGCATTGTGTGGTTTGGGAGAATGAAGGAGAATGATGTAGATTGGTGATGGGTGGACTGACAAACTGGGTCAACGTCGATGTCCCGTCTTTTTTTTCTGCCGGGCTGGCCCTTTGCGACGAAGGCGGTGGGTGATTTCGGAGCTTTTGATTGGCTGAAGTGGGCGATCTGCAGGGTTAATGGCTCAACGCGTACAGAGTACTACAGTCGCAACCGCGTTCTGGGCGGATCTCGAAGCCTGGATGCTCGACCCACAGTGCAAGTCACCACCTTCTGACCTCCAATTGACAGAGGAGTTTTGGACGGTTTAGATAGAGGTCGCTCCCTACCACGCGTGTCCACTTGTCCCTCAGAATGTAGTACACTCTCCAATGAACTAGACCGACCTCACAACCATCAAACGCCCATCCTATCGGGCACCATCTCTTCTCAAACCCTCCAAGGTCGCGGACTCGCATGTCAGCGCGCTGTCGCAAGGTATCGCAGGTCGCGCGTATCCCCTTTGGTCGACAGCCCCTAACGGAGATGGCAGGATGGGTGAAGAATCTGTCCTAGAGCAAGCGGCGGGGGCCACGGAGGGCTCAGTTGCCGCCAAAGCCGATTCGGACCTCGACATGAGCTTCGACTTCGATCGTCGCGACCTCGATTTGGACGCAGCGGCGGATACCAGCGAAATCTTGGACTCGGACAGCGAAACCCACAACGGGGCGGGTCCTGAAGAAACTGAGGCTCAGGAGTTGGCGGAAGCTCAGCATGATGTCGTACCCGAGTCCGTTAGCACCGGGCATGCCGCTTCCCGTAGTCCGAGGGCTGCTGGTGCCGTCTCTGCTTCTGTGGATGGCGAACGGGATAGCACTCCAGCAATACCAAACGAATCCATAAAGACCGAATCTGCGGAACGAGAAATCTCTGCCCCCTCTTCTTCCAAGCCCCCTCGGCGTTTTGAAATTAACATACCAGGCCTGCCTATATCCCGACGAGACCAGTACGAGCGGGTTAAAAGCGATACTATAGAGACGGTCAAGCGAGAGGATACGACAGAAACGGGCCAAGCGTGCTACTATGTAGAGTTTACAGATGGCAGAGAGGAGCTGGTAAGCTTGGCGTGTCTATTTGCTGTCCTTCTGCGGCCCAATATCGCGACTTAGCACACCTGGGCGGACACTGCTCTGGCTTCTGCTTTCATCCGGAGAGATAGATTCCCAGCACTTGCCTGCTCTTCACACCGCCCTTAGCCTACCATCAGAGCACATAATATGCCATTTGGCATATTGCCACCTGTTTTCACGGCCCTTATCACATATCTCTCACCTTGCCATTCCCCTCTCATCTCTCTCTCCTCACCCTCGCACCCCTCCTCTATATCCTTACACACTCTCTCCTTGATTTCTTATACGGCGTATGCATCTCTGACTTGGGAAAAGGTCACACACGACGATATCATCAACTATCGGAACGGTCAAGCTGCCCTTCTTAGCTTCTACAATCCCGAGATGGACGTGCTGGGCAAGCGAAAGCGTGGTGATGCCGATGAATGGGAATCGGAGGCGGATGAATCCACCACTGATGTTATGGTCGATGACGAAGAGGAACCTGTAGTGAATCGTCATCGAGCAAAACGCAGCCGCTCCGTGCGATCGCTTCCCCCCAGAGCTGCTGCCACTAGACAAGGCTCGCACCATCGCTCCTCGCCCTCAGACGATGACGATGACGACGTTGTCTACAATGACAAGTTCAAACCCCGGCGCAGCCTCCGGACTCGCAAAGCTCCGACGACTCTCGCTGTACAAGTACAAGACGAGCTTCGGGAAGACCCTCTGGACGATGGTGATTTCGCCATTGTGACATCGGACATAGCGAAAACTACGAAGTCAAGGGCTAGCTCGCGTCGAGTACAACCTCATCGTCCGAAGTATGCTCCAGCTCGGCAGAAGTCGCCTGATTCCGACATTGAGTTTGAAGCGCCTCGTCGGTCAAACAGAGCAACCCGAAATCAGCTTGATATGCGGGATGACTTGCTGATGGACGACGATTCATTCTACATTGCTGAGGAGAAAGCGCCCGGCAATCCTAAAATAATCTCGGTTAGAGAGATTATTCAACCAGTGAATCACGACTCACCGTTTGCTTCGGCTCACAATGATTTCTGCCACACTTGCGGTGGTTCCGGGCGGAGAGGGCAATTTGTCTACTGCCAAGGCTGTAGTTTGACCTTCCACAAGAACTGCCTTGGATATCGGAGTGGGCGTGAGCACATGGTTACTAAGATAAGAGAGGAAGATTTCGTTCTGCAGTGCAAGTATTGCATTGGAGTCTACAAGAAGAAGGATAGTAACGCCCCTAGCTACGACATGTGCCAGACCTGCAAGAAGCCTGGCAAGGCATGCGCCGCATTTTCTGAAAAGAAGACATCTCGCCAAGAAGAGAAGCTCCGGGAGCAGAATGGAGGCGTTGATCCCATTACGCCTGTATCGTCGGACCTGGTTAACAACTCAGATTTGGTTCTCTTTAGGTGTGTGAGGTGCCATAGGGGATGGCATATCGACCATCTCCCCCCCATCGGCAAGGAGACCGTGGGTACCGACGTTCGATTAGAGCGTTTGAAAGACTACTCGATTGACTGGCAATGCAACGAGTGCTCCTCAGCAAAGCACAAAATCCACCGTTTGGTTGCGTGGAGGCCTATTCCCGAAAAACAGCCCCCTCAATCCTCAGCGACAGACACACCGTCTCTTCTGGATTTCGACGAGGACAGCAAAGAATACCTGATCAAGTGGGAGAGCACATCCTACTTCCATTGTTCCTGGAAGCCGAGCGCTTGGGTCTTTGGTATAGCCCCATCCGTCCAGCGCTCCGCCTTTGCCAAGCGCGACGCTGAGAAGAGCCTTCTACACTACAGTGAAAAAGACGCCATCCCGGAAGAATATCTCATGCCCGATATTATCCTGAACCTTAAGATGGACGGCTCGACTTATGTTCGAACGAACCGCAAGGAGGATGAGTTGGCACAAGCATCCAAGATCCGAAAGATATTCGTCAAGTTCCAAGGCCTCGGATATGATGACGTTGTATGGGATGCGCCTCCCAAGGAGAGAGATGGAAAGGCTATCTACAATGCCTTTGTGGAGGCCTACTATGATCACTTGGACGGGAAGTTCTTCGAATCCGAACCGTATAACAAGATTCGTGACCGCGTCAAGGGGTACAAGGAGGCAGACTTTGAAGAAGTCGACACACAGCCCGCGGGTCTCCAGCGGGGCAAGCTCATGAGCTACCAGATTGAGGGCCTTAACTGGCTTCTCGAGAACTACCATGCCGGAAAGAGCGTCGTTTTGGCAGACGAAATGGGCCTAGGCAAGACTGTGCAAGTGGTCAGTCTGGTTGCTTCGCTCGTCCAAGACAAACCCAAAGCGAGTACTCCCACCCCCTGAAGCCATGACATTATATTTGCTAACTTTGCACCATAGGTCTGGCCGTTCCTCATCGTCGTTCCTAACGCTACTTGCCCCAACTGGCGCCGGGAGTTCAAGCAGTGGACTCCAGAGCTGCGGGTTGTCACCTACCATGGTGGCAAAGCACCCCAGGAGCTTGCGTACAAATATGAGCTCTTCCCTCGAGGATCCACCGATATGAAGGCCCACGTAGTCATCATGTCGTACGACTCGGCGGCTGACCCTCAAACTAAGGCGCTTTTCAGGAACGTCCACTGGGCAGGTCTGGTGGTGGATGAGGGCCAGCGCCTAAAAAATGACCAAAACTTGCTTTACTCCGCTCTTCGATCGATGAAGATTCCTTTCCGCCTTTTGCTTACCGGAACCCCACTGCAGAACAACAAGCGGGAACTTTTCAACCTCCTGCAGTTTATTGACGAGTCTCAGGATGCAGCAAAACTCGATGCCGAGTTTGAGGTGCTCGATAAAGAGACCCTACCCAAGCTGCACGAGAAAATCCGTCCGTACTTCCTTCGGCGGACAAAGGCCGGTGTTCTCAAGTTTCTGCCGCCAATGGCCCAAATCATCCTTCCGGTGACCATGACGGTCATCCAAGAGAAGCTCTCCAAGAGTATCATGGCCAAGAATCCCCAGCTGATCAAATCCATGTTTGCAAATAGCAAGATGAACAAGAAGGAGCGAGGAAGCCTCAACAACATTCTCATGCAGCTTCGGAAGTGTCTTTGCCACCCGTTCATATACTCAGAGGCCATTGAGGAACGCCATCATGATCCGACCGTCCTCCATCAAAACTTGGTCGAGGCTTCTGCAAAGCTGATTCTCCTTCAAATAATGCTACCGAAATTGAAAGAACGGGGTCACCGCGTCTTGATTTTCAGCCAGTTCCTCCAGCAGCTCGACATCGTTGAGGATTTTCTGGGTGGCATGGGTTACGGCTTCCGCAGACTGGACGGACAGATATCGAGCTTAGAAAAACAGCGGCGCATTGATGCCTTCAACGCCCCAGACTCGGATCTTTTCGCCTTCCTCCTATCCACCAGGGCTGGGGGTGTCGGCATTAACCTGGCCACGGCAGACACTGTGATCATTATGGACCCGGACTTCAACCCGCACCAAGACATCCAGGCTCTTTCACGCGCGCACCGCATTGGGCAGAAGCAGAAGGTCCTCTGCTTTCAGTTGGTAACAAAGGACTCTGTGGAAGAGCGAATCATGCAGATTGGGCGGAAAAAGATGGCACTGGATCACGCCCTCATCGAGAGCATGGATGATGATGACCTTGAAGGAGACGACTTGGAGTCCATCCTGAAACATGGAGCTCAGGCTCTGTTCAATGACGACTACCAGAAAGAAGCGATTCATTACGACTCTGCCTCTGTTGACAAACTTTTAGACCGCACCCAGATGGAGAAGACGGAGACGAGTGAGGACGGTTCCGGAGAGACGCAGTTCACTTTCGCAAAAGTCTGGGCGAACGACAAATCGACATTCGAGGAAGGTCTCGGATTGGGTGAGGATGAAGCCCCAGAGCCCATCAACTCGAGCGTCTGGGACCGTATCCTCGCAGAGAGAGAAGAAGAGGCGCGGAAAGAGGCTGAAGCCAACCGGGAGGTGCTGGGGCGTGGTGGTAGACGAAGAAAGGTAAGCGGGGATTCGATTGCTTGTTGGTTACTTTTGCTAATGAGACTAGGCGGCAACCAGTTACAAGACGCCCGGAGTAGATGCTCTAGTACAACCCGACGGCGTCGAGGCCGAGTCGGACTCGTCCGACGCATATTCTGGGGCCGACTCTGCAGAGGAGTCTGATGACGATGCAGGGGGCCCAGGAAAAGGTAAACGACGCAAGAATACCCCTACACCAACAAAGACAAAGACTCCAAACACCCCGACAGCAACTCCGACCAAGAAACAGACAAAGAAGAACATGATTAACAACCAGACTCAACAGACACCCAAGAAAAAGCCGACGCCGCCCTCGAAACGCAGGCCCTCAAAAGCACAGTCGACAGACGCTCGCAGAGCCAAACCCTCTACCCAAATCCCCAAGCAAAAGGTAACTCCAAGAAAGCCCTCGCAAAAAGAACGACAGAAAGCCCCCAGCACGCCCGGCCAGAAGAAGGGTGGCCGAGGGGAGGACAGAAATGGCGACCCAACGGGGCTGTCCACGCCAGCACCAACGCCTCCAGCCGCCCTGGTGCCCAAGCAGCCTCCCGCAACGCGCCCCAGCTCCCCTACCTCGGTGGCAACCTCGGAAACCCTCACCACTACGTAGATCCCACCACAGGTCGTCCACTGCTGGTGCGGACACCGGATAGTCATCCACCGGGCGTACAGCAACCCCGGGGATATGTTCACCAGCTCAAAGTTCTCGACATTCCTATCGACAGATTCAAGACGGAGGCACAGGTGCGGCTTGCTGTGGACTATCTACATCGGTCTACGGAAAGCATCAATGATAAGAAGACCCAAGTGTCGTTGCTGTTTGACCATTTACGACGTTTGACCACGCAGAACGGGAACGGGAAACGGAAGGGTTGACGCTATTTTATTTCGCACACGGACACGGACGGTATCACAAAAACACGGGGTGATTTGCATAGCTTTGGAGTTGGGGTGCGAGCAGGCTCGCCCGAAGGCAGGCCTGCGTAGATTCAACCTTCCACACCGCCGGAAGGAGTAGAGAAGAACTCGCAAGAAATAGGCTAGGGTACGGATAGCAGCAATGCTTGACACAATTGCTGCTGCGTGAAGTTGACACGCGCATGACTTGTTCCATGTGAGATCTAAACACTTTCTGCAGGCAGCCGCCCAACAAGCCCATCTTGGCTGCCACGGACTGAGGACAAACGCGCCCATGCTACGTACGTTTTAAAGTGCTCCGGGGTAAAGTGACCAGGCATCTCGACACTTGCTTCTTGTCGATTGCCATTGTGAAGCTCGAGAGGATTTTCTCCGAGCCTGAGATCACACAACAACCACTCACTATATGGTACGATACCGGGAGCCTTGTTCATTCGTTTGTTTCCCACCTACAACGCAGTCGGGCTGCTGTCTATTTGTTTTCCCGGCGGCTATGGACACTAGCCGTTCATTCCCCTTGTCTCCCGACTCATCTCTCAGCCCGTCGAGCCCTCGAGAGGAAAACACCCCAACTGACTCGTCGTTGTCTCCTTTGACACCACAGGTCCCGAGTCGAGGGCAAGGAACAATGGAACGAGCCCACTACAGAAGCCATCAGAGCCTCGACTATGGTCGCAGCTGGCCGCAGTACACGACGGAGCCGGAGATGATGGAGCACAGCACACATGTGATGCCATTTCGAGGACCGGCATCTTCGTCCTGGCCAAGTGCGAGTGCCGGCAGCAGAGGGAGAGGAAGCTATGACCCAAGACCATCGCCGTCGTCGCTGTCATCGTCACAGTGGCGGCCGGCCCTCAAGGTCATGAACTTCACAACGACGACGGCGCCGCCCACGCCGGCGCAGATCGACATGCTCAACTCGTTTGGGAGCAGCGGCCCCTTGGCAGGCAAGTACGCCTACTTCCTGGACCGTGGGAATGGGCGGGTCACGCGGCTGGTCCCGGCCGACATGCTGCCCCCGCTGAATGAGATTCCAGCGTGGCAGATCAAGGGCTATGGGATGGAGGTTCTGCCGCCCCTTGGAGCGCCGCCCCCCAGCGGAGCTCCGGACATGAATCAGAGGGTGACGGTCCAGGTATGTGGGCCTTGGGCGTGAGGCATACGGAAAGAGTTGGCTGACAAGCTCAGGACTCGTCTCCTCTTCGCTCTGGACCGCTGTCTCCTACAACACAGGTAAGGACCATACCATACCATGCCATACCATACACTCCACCCCGCTGCTGCTATGCAGTAGGCACAAATCTCACAGAGACACAGGGTCACGTAGACCGAGCCGTGGCGACGGTGCGGCTGTCACCCAAGAAGAACAAGGTATACTGCGACAAGTGGGTTCACGAGGGCATCTGCGCCTTCACGCAGCAGGGCTGCCGGTACAAGCACGAGATGCCGTACGACAAGGCGACGCAGCGCTCGCTTGGTCTGTTCCACGGCCTGCCGATATGGTGGAGGAAGCTCCAGGCCGAACAGCAGCGGCAGGGACGAGGTTCGGCTGCCGACGAGGAGCAGCCCCAAGACAAGGCTGCTGCTGTCCCTGGAGGACTGAGCAGGGCGCTTGCTGGGTCGGTGCCGGACACGCCAGCTCTGCAGCAAGATTGGAGAAAAGGTGAGTCTGCTGCTGCCTCTCTGCGAGGAGACCAGGGTTGGATGAGAATGACTACTAACGAGAGGGGGCATGCCCAGGACACCGACCAGTTTCAACGCAGGGGCTGAGTCCTTCGTGCTCCTATGCTTTGGGACCCATCGAGCCACCTCGAAAGGTTACGCAATTGCAGTGAAGTCTGGATCTTGGCGGACAAACGCGTTCGCTTCCAGGTTGGTATGGCCAGTGGTGGAAACGGAAAAGGAGGTCTTGAGATTTTGGGAGTTGATCCTGCTTTACTATCACCTATAGATAAAACTGGGCTATTTCATTTTAGCTTAGGAGAATAAAAGTTTATATTCTTGGTCCCCTACTACTATTACCGGTAGACTGGTCTAGATGGCCTGCATCTGTTCATTCTTCCTACCATCTCGCTCCTGTTACAAAGTTCGATGAGTGATGACGCGAGGCTCATGGACAGGTACCGAGGACAGCTCCAGAGTGTAGCCCATCGCGCAATGTTTATGTACCCGGTACTCGGTTCCCAAACCGGCTAAACGCTGGAGGATCGGAGGATCAGTGGACCAAGCCTGCTCCCCTCACTGTCACTGCACCGCTGGTGCACCCCGCCAAACCGCATCTCACCTCGTCGGAGCTGCCTGGAGCTCCATCTTCTTCTCCATCTTCACTACGTCGAGGCTTCGAGGACCGACCGGCGCAACGTTCCCACTCACATCGCAGATACTGCGGAAAAAGCTTCCCGAACCGTCGATTTCAGCTCGTCAAGCAGCTCTGCCGCTACCATCAATCGAGCAGCCTGTCACCTGTGGTAAACCGCCGCCAGCATCTAGGTCCCTCCCAACCGCGTCAGCTGCCTAGCTGATGGGCCCGCGCGACAATGGAACGGGTCTCATCCATCCTGACGAGCTTCCCTCCCGGTGCGGGCTCCAATACCGGCGATAAGGAGCTTGACATCGCCATCCGAAACTATCTCAAATCGATGAATGGCCTAAGCAGCGACCTCAAGACAGCCGTGTTGGCAAAGCCCAGCCAGATCCTCCAGGTGAGTGAGGCTACTGAGACCGCCTGCGTCTGGCACTTGATGAGAATACCTGACTGACTGGGCCCATTCCAGCTTCTTGACCCCTCTGTGAACTCAATAGGCAGTCTAGCAGTCCTCGAAATACTTATCAGTGCACTCGACCCCGCCTCTTCGGCATCCGCTGCGATCGAACGAAGCGTTGCTCTGGACGCTATTGTCAACTTCATCCTCAAGTTTGACTCACGGCAGGTGCGATATGTAGGGCCATCGCTCCTTGCGCTCTTGGAGCGAATTGGCATGGGCACGCTGTTCTCGGTACGGAATTCCAGGGCTTCAATACTGGTTGCCCCGAGCCATTTTATGCTGACATCCCGCAGCCTATGGTCTCCGTTGAGCTACTTGCAGCAGCCATTCTGCGGATAGACCCCACTGGCTCTATGTTTACGTCGACCCATTTGGTGTTAGCAAACCTGGCGTACAGCACAGCTTCGACAGGGCCGGCAATGCCCGTCATCGAGCAGGACCTCATAAACTACCCAGGAACATCAAACTCTAGGGCTGCGGGGCCCTTGTGCAACACCAGCCTTCCTCCCACTGCGTATATCTCAACGGCGACAGGCCTGACCCGTGAGGTCAAGAGTACATCTGTGCTGGAGTACAACCTCGTCACTGGCCTGATATACATGCTAAGACGGGACTGGGACAATGCTCGCAAGGCTTTCGAGCGGGTTATCACTCACCCAAACAAGAGCAAGGGAGTCAGCAAAATTATGACGGAGGCCTATAAGAAGTGGCTGTTGGTTGGTCTGCTCGGAAACGGCCAGGAGCCGACTTTACCGCCACACACGTCGCACTCGGTAAAGACTGTCTGCGCTAGTCTCGCTGTACCTTATGCTAGTGTTGCCAGCCTATTCAGCACCCCTAACGCACCTGAGCTCCGGGCTGAGGTTGAGTCGAACACTGCTGTCTGGGAAGAAGACGGCAATGGATTGCTGATTAGAGAGGTGCTCGCGGCGTACCAAAAGTGGCAGGTTATTAATCTGCGACGAGTATACTCCAAGATACCCTTGTCCCGAATCCAGGCTCTCACGTCTAGCGCCGAGACGGGGGAGACGCTGAAGAATGAGGAAGATGTAATCTCCTTGATCCAAGCCATGATCACCTCCCGCATGCTTCGAGGGGAGCTCCATATCGGCGAGAACGGCGGCGAGGGCTTCCTTGAGTTTCAGGAGGATCAAACTCTATCAACGGAGGAAACCTTTGCGAGAGAAATTTCACAGTCTCATCATGATGTGACTCGACTTGCCGAGGACTACAAGCTGGTCAGTGACCGCCTGAGCGGAAACAAGGAATATATTAAGCACGTGATTCGAGAGCAGAAGCGAGGCGACAAGGAGGCGGAAAACCCGTCTGGCAACTTCGAGACGCAAATCGAAGACGAGGATCTCATGACAGGAATCATCGCCCATGGCTGATGACTCACGGAATCACCACGTGGCCTGAGGAATAGATGGTCGATGCGAAACTTAATCAAGCCCTAGCTCCGCATAGAAGGGAATTGCGGCTTCTGAGTCATGTTCTGGCTTTACCATGGGACACTTGTGACTGGGAAAAAGCTAGTTGTGAGGCATGAGTTGGAGAATAATGAGATATGAAATACATGATTACAGACCAGGAGAGGTGATGGACCCTGGCTTCCGTCCCGCCATCACGGTCCATCATTTCCATTATCCAGCTCTCCCTGCAACATAGCAACTCAAGGAAGGTGAATCTGTTACAGTGGAAGGAAAATAACACCAAACCCTGGTTTCGGTCCTTTATTCCAAGCTTCAAGCCCGAGTTAGTATATCCGGTATCCCCAACATAGGTGCCTCATGAATGAAGGTATAATTCAGCCATGGCAGAGATACCCAGAAAATGCGAACGAGGCGCTCGCAAACTTTCTTCTCGGAATATAAACAAACAATGTTTTCGAAATATGGAATTCCGCCCATCCATCTTCTCAGTCCAGTTCCTGCGTCTTCTAAATCGTTACGAACATCACCAGCAGCTCAGCATTGATCTAAATCCACTCGATATTCACATTCCGATATAAATCGATACTCGCATATTATCGCCAATATGGTCAAGATTCTTCCATTTACTTCTTTTATTGCCGCCTGGGGCGCGGCCCTGGCAAGGCATCTCCCAGAAAATAGCAAAGCTGTCTCTGACGAGACACATCCGCACTCTTCTCCTCATCTTGAGACGACGCCCACCACAAGGAGGTCTCGTGTCATTCCCAGTACTCCCAATGGCACTGTAAGAGAATATTTGCCCATAATTACCGTCGACCCTTTTGAACCGGCACCCCAGCGAAGTTCGGGTGTCGAGAAACGATTCTCGTGGGGCTGGGGGCTCGTCGATCTTGATGCGACTATGCCTGGAGATACCAACATCGCCCTTATCAACGGCACTCCCTACCGGTGGCGCCGCGCCCATATCTCCCAGTACCAGATGAAGTACTGGTACCAGTGGCCCCGCTATATTGAGCCCGGCCAATCCATCACCCACCAGGCGTGGACTCATCGTGGCTGGGGCGACGTCGGGGACACGGCGGGCGAGGTCACCTACCAGCTCGAGGGGACAGACTCCCCAATGTCCTTTGAGGTGAGGTACCACGCGACGGATGGCGTCTTTGGCTTCTATGCCTACGTCCAGTTCAAGGGTGAGCTGGAGACGGACACGACCGAGAAGGGCGGCTGGGTCCAGCTGGGAGCCAAACCAATGCCGGGAGGCTCCTCGTTCCTGCTGGCCGGAAAGGAGGGCA
This sequence comes from Amphichorda felina, assembly GCA_016490725.1. Taxonomy (NCBI): domain Eukaryota; kingdom Fungi; phylum Ascomycota; class Sordariomycetes; order Hypocreales; family Bionectriaceae; genus Amphichorda; species Amphichorda felina. Next base: position 45,009 of record JAEMHR010000006.1, on the reverse strand, counting down.
GCTTGACATCCTCGGCGGGCTGGGATAATGCCGAGACGGACAAGGTCGCCTGGATGCAGTCCCTCCTCCCTGACCTGGGCCATTTCCCCCTTAGAGAGATCATCATGGCCAGGTCCCACCACGCAGCCCTGGAGGACAACAACTACGCCGTGAAGAACATCGGAGCCAAGAAGGAGAACACAGTCACGCAGATCCACCCCGTCAGCCGCCAGCTTCGCATAGATGGTATCCGTGTACTGGATACAAGGGTTATGAAGTACAAGGGAGAGTTCTTTGAGGCCCACGGAACTCTCATGAATAACCGGTGGTATGGGTCCAGGGGCGAGAAGCTGGCAACCATTGTTGAGCAGATCAATGAATTCAACGCCGACCACCCTGGTGAGTTGATCATCTGGGACTTCCACCGGGAGACTTGGAGCAGCGAAAGAAGTTATAGCGAGTTTACTACCACCGAACGCACGGAGTTTTACAACTTGCTCAAGAAGGTCAACCACCGCGCTGTCATTGGGACCACCCACGATGGCGACGACATCACCTCCCTCCCCCTGTCCGACTTCATTGGGAACGAGACATCGTCGGTAATTCTTCGCTTTGACAACAATTGGAAGGAGGTAACGCCAAAGACGTTCCCCGGGCCCAGGCAGGGCTTCGTCGACGGGCGCAGCTTCCCCGCGTGCAGCTCGTGGAGCAACGAGTACTACCTGGACGAGATGACCGAGGACCAGCTGCGCAAGCTGGGGAAGCACCGCCCACACCGCCACGCGCAGCTGCTGGATCAGCAGTGGATACGCACGCTGACGGGATTCAACACTTTCCATATCCCCGACATGCTCGGCCTGATCGACATGGGCAGGACAGCCATGGTGACGCTGCGCGAGAGGCTGTGGAACCGCATGACGGATGAGACGTACCCGAACTGGATCACAGTCGACACGGTGGATGGGGGTGAGTTGAGGGGGATGGTGAAGGCCATGAATCGCTGCTTCGTGCTGAGGCAGTGCGGTAAATGGGTCAAGAAGCCCAGGGGTTAAGTGGGCGCGCACGAGGGAAGGGGAGGGATGACTGGGAAAGCACCTAGAGGGGGAATACTACACGACATTCTCTTTACATGGAAGGAACTCTCTAGGATGTTGCCACAGAAGGTTGCCCCTTCATTTCTATGGGCTCAAATCAGCCCAGAGCAGGTGCTTCCTCCCTCAGAACCAAGCCTCCCCCCCCGGACTTTCCGCCTTGTGAGCACAACAAGCCATCAAGGTCCGCCGCTACTGCGCCATTCTCTTCAAGAACCAAGACAGTCTTTCCTGTTGCCTCCCTCGTGCAAGGCAATAGAGGAGGGGAGTTGCGAGTCCCTTGTCAACAAAATCCCCTTCGTCTGCCGCCTCCTTGTCCGTTTACACCTCGACTTCTTCTCATCATCGCAGAGCTCACAACTCCTTGCTTTACTCCATCATCATCAATCGACTCTACTACAATTTCTAAGAAACGCATAGCCTTTCTCCTTTATCCATCCCGCATACTCACTATGGCACCCCCTGCGAACTCTGCGTCTACTTCAGGCGCCACCAAGACTGATGTTGTCGTCACCCGAGTTTGGTCAAACTTGGAGACAGCCACCGTGACGTTTTCCAACGTGTACCCCTAGGAGGTGCCGACCTGGCCTGCTCACGTGGCTCGAGGCTTGGAAGAAGTCCCGGACCTGGACGACCATCCCCAGATGAAAGAGATTGAGTATCTCAAAGAGCTGGCGCAGTCCTATGGCCTGAACCCGGGAGAACCAACGCCGACTGTGACCATTGATTTGGCGGATGCACAAGAGCTAGCTGAGGAGTCCGACGACCACGATGCGTCCGACGACCACGATGTGTCCGATGACCCGGACGAGCAGTTTGGCATTCCTGGCAAGGCCCCGACAACCATTACTCTGCACGATCAGTCGGAACCCACTCCCGGGCCAGAGGAACCCGCAGAGCAAACTGAGGAGGAGCCTCACGGCCATGACGTATCCGACGACCCTGACGACCAGTTTGGGATTCCCGGCAAGGCCCAAACAACCATCACTCTCCACGATGAGCGGGAAGGCAAGCCAGAGCCAACCAAACGGATGTTTGACGAGTACGAGGATCCGTATGCCATTAAGGAGGAACCAGCTGATTCAACTCAAACTCTCGAGGCCATTCACACTCTCGAAGTCGACTTTCCTGATCTTCCAGATGCAGCGGGTCATAGGGTGTCACTGATGAAGTTTGGATGGGTTCTGGTCGCAGCACTTATTGGTTTGGTCGTTTAAACATTGGGTTCATGATTACCTATACTGGAGGGGAAGGGTTCGGGCTGTGTATTATGCCTAGAAAATAGGAATGATGGAGGGCTGGACTGTGTATCACTCGTGTGTTGCCTCCACACTAGCTCAGATACTGGGAGTGGACTCAACATGACCTTGAGACACCACACGATGAGTTAGGTGGAAGGGGGCCTTTGTGTTAGGTTGATAATGGAATATTATTAGGATGCTGCATGAGTAACCCCTCCAAGTGACCGAAGCTCCCACCCCCTACCGTGACAACCCAGCTTGAGGCTTTTGTTTACTCGGGCATGTGCTTAAAAGGCTTGGCCAGATGCTCCTGGCAGAAAGGAAGCTTGCCAACAGTCCAAATCTCGGTGTCCTGGAACGCGTGTTAGCACAGAAAGTAACAAGGGGCCCCTCACTCCCGCTAGTGTGGCCGGGGAGACGTACGGGCTTGAGGTTCTTCTTGATGTCGGTGTCAAGGGTGCCGGCCTTGAGGGCAATGATCTCGGGGGCGGCGTCAGGGTCGTGGGCGATGGGGGAGCCGCAGTCGGGGCAGAAGAGGCGCCAGACGGCCTTGCCGGAGGAGCCCTTGTCCTCGTACTTCTTGACGGGCCCGTTGATGGTGAGCTTATCCTTGGGGACGACGGCGACGAGCGAGTAGGTGCTGCCGGTCTGGCGCTGGCAGTTGTCGCAGTGGTCGTAGCCGGTGATGAGGGGCTCGTCGACGTCGGCCGTGTAGGTGACGGCCTTGCAGAGGCAGTGTCCGGTGAGAGGCATTATGGCGCGCGGGGGGAGGGGTGTGATGGTGGGATTGATTCGGATATCTTGGGGTTATGAATACTAGTTAGAGAGTCGTGGTCAAGTAGGGTCGCTCTGGGCTGTCTGGTCGAGGGGTCATGGCGGGGTTAATATATGGGCAGCAGTGCTGCGGGCGCGCCTATTATAGCTCTGGTGGGGCGGGAGGATGGAGCTCATGACGTGAGTGTTTGGCGATATTATCCAGGGCGAGCTGGACGGTCAATGATGATGGGTGGTGGCGAATTGGGCCAAAGCTCTGGGCGAGGTGTCTCTCGGGGACGTCCATTTGTCTCTCGGGGAGTCCGCATGGGCCATTCATTGCCATCTTGACCCCCGTGCGAGTTGAGTCTGTTGGCCGCGAGCATCGTTGTTCTTGACTCTCGAGGCGCGTTGAGGCTTTGGCTGGCCGTTTTCGCCATGCCTCTCGCACAAGCCCTTTTCCTCCTCCTCCGTCAGTCTCAGCTCACACCCGCCCCACCATCAGCAGACAGACGCCTTTGGAATGCCCGCCCAGGTTAAGACATGACGGCAGTTATGCCCAACAATTTGTCACGCCTGGACCTCGTCGAATAGGTTTTCTCGCTTCTGTTAATAGCAGTAGTAACCGCGTCTCGTCCATTGAAGACTCTTGCTATCGAGTGTCGAGGAGGGGTATTCGGTGACCCGCCCAATCGGGTGCGGGGCCATGACGCATGTAATGTACCTAGTATTTGGAATTAGAGGTGCATCATGCACGAGTACTATCCGTACACGAGTTCTGATATGGTAGCATGGATAAACCCCACCGAGAGGGGCTAAATTCGAGGGTCCGAAAAAGGCAAAGGCGCGATGCTCAGCTCAGGTCAAGTCGCTCTCGCAAGATGCTAAATAATGATAAGCAGTACTCCGTCATGCTCGTAGAATTCGTACTTCGCAGCTGAGGTGCGACAAAACCAACGTGTCCACGCCTCGAGACCCGCCCGTCGCCCGCCGTCCGCCGTCCGCCGCGTGTCAGAGTCTCGGTTAGGGGTGCAACGTCCCGGACTCGCGCCGGGGGTCAGGGACTCAGGGCCCTCAGGGGGTCCGATATCATCGTGGAATTTGTCAACGCTGCTTGGCCATTATAAATGCGGACGAAGAGGAGGGAAGGACAGCTGATGACAACGCATTGCATTGCTATTTCTTCTCCGTCTAGTGCTGACGATTTGCCTGCCGTCTTGCATAAAGCCACGAGGGGGGAGCCAACGAAATCTGAGGATACGACGCCAAAAGTCAACTTCACCGCTCCATGTTCGTGACGCTTGTAGCGGCTCTAGCAAGGATCGAGGCTATTGTCCACGTCGACCCCACGTGCCACAGCGTCCCCATCAGTTCTAGAACTTGAACATATCCGAATGCGAACCTGTCCGCCAAGAAGAGCCGTACCACGGCTGCCCCATATGCCTTCTTCAGCTTGATATCCTGTTGGGAGAGGATAAAACCATCCATGGATGAGATGCGGAAATCCCGAATATCCACACCGGCGCTCGGGGGTGCATGGTGCTCTGCCGAGGTCATCGGTCGCTTGATGGCTTCAGGTCGCTGTCGCAAAGTCTGAATGAGCTTGAAAGTGATGAAGTCGGTCATGATGCTGGCATGTAGTGGTGGCGAGGGCTTCTTCATGAATATCTTGGGCAGTATGTCGGGCCTATCAGTCCAGATCGTACAACTCTCTGCCAACTCGCAGAAGATTGCCTCGATGTCATGGGCGTAACCCACAAATCTCGAGTAGAAGCTGGGCGTGAGGACCTTGATCGTGATTTCCTCTCGCTCGGAGGCCCTCTGGGTTGCATTGGGCGACATGAAAGTCTCCTCCGCGCGCTCCTCGACTCCACTCGGAATGTATTTCACCATTAATGGCGCGGGCGAACACTCGATAAGGGAGCGCAGATACTCCCGAAACGATGCTTCAAGAACCAGCTCTGTCGCATCCGCATGCCTTCCAAGGCTCTCCTTCAGGGGCTCTGGGCGATACCAGACGTGGAGCTGGCGCTTGAAGAAGAGCACCGCGGCCTCTTTGACAATCCTCGGAAACGTGGCAAACCCGACCCAGAACCAAGATAATATAAATCTCAGCTTCTGTACTGGGCCAACGGTGGATGGATCAATCACATTCCCTTCCGAGAATACACGCGCGACCAACTTGGAATGTCCCTTGGATGAGGATAGGTTGATTGTGACGTCGACGCCCCGAAATCCCTCCAAGTTTCTACCCAATGGGTCTGCCGCCAGCAGAGAGTAGGAGCCCTTGCGAGAGCTAAAAGGCGAGACGTGAAAGTCCTTTTCCCACGAGTTTTTAATCGTAGCTCGAGGCATCTCCGCCTGGTGGTCCACGCGGGGAGAACCCGGAAGTCGCTTGGAGTCGACGGTGAGGTCCCGAGTGACAAAATAGGGCCGTCTCTCGTCAAAGGTGTTGTTTACTTCCAGAATAATTGCCGAAAGTACCTTGTCCCCGGAGTACAGGTACCAGAAGGAAACAGGGTTGAAGTGATATCCCAGGAACCTCGCCGCGGTGACGAGGTAGGCATAAGGGTAGTCGGACGGGACAACACCCTGGTTGAGATAAATTCAGTCACTGGCCGCCACTGGTGAGGGGGCAATCAAACCTGAGACTCTAGGTAGTTTTCCAACTTGCGGCGAAGCCCTAGTTGGCCAGATCCTCGGTCAAGATAATCGGCCGGGTCCACGTCGTACCAGGCCTTGGGGAGCCCCGACCTGGACACGTCAGCAGAGACGATGCCATTGATGTTACCTTGGAACCCAATTGGTATGCCAACAAGTAAGTACGAGTAGGAAAAGGAATGCTTCTTTGGGAACAGTCTCGTATGCGTTGTCCTGGCAGGAATCAAGTAGGGTCTGCTGAAGCTGTCTCGGTTCCGAATGGGTTCAGAAACCAGGCTTTGCAGACAGTGGAATGAGAACCACGTCGCGACTGTGGCGCCCAGCACCAGAAAAGTAGTCCTTCCATCAATTAAGAGGCCCAATGTGGCTTGGAGCTGGGACCGCTTCATCCAGCAGAAGAAGGCCAGCGTGAGGAAGCCATTGCGTAGGCCACCAAAGGATACAAAGTAGGCGAGGGTGGCGCAGAGAGTGAGCAGGAAGCGCGGATAGTCATCGAGGAAGGTTTCAATTCGGTCCCAGAGCAAAATCCCCGGAGCAAGTGGTGACTCTTCTGAGATACTGTCCATGTGTAGAGGTCGAGAGGCAGACAGAGCTTGCAAGGGAAACGAGGCCAGAAGGCTTATTGCTGTTGGGGTGGGAGGACTCCATATACATAGTACATAGGTAAGTAAGTAAAGGTAGTAGTAGTACTGCAGTACTAATACTACTATGGAAAGTACTAGCAGGTACAAAGTCAAGGGTGGGTAGTTTACTCGTAGATTATGTCACGGCTGAAATGGTGGGGGCTGGGTGCCATCAAGGTTCTCGCCAGGGTTTGGCGGCGATGGCCAACGATGGAAAGCTGCTCATTTTGCACTTGGCGCGTTGTATAAAGTACTGTAGAATATATATATGAATTGAATTGCAATCAATTACAATCATGCAATTTTATACGTAGTAATGCCAGCTGGCTACTGGTATGTTGAGTTGGAGGGAGACTGGTCTGCACATAAACGAGTACAAGCACACACACACACACACACACACACACAACACACACAGGGGATCTACAGCGACAACGCCATTCTTAACGGCCTCGTACAGTTATAAGTGATTTGTCTCGGTGGCACAGCAAAGTCACCTGCTTGTGGCCAACCTAATATTATAGGCAAGTTTATAATTGTAGTATAAAGAAATATCAGCCATCAGCCTCCAAGTTTCTACTCTTCCCACTTTTTATTCCATACTCAACTTTCGAATCTGGATCAGAACACGCCCATTTCCCACGCGCAGCATGACTCCACTGAGGCGGTCTAAGCGCCTTCGCCTCTCTAGGCCCCCGAGGCCATGGAAGGATTTCCCTCCAGAGATCCGAAATATGATATTAGAGGCGGTCGTCAACTGCCACAAGCGAGTGTTTGGGGAAGAAGCTTCAGGTTTGGCTCCATACGCTGCGGTCTGTCTGGAATGGCAGTGCTTTTTCGAGCACATCACCTTTCGCCGCTTGATTCTCCGTAACAAAACGGTTGAAGAATTCAGAAGAGTGATGGAAAGCGACAAGACGGGGGCAAGGTTTCACTTAGTCCGTCATATTTGGCTTCGCATCACGATATCGAAGTATACATGCGCATCCTGCCTCAAGGCAGAGAACAACCTCACGATCAAGCGGTATGTCTCTATGAGTGTCCCCGCCATGCATACCGAAATGGTAATCCGAAATGAACAGAAACAATCAGATATTTGGCAATGCTCTCTCAAAGCTCCTCCAAATCCTGTCTCTTGCCAGCTGTCCAGATGGAAGAGGCACTATGACCCTGGAGATCAGTGTGCATTCACCTAGCGATACGCAACATCTATTCAGGGACTTCAGAATGAATGAAGACTACCACATGCGTTGCGAAAATGATCTACTGAGATGGGACGGTGCCGACCTTGAGTTGCATTGTCTAAGAAGGCTTGAGATGACTCGGGCAGCGGCAGCTCTGCCATCACATCACAGGTTGAGGCCTGTAGGCGATCGCCCGCCGCTTGGAGCAGTGCAAAGGTTTCTTGGAGCACCCCTTGCTTTCAAAGACTGCGAATCCTTACCGCCAGCCCCCATTGTTACCGGGCTCCTCATGAGGCGACAGTTTTACAGGCAGCTTTCGCCATCGGCCCTTGCGAAGCTTTTTCGCGAGAGCCTCGTATCTACCACGTGGCTTCATATTGAGAGATGGTGCAGGCCTACACCCATTGAAGAAGTTGAATACCTAATTGGTAAGATACCAAAGCCATCTATCTTGATAGATGACAAGTGCTTACTGTGGTCTAGGGCTACGAGAGCACCTTTTCAAGTCTCTACCACGATCCTTGCGAAGCTTGACCTATTTCGCAAAGATATTCCCCAAATACTGCGAGATATATGCACCCGAAGACTTGATTCAAAATCAGCCTCTTTCCGTCCTGGAGCTTGTGCAGGAATCTGGCCATTCGTTCTCTGAACTAAGCATCTCCCAGCCTTCAGAGACGGAGCTTTTCAACCGGATAAGAGGCGCACCGAATGACCCTCCTCCCTTTTACAGTTCCCTACGGTCGACATGCTGGGAAAGGCTGGAAAGGCTGGCCTTCGAGTCACTAATCCTAAGAAAAGGATGTACCCAGGGTCAAGTAGACGATTTGCTTGTGGGCGCAGCTTCCGTCGCCAAGGCGATGCCGAAGCTACGACTCATGGAAATCTGGCACTGCAAGAAGCGGGTTGGCTGTAGCGATGCCTTTGCTTTCCGCTATAGCCTAGACAGTCACCGGGGTCGGATCAGTTGGCAGCACGCAGGGCGAGGCGTGACGAGCCTCTCGTCGCGTGTCATAAGTGCGTGGGACACAGTTGCGCTCGTACGGACGGATCTCCCTGTCACTGCTCAGGTGGTACAGCACCTGCATCCAGTTGTGTATGAGGCGAGTTTTTACCGACAATGGTTAATTACGAAAGTGGTTCATACTTTTACGCGGAAGCTCATATGCTATGATTTTCGAATCTGCTCACATTGATTGCTACCTACTACCTATCTAGGTTGATCACGCAAGTCCCCACAGGGTCTGGGCCCTTGGTCATTGTATGGCTTTGCTTCTAGCCCAGTCAATCTTCTTCCTCCAGAGGCCAATATTGGCATAATAGTACTAACGGAGTACTACTATTCGTTTTTAGCAAGCACATCAATCACAAGTAGTGCGGCAGCCTTCCTCCAGTCGTCGCCCCGCATTGGCGACATGCTAAGATAATATAAACACACACATATATAGGTACCTATACATTACTGGTACTCTAAGCCGTGATTAAAAACACCCGTTAGTGTCGTCAGCCCCTGTCAGCGCGTCGCTCACCACCACAACCATCGATCAGCACCGCGTTGTCAGAGGCTGTAGTACCCACTGCCCAGGTTATGGACGAATTACAAGTTCCAACCCCCGTCACCGAATCCGTGCCGTACCTCTGCTTGAGCGTCCTGAGCAGCGCCTGGCTCCAAATTCGCCATGCCAGCCTGGAAATTCACGCTCTTTACTCTTTCCTGTAGCATTGAAACCACTTCCGAAAGGGCCAGTGCCGCTGTGCGCATCCCTCTCCTCTCCGACTGCGCCATTACCGGATTTCGCCTCTTCCTCTCTCCCCAATAGCTGCATGTACCCAAGCGAAAATAGTCGCAGTTGCAAACCAAAGCAAAATGCCTCTCGACTTACAGGTCTGCGCGGCCTCGTTGAGCAGTCTCCCCATAGTTGCCCTCGAAACTATCCTCCAGGGCCTGGACCTGGCTTCAATCAAGAACCTCCGGCTCACTTCGCGAGTCCTTGGTGAAAACTGTCTTGGCCCTCGTTTCAAAAGCTTCTTCCGACTCCCCAGGACAGACCTATCCCGGAATAGCCTCCGCAATCTCGATGCACTTGTCTCTAGCCCTAGGCTCGGTTCTGCGGTACAGAGTGTTACTCTGCTGGCTGTGGTATACGATTTCGAGACCTTGGAGGAAATTCTGAGTACGAAAAAAAAGAATCGTGTCGAGAGACGAGGGAGTATCCAGCAGGTCACATATTCTGAATGTTCCAAGGAGGAATTGGCCGCGACACGGGAAGAGCTGGATTGGATGCACGCCAGCCAAAGGGAGTATGACGATCAACATATTCCCACCGTCGCCGATGAACTTGCATCCATCTTGAAGAAGCTAGGGAAGCTCAAGAGCCTCAGACTAGACGCCATCTGCGTCCAGGGTCTTCATGAAACTTGCCCAGTTTCACTCGTCGACGAATTGGTCCCGGTTTCGATCAGTGCCTCCCGGGTCTTCTCCATCGCCACACTAGCGATGGCTAAGAGCAGAATCAACGTTGATGCACTTGAGGTTTTCAAAGACGCGTTTCAATGCAGTGTGCAATCTGCAGACATCACAAATCACTTGGAAAAGCTGGAATCCGAGGACTTTAGCATCGCTGGGCAACACATCAAGGACTTGGCCCTTAGCTTTTCAACAAGGGTCCATATCGAGCTCGAAGAGCGTGGAGATGTACCGTCACCGACAGGGTTCCCGGCAAGGCCGTATTACGATTACCAACTTAACATTGATGAGAACCCCCATGCACTGGCTCCGGAGAACTTTCCCGGCGTTGCGAGGATGCTTCGTCAGACACCAAACCTTGAGGCGCTTGACCTCCACATGTACCAGACAGCTGAGGGAAACGGGGAGGCATACAACCAACTCTTCACACATGTCGCCAGAGACGTGCAACTCCGAGCGCTGGAACAGGTTGTCCTCCGGGGACTTTACGTCAAGGGAGAAGATCTTCTTCTTTTCCTCGCGAGCCACCCAGGCATCAAAACTCTGCATCTCCTGACAATCTCACTTCCTGGATCATGGGAGCCGATATTTGCGCATCTGAGCACCATGCCCGCCCTCGAATACCTCTGGCTCTCAGTACTCAGGGGCGACGGCAAGACTGTCAACCTTGATCCCACAAATGAGAAATTCAGCCAGCCCATGGACCACAGGCGTATAAACCCTGCCAGTAGGCTTGACTGGTATCAGCTCGGCGGGGGGACGTTGGTCCATACACGGGAGATATACCACGAGGAACTGCGAGAGGGGCTTGATTTTAGACCCAGTCCCGGAACCCACCTCATGGGGTCAGGGCGGACGATGCGGTTCCGTCAATCTCAGACTCTGCTGTATGGGCGTCGCTAAGTGGGTGTGATGGGCTGTGTAAGCCAGGACAAGGGCGGAGCCTTGGGATACGCATATGCTGACCCCAAGAGGCCCGTATACCAATTGTATTTCGTGAGGTTGAGCGAGCAAACGAAGTTATCAAGTTCATCGCAATAAACTGAAGCCCGCTATCTGTTGGCAAAACGAAGAGGTACATGCAAACAAGACCCAAACCAGGGCTCGGCGCCCTCTGTTCCCAACTTGCCCCTTCCGTCTTCCCGCATCGAGTACGCCGTGTGGGGTATAGCTTTTGCGTCTATTTCTTCCTATATCTCCTCAGATAATCGCTCGTCTTGCCCCAGCGAGCTGGCACATCTCTCCGGGGCCAGGCACACGGAGCTCAAGTTCTCTTGTGGGGCAGCTCAGGGGCTCCTCCGCCGCTTGCATTTGTCGTGTAGCAAATGGCCGTTACGGGCAGTGGCCCTGGTGAATTCGGCGCCACAGTTGGGGCATGAGTACATGGGGTTCTGGCCCGACATGTCGCGATGGTGCTGTAGGAGGCTGCTGAAGTTGGGAAACTCCCGTCCGTCGCAGCCATGCTCCCAGCAGCGTGGCTTGGGCCGGCTCTGCGCGACCCTGACGTGGCCATCCTCAGGGGTTGTAGTTGATGCTTCGGGATGGCGTTTCGCATCGTGTTGTCTTGCGGTTTCAGGTGCCTGGGTCATTATACTACTCCCCTCTAGAGTTGATGCATTGGGTTGGCTAAGATTTATAGGCCTGGGTTAGCGTATCTTCTGCTGGCTTGATTGTGTCCTGGCCAAGACTCACATGTATTTGTTTGAGCGAGAAGAGCTGCCATGGGTATCAATGCTGTGTGCATTGCTGGCTTCGAGGTTGTCAGCCCTGGCCTGGAGTTCAGCGAGCCTCGCCCTTAGTTTAAGGCCTGCCAAGTCGTGTCAGCAAAGAAAAGATTCTACGAGGCGGGAAGAGACTGGGAAAGTACGGTAATTTCGTTGCGCAATGCGGTTCTGGATTCTCCTCCTTTCTCGGGGGTCTTCAATCTTGGTCCAGTCATCCCCATCCCCCAAATACTGGCCAGAAAGGTTGGGGCCCATGGATCGCAATGCAGCAGCTTCTCGATGTAGCAGGCGCACACGCTGGAAATCAGCAGGCCTGACGGCGATGGCCCTCGTTGCGGTCCATGTCCGGCCACTCGGTTGAGCACGTTCTGCTGGTTCTATTGCCTCCGAAGGCTCATTGGAAACCCTCTGCACGCGAAACCACATTGCGCAATCGGACCTGGTGCTAGAGGAGGTGAGTTTGCCATCTTTCTGGAGTGTATCATGCCTTACTCACCATTGTACATTGATGCCCTCGAGCACATCTGTCACTGTGCCACAGCGTGGACACGCGCTGGAGATCACGGTAGCGTCACGGAATATCATACTCATGTTGACCCTCATCCCTCTTCGGAGGCAGAAGTGGAGCGGGCGGTTGGTGTCGAGGTCTGCCCCAGAGGAGCTCTCCTCGAGGGCATACTCTCGTCTCAACACCATGTCGTGGCCCTTGCGGCCTCTGAAGTGATCCGTAAGTAGACTATCGAGAGTCTATTGGCAAGTTAGCAACAGAGCTTGGACAGGGATGGGAGATTTCAAAGGTCTACTTGCACCCCATTCTATAGAGTCTAGCCACTCGGATGGAAGCGGGAGCTCATTTCCGAGAGCGTCCTCAAGCACGGCAGGGAAGTCCTTGACGGGGTCCAGCGGGCGGAAGAACATGGAGTTGGACGCTGTAATCTGCAGGCCAACAACCGATTGGGATATCTGGATGAGGAGGGCCTTCACCTCAAAGATACCAGAGAGCGTGTCCCTGGCGGCTCCCAGGATGCTCTGACTGTTCTTCTCCTGGGCCACGAGCTGCTGACTTATGCCATCGAGCTTCTTCGTCTGTTTCGTCCCGACGCGGGTCTGGTCTTGCAGTAGCTGTACCAGTTCCTCTCGGCTCTGGCATGTATCGGAAACCAGCTGGTGGACTTGATCTATCCGAGAACGGAGGACGGCATTGTCGACTCGAGCAGAATTCCTGGCGACGGGGTATGAGTACAGCCACGCACCCGCCAAAGGTGCCCTGCACAGGACTCACCTAGCCGCGAGGCCCGATAGAAGAGACAGCCTCTGGATGCCATCCTGCATTCTCTCCCGCAAAACTCGCAGCCGGTCCTTCTCTCTCCCGCACCACTCAATCTTCTTATATATCCGCTCAACCTTACTCCTCGAGGCCCCAACACCCAGGCTGTCTTGGTATTTCGGGCAGAAACGGGCGAGGGCTTCCTGGAGGAGGCCTCCGCAGCGGTCGACGACGGATTTGGTAGCCTCGTCGAGCCCGTCTAGATACGGCGAATACTCGTGCTGCTGGTACGTGGCGACCACCTGGACGGTCGACGTTAGTCAGATCAATGATCCTGGGCCCGTGGCTCCATGGAGGGTATCCGTGAACGGACATGCATCAGCGTGCGGACAAACGAGTCAACGTCCTCTCGCAGCTGTTGGTATTCCCTGGCACTGTCCCCAGTGACGGCTGCGCTTCCGACGCCGATTGCCCGCCCCAGCTTGACCGCTACCTCGCAGACGGCGATGATGTCGCCCAGGCTGCCAAACGTCAGAGCGGCTTCCATGGCGGCGGTGTCGCGAGACTGGGGGCGGTTTTGGCACAGAAGTTGACGAGAGGGACGCGATGGAGGAGTCTGAAGCCTTACCACGATGATTCCATAAATGGACAGCTCAGGGCTGCTGCATGCATGATGCAGGCCAAGCCACAGCACAGCCCGACTGCTAGAACGCCTCGTGCTCAGCGTGAGGCAGGGTGGTTAAAGACGGAGTATCTACGGAGGACCCTTTGGACTATGGGTTGGCTTTTATTAACTGGCTGGATATATCGATGGCCATCTCCTACCCATCCGCCAGTTTGATCCGGACATGAAGTCCGTTGGCCGGCCTGATGGTCGACCCCCCATGGTTGATCTTTGGCATGGCTGCCTCGGAAGAATCTCGAAACGAAAAGTGGAAGCGGCCGACCCAGTTGGCGAGCGTGCAAGCCAGCTCGGCCACGGCGAAGCTCTGCCCGATGCAGTTCTTCCTCCCGTGCGTGAAAGTCATGAAGGCGTAGTTGCTCTCGGCGCTGCCGCTCCCCGACGCGCGGAGGGCGCTGGGCTCCTCCAGCCTCGACGACCGGCATGTAGATGGTGCTGCTGCTACTGCTAGTGCTGCTTCTAGCGCTGATTCTGGTGCTGATGGTGGTGCTGCTGTTGGCGTTGCTGCTGTGAGCCACCGATCTGGGTTGAACCGATGGGCTTCCGGACCCCAGAGCGCGGCGTGTCTGTTGGTTGCCCACAGAGACAGCATGACATAGGTGCCCCTGGGGACGAACTCGCCCGCAACCGTGGTGTCCTTGACGGCCTCGCGGATCGTCAGCGGCGTGGGGGCCATGAAGCGGAGGACCTCGGAGCAGACAGCCGCCAGATACGGCAGACGATCAATGTCGGCCGCGGTGATGGAGGCAGCGGCGTCACCGGCGTCACCATCAGCCATATTCTGCTGCTGCGACGGTGGCGGGAAGGGCAGGTGTTGACGCACCTCGGCGCGAAGGCGGGCTTGGACATCGGGATGCAGGCAGAGCAGGTATATGGCCCATATCAGCCCTGCCGCCGGACCTTCGTGACCGGCGGCCAGGAAGGTCATCATCTGCTCCGCAATCTCCTGGTCGTTGAACGCGCCGCTTCGTATGAGTGCGGATACAATGTCTACTCCTCCGCCCTCGCTTGCCTGCTTGCCGTCGACAGGCCCAGGAGCGACCCCGAGGCGGGCTCTCCTGTCGCTGACGATATCTTGGCAGATACCTGCAATCGTCTTGGCAGCGTGCGCGTATTCAATGTTGCGAGTGGCCGGGAGGAGGTTGACCAGAGGCCCCGGGAGGATCAGGTAGAGGAGGTCGAGGATGATGGCCTGGCCCGACGGCTTGTAGATGTCGTGGTAGGCCTTGACGATGGGGCTATGGGGATTCTGGAGACAGAAGAGATCCTGGCCAAGCCCTGCAGCCCCGAGGATGTCCAGGGAGAGTCGGACGGCCCAGCCATCGATGCTTACAGTGCCCTCTGCGGCCTTGCCCGTAGCCGACGAGGCAAACGCCGCCTAAGCCATGGCATCCGCAGCCTCGCCCGCCTTGGCCCAGAAGACCGGGTAGAGATTCTTGACGCGGCGAAAGGCAAAGGCAGGCTCCAGGATCTTGCGCTGGTGTCGATGCTCGCTGCCCTCGGCCAACAGCACACCGTGGCCCAGGACACGGCTGATGGACCACCGTAGGGGAGCTGGTTTCTCGAAGGCATGGTGGTTGTTCACTGGGCAGGTGAGCGTGAGACAACGATGGCACAGAAGGAAGCCCGCCGTACACGCAGCGTGGACGGCATACTCGGCCCAACAAACATGACATGGGATAATGGGATGGGATTAGCTGCGCAGGCGTACCTAGGACATCGGCTATGGCTTTTGGGGACACCACGAGCAGTCGCTCCTGGTTCAGAATACCCAGGTAGCGAATCAGGCCCTTGTTTGGGATCGTGTGCATCCTGTGCCGCTCAGCGTCAGTCTTGGCCTTGGAGTCCGGCCAGCCTGGGAGTTTCACTGTACGCACTCGGGGCTTACCAATGGAGCAGTGTGACGCCCGGGTTCGCGCCAATAATGCTGGGCAACTGGCCCAATAGCCAATGCCCTCCATCTGGGCTAGGGAGGTGTCGAAGAGGTGAGGATAGCTTGGGTCGGAGGAAGAGTGACCACGTCGCCCAGGCAGATAACATGAGCCCAAAGATGATGAGCCATCCTCCGAGGGCGGAGGCGAGTTGGGCCATGGGCAAATAAAGCGTTCTAAAGAGATTCTAGGACAACAAACTATTGCCTTTGGGCATGCTATTTCTGTACCATGCAATGTCGCCATGTTAGCCGAGGGTAATGACTTGGTATATACCTATGTAAAATGTACCCACTACCTAGGATCGTCTGGTGGTTGTAGGACCGCATTGCATGCGCCTCAAACGAGCCTGATGGAGACGGTCGTGTCGTCTGCCTCAAACCCGACTGTGACGGCCTGTCTGTCACGTACGAGCACACCACTGAGAGCGACTGTGACTGACTGGCAATGTATCGTACATGCGGTTTCCAACGGCGGTTGTCGGGAATTGGCGATTGCCGGAAGAAGAGGCTAAAAAAAGGGACGGGCTGAGGTGGAACAGATCTTTCTGACAGATCTTTCTGACAGGAGGAATCTAATCCTTGTGTATGGGTAGTGTAAGCTTCATGGACGGGCAAGTCACAGGGCCATTGGGGTCGTCCAAGCAGCGGGCGTCGAAGGAGTCCAACTGCTGTGCCTCACATCCGATAAGCTGTCCCATCATCCATGCCTGTGCCACAGATAGACTGCGGCATAGAGTGGGCTACATTAACTGGACTGGAGTCCAGATGGCGCGAGAGGGAAGGGAATGAACTACAAGTCGTCGTCTCAGCGGATGCCAGGCGTTGACACAGTCCCGGATGAGTCGCCTTGCTCCATAACCTGTGACAGACTCATCGCCTACTACTATCAACATTCACACACTGAGAGAGATGGACAAGGGGCCCAGGAGACGCCAGACAGCTCGGAGAGGGACGCCATCCAGGAAGCAGCTTCGCCGACCGCCTGCGAGAGGACATGGAGGCAACAGCCGCTACAGCGCCCGCTACCTGATTCTCGTGTACAGCAACACGCCAGAGCGGTTTGACGCGCTCGAGATCCAACGGCTGGTGGCCCAGGAGCAGGGCCAGTGCACCATTGTTCAAAGGTCGGTGGCCTCGCAGGCCTCTGGGTCCCCAGACGATGGCAGCGTCGGTCATGTGACAGCCACAACCAGCTACCTCGTCTTTGTCGACTTTGCGGGCAAGCGCTTCCAGACGCGCAATCTCGCCCTGTTTGACGTCCAGGGCCTCCATCCCAAGTGGCTGCATGTGCGGTCGTCGCCATGGGAGAGGCTGGCCGAGTTGACGTCGAGCGGAGACGTTGTATGGGATGGGCTGTCAGCGTCAACGTCGTCGCCGAGTGAGCTCTACGACAGCAGCCAAGACAGGGATCCCGCGTCCTTCTCGGGCTGGGAGCTCCTGGGGTCTTCGAGTAACGAGACAGAGATACTGGAGTTGTGTGCCAACCACATGGGATCATCATTATCATCATTATCATCGTTGGAGCCGCTGCCACAGGAGCAGGCTGAGCAGCCCCAGGACCTCGAGTCAACACACGTATCACCAGAACTGGGACTGTCTGTGCCATTCAAGGACGGGCAGAATATCCGCCGCGACTACGACTGCTCGCAGACGACCGAGCTGGCCCCAGACATTGAGTCCTGGAAGGCCGGCTACCGCAACGGCTACAGAGATGCTTTGCTAGACAGTAACAAGACGACGACAAGTAACCGGATTGGCCTCACTTCCAAGTAAGTAACAGAGTTCAAGCCAAGCCCATTCTCTGTTCCATTATACCAATCCACCTCATCTTTGCTTACATGGTCCTTCCCGCAGACATCACCGCAAGAATACGAGCACCACAAGCCCAGACCTTGTTCCGTGGCCGCCATCGCAGCACGGCCCCTGGGATCAAGATGATCTCCCGGCTCTGGAGGCTCTGGAATCCGTCCATGATATCCTCGACATCTCTGATTGGGGACCGCACCTAGAGCTTACCACGGCCGACTGCATTTTCTGACCTACTGGGTGGCGGGAGCGCAACGAGTCCGCTACAGGTGTAGCTTGTTTGCTTTCATGTGAGAAAGAGGAGTTGTTTGATGGGGGGCAGGGAATTTCCCCTTTTCCCCTGCATGATGGTTCCCTCTTTTCCTTTATGTTCATTTTGATACTCTCAAATGCTGTTGTGCTTCTTTGGCATTCTGGTGATTTAGACAAGGGTTACCACGTACATTTGGATTCGTAGAAATAATTTGCCTTTCAAAAAAAGGATATACAAAACTCCTCAACTCCAAAAGTCTCAGTTCTCTCTCTCTCTCTCCGAGCATCATTGTCTTGCTATCAGGCCAACCTTGACACCGTGTTTCGATGAACAGCTGACCCCAATCTTCTCCTCCCATGGCACCTCATTCCTGTCCTCTAGCCGGGCAAAATGCTGCAGAAGACGAATCGTGCTATACTTTGCTAGGGCCATGGCGACTTGTTCTGTATGGGAGATAGGATAGGAGGTTGGTCAGCTGCCAGGCATTCAACTCGGGCACAAGCAAAGGAAAACACGGAGAATGGTGATTGTCCAACGACCATGGAGAGGCAGTAACTCACGGCCAAGGCATATCCTGGGGCCTCCATGGAACGGCATAAACGCCCACTGGGGGCGGATCTCAGCCCACCGCTCGGGACGAAAGCTATCGACGTCGGGCCCAAAGAACTCGGGGATGCGGTGCATGGCGTAGATGGAGTAGCCCACTGACGCGCCACGGGGCACGCGCATCGGTGACTGCCCATCAGGGCCGCCTCCATGGGGGAGGACGGTGTCGACTTCGGCCGTTCGCTGGCTGATGGCGATGGGAGGGAAGAGTCGAAGAGCTGCGTTCGTCACAAGACTAGGTTAGCTCACATTTGCAAAGAAGTAGGTGTCAATTTCGTATTGCTCCGCCAAGGTCACCAGGATGGGGTATTGATGGGAAATGTGAACCCAACTCACTCTCCTGGAGCACTTTCTGGAGGTATGGAAATCGATGCAGGTCCTCCTTGGTTGGCCGACAGCCGTCGAGGACACCAATCTCATCCCGAAGCTTCTCGAAGATATCCGGGCGTTGGCTGAGCACATGCCAAATGGAGCCCAGGAACGAAGCTGTCGTGTCCTTGCCGGCCAGGACGACATTGAGGACGTCTAATTTGAGATCTGCTCTCGACCGCCCTCTGCTCATCATGGCACTTAGGAAATGACGATCAGTCGAGGACGATGAAGTGCCGTCTAGCGCATCCTCGGCAACGACTGTGGTGCTGCTGCTGCTGCTGTTGTTAGCCTGCATCGACCGGTCAAGGACCTTGTCCACAAAATCCCCGAGACACTGGAGCGATTGCTCCAGCTTCTTGTCGCCGAACACCAGCTTCCGGAACATGCGCCAGAGACTGTAATCGTTGACACCAATCAGGCTCTGCTGCGCGTACTCGAAAGCTTGGGCAAACTGCTGTCCTTCGGTGCACTCGGAGCCTCCTGCTTCTTCGGCCTCCAGGAGGCTCGTGGATCTGCCCAGGAACACGCTGGTCGTGATGTCCAGCGTGAAGGACGAGAAAAGGGGCTGCAGGTCGACGGTGTGGCCGTCCTGGGGGATGCATCGCAGCAAATGCTGCACATGCTCTTCGAAAATGTCCAGCTCGGCGCTCCTCACGCGGGACAAAAAGGGGCGCAGAATGCTGCGGTGTGCCTACGCAACAAGAGGCAGAGCCCATTAGGTACATGCGGCACGAAAACACGGGCGAGGCTGTCTTACCTTCCAAACGTCACCGTCCGAGTTGAAGATACCGCTGCCAAACAGCGAATCCAGCGACCTCTTGCGCGTGCTTCCCAGGCCGTAGTCCCAGAAGTTCTTGGAGAGCATGGCCTTGAGGTTGACGGGGTCGATGGTGAGGACGGCCTGCTTCCCGAGAACAAGATAGGACATGGTTCTCCCAAACGGCGCAATGATGCTGCGTGTCATCTCAAGCAGCTTTCCATGCGCCACGGCCCAGCCGCACTTCCACAAGACGTCCAGGCCCAGGAGAGGATCCGCGTGGTTGTACCACAGGGCAGGCTGGGCGGCCACTTGATGCTTCCGGTGCTTCTGGTGCTGCCGCTGTGGGAATAACAATCGAGTTGAGGGCAGCAATATCGCCAGGCTCGCCAGGAAAAGGAGCGATGCTGTTGCGGCGTCGATGTCGGTTCGCTTCGGGCCAACTTCCACCCATGGGACTGAAAAGACCGAGGCCCTTGGAGCATGGCCCAATGTTGAGTTTTTTATGGCGGAGTAGTTCAATGTTGAGTCCATCGTGGCGAAGAATAGCGGTCGTCTTCCAATAGATGCATGTAGTTGCGAGGGTCTTCTTGTAAGTTGTACGCTGACTGGCGAAGACTACGTAGAACGTCGGCAGAATTGGAAAGGCAGGACAAGCTCGTATAATAAATAGTATGACTTGTAGAAGCCTTTCGCATAGTAACCCAATCTATCTACAATTTATCTTTTCCCTCAATAATGAAAATGTTCATTGAGCCGGTTCGGCTGTGACAAGTGCGGCAGACGTCTCAAAAGAGTCGCGAGGAGACTGTGACGGTATTAATAGATCTCCAACCATTGACTATCTCTTCTTCTGAGACAGTTGGCTCACTTTGAATTAGAGTCAATAGGCACAATTTTCTAAAGGGACAGTGCATGCCTGCCAACCGACTCTTAAGACTAGCCTCCGTAGAGCGAGCCCCTGATACTTATAAACCACCACTTCGCGACATGCAGTCCTAGAATAGCCGTTCCAAAACACCTGTGCGCAGGCCTTCACGTATCAAGCTACCCCCTGCAACTACGATCCCCGTTTCCGGCCAGGATGTCGACGCCACTCATACTCATGACGGTCACCACGCATGAATGTGAATACATCCAAGATGAGAACCACCCAGGACATACCACTTGACGCACAGCTAAAGGAACAGCAGCAGGCTCTCGCAGAATGCGCATCTTCACCCGGACTCGTCATCACCTATTTCGCCGCCGTCGCAGCGCCGGTGGCCACAGAAGCCAGCAAAGTCTTACCAGGTAATGCAGTTCAGTTCCCCCCCCCCCTTCTGCCATCTCTTCTTCGTCCTTTGTTAAACAGAAAAACCGACTTCCAGAGTTTATATCACGCGAATACGATCCCTACCGCGGAGGACATTGTAAGATGCCATGAGGGAGGCTGTGTACGAAGGTTGGGGACGGCTGGGAAATAGGCAATAATAATCCCCACCCCAGACATATTTTGGATAATACTTGCGAAACCCCAAGCTCATAACTGTGATCAGTAAATCTAGTCTCGAATAATATCGCCTTCGTCTGAACCCGGTGTTTGATTTTGTAGTTAGTGCGTGCGTCCAACTCGTGTAGGATAGGGCATCCGTAAAGCAGCATAGATTCCGTATGGAAATGCAAAACGACGCACCAAGGGCTTTGAAAATTTTCTATTTCGCCATCAGAGGACTCGCAGAGAGAGGAGAGTATCAATAATATATCAGGGATCCAAGCAATCACATATAGTTACACCTGCTGCTTTCCCGATGCCTCGACTATGCTATCAGTCTCGGAATCGCCTTTTGCCTCGAAGCGGTCGAGCGAGAAGGGCTTGATCCAAATGCTCAGAACCAATACTGCGGCGCAAATGGCTGTGCAGAATATCCAGATCCTGCGAAACCCAGATAGAGTAGATCCTGGGTCCATGAGCAAGATAATACCGAACCGATTACCACCAGGAACCTCGCTCAGAAAGAGCGCACTTCCAATTGAAATCCCCAGTGACTAAACAAGAAGGGTATCAGCGGCGGTTAAGAGGTTCACAAACAGTGGCACAACTCACCGCACCAAAGGATCGGCAGAACATGAAGAGTGAAACCGCCACGGGAATTTGTTCCGTCTCGACTGAGGCTTGAATAGGGAACTGCAGCGTCCCCGAGATCAAGCCTAGACCAATGCCTACTAGCAAGTTGAGGCCTATCCAACCAGCTGTTGGTGTATCACTCTCGAGGAGAATCAGCAGGCCCATGCCCGCTGACGAGGCGGCCCAGCCGAGCCAGATGGCCCAGCGGTATCGCCCCAACCAGGTCACCATGCAGCCCCCCACGGTGGCAGCGATGACCATGCTGACGGTTTCAGGAAGGGTCGCCAGCCCGCTGTCCCGAGTGTTGAACCGCTTGGCAGCTTCGTAGTACAGGGGGATGTAGTACATCAGGCACCAGACAGCGAGGCCATGGATGGTGCTGCAGATGAAGGTGATGATGCAGGTTCGGTTCGCAAACTTGCTGAGCGGGATAAGGGGGCACTTTGCCCACTTTTGTTCGAAAATAATGAAGATCGCAAAACCAACGACCCCAAGTATGAGGGGCAGCAGAGTCCTCACATCCGCCCACGGATACACAACTGTTGCCTGGAGTTCTGGGGTTAGCAGTGCGTCTCGTTGTAGGAGTTACTAGTAACTTCAGCCTATCTTACCTGAAGTAGAGGGATAAGAAAGCACAAGAGCGAGGTAGAGAGAATAGCGAGACCGATATAGTCGATAGCATAGAGTTGCTCCATACAACTCCTTTTCCGCTGACGGCCGAGGCCCGCTGGCACGGTGATGAAGCAGGCCAGCATCCCTACGGTCGACATGACAGCGGTGCCACCAAAGATCCATCTCTACCGTCGGACAACTATTAGCTCTTCACACCCTGGGAGTCATGCCTAGAATGTACCGTCATGACTCATGGCGGTTGGGAACCGTAGCAAACACCTACCCAAGAAGCTGACTCTGTCAAGACCCCAGCAGCAACGGGCCCAACGCAGATGCCAATGGCGACAAAGACGCTCAGGATGGCGAACCAGATGCCGCGGAGACGCAGTGGCACGAGGTCAGTGACGACAATCTCGGTAACAGTGTAGATGCCACCGACGCCGAAGCCCTGGATGCTGCGCCCGGCAATCATGAGAGGGTACTGGTGGCCCAGCGCAACCATCAACGAGCCAGCTGCGAGCCAGGCTGCGCTCACGGCCAGCGCCCACCGACGCCCGACAATGTCTGCAAAGGTTGCGCTCCCCGGCTGTACCACCGTTGTCGTCAGCGCCGTCGATGTGCCGAGCCAGAAGGTCTCGGTAACGGACAGGTCGAGGTCGCTGGCTATGGTCTAAAGTGTGACAGTGTCAGTCAAATCCATGACTCCATGAGAAGGGTCATGAACAGAAAGGAAAGAAAGAGCCAAGTCTTACCGCCATGGACACGGTCAACGTTGTCGAGGAAAAGGAGGCCGCCAGAGCAAGTATAGACATGGAGAGAAAGATCCAGTAAAAGCGGCCAGGGATTCTAGTCATGCTAGGAACCCCACCTGGGCTTCTACCTTCGCATCCAAGCCTCGAGCTGCACTGGCCGGTTGCCCGGAGCACGCTACGTTGTGATGCATCTTGTTGGGTGCACATGGTGAAGAAGAGTGTAGGGTAGGAACAACGCTGAGGGCAACGAAAAGCCAGGGACTGGGCCTAAATCAGACGTGCGGGCGAGGGCAGCTACGCATTTTTAATTGCATTTCTTGATTCAAAGAGGAAGCAGAACATTAATTTGTTGTAAGGAAAGAGAATGATTGAGAATCCTACAAGGAGCAAACGTGCCATCCGGCACAGCCCAAGGTTCTGGTTGTGACAAAGTGACAACCCAATTGGGTGAGACGCCTGCCTCTGCCCCTTTTGTGACACTGACACGGTTGACTCGCGGTTGACCAGCGCCCCCTCCGGGTTAGGGTTATAGGGGGTCGTAGATAGCAAATACATGTACCTTGCCGGCACCCCCTTTTTTGTAGGCCGTCTGCCATATCGACTCGGTCAATCACCAGCCTAAGTCCTACAAAATCATCTTGTCGCTGATTCAAGATCCGCTGTCCTCGCCACAGCCCCAGCATCCAGCAATCCTGTGCGCTGGCCTCCTCATTCTGGGCCTTGGTCTCTGGCTCAGCCGACGATGGATGCTGCCACGACCCCTTCCAGGCATACCATACAACGAGGCCGCTGTGAGGAGCATCCTGGGTGATATATGGGAGATTCGTCGCAGTCGCCTTGCCGGGACGCCAGCAGTTCCTTGGATTCTGAACATGTGTATCAGGCATGCGAGCCCACTCACCCAAATATTCATCGGCGGCCCCTTTTCAAAGCCAGTGTTGGTTCTGTCCGACTTTGAGGAGGTGAGATAACAGCTGAGCCGTTACTATCCTACATTGATTGACAACTTGCGTGATCGGCAGGCTTCGAAATTCCTCGTCAAAGGAGATAAATACCTAGACCAGAGTACCCGCACGCGCGAGAATGTAGGAGGTGTCATTCCCAACTACCATCTAGCCATGTCCAAGGCGAACCCCCAGTTCAAGGTCAACCGTCAAATTGCTAGCAATCTCATGTCTCCAGCCTTCTTGAACGGCGTAAGTCTGCCCCGTCCAGTGTGGGCAATAATGGCTGAGCTCGACAGCCATTAGTTGACAAACACGAATACTTCAGGTTGCCGCTCCGCAAATCTTCCAGCAAGCCAAAGAGCTGGTCGACATCTGGACCGCCAAACACCAGGCTGCGCAGGGGCGCCCTTTTGCTTCCGAATTGGATATCAGCATAGTCAGCTATGTTGCCCTCAGGTCGATTGCATTTGGCCCCAGCGCCAGCAACGAGTTGAGGCCATATACCGAGATGCTACAGTCTCCGTCCGCAGCGGAGCGGATACTCATGGACCAGGAGGTGGGAAGCCACAAAGACGTGCCGTTTCCGTTTCCCGAGTGTCCAGCTGTCCACCAGTACCACGTCACCCGCAAAGTCGAGGCATTCATCGCGCGCGCCCAGGCCTTCCCTCTCCCTCGCGTGGTCTGGCATGTGCTGCATCTCTTTGGTGCGGTGCGCAAGTACTTGCGGATCCGGGATGAGCACTTTGACAAGGCCTATGCAGCCGCGCGGGAGCGCGTCGAGAGGGCGGCTGACGGCCGCGGCCAGCTCTCCTCAGGCCTCGACTACATGGTCCACCGAGCGGGACTGGCAGCCCAGCGCAGGGATGTGCAGTCTGTCATGAGCCTGCCCATGATGCGGGATGAGATGACGGGGTACGTGTCGGTAGGTCACAGGACCATTGCCCAGGCGTTTAGGGCGTGCCTTGGCCACCTCTCAGCCCACGAGGACGCGCAGGTCAAGCTACGCGATGCTCTGCATCTTTCCATCCCAGGTGCTGTGGCCCAAGGTCGTCTGCCGACAGTAAGTGAGATAGTAGGCATCAAGGCAAGTCAAATCTGGACTCCCCTAATGATTCATTCGCGCAAAGCCCCTAACTTGCTCAACCCGAAAGGTCCCCTATTTGAATGCTGTCATCGAGGAAGCACTGCGGCTTTCAAGCCCGTCTCTGTTGATTGCCCGAGAGGCTGTGGCCGACACAAGCATACTTGGACATTACGTCCCGAGAGGTACCCAAGTGTTGGTCCAGCTCACAGGCCCCAGTATCACATCACCGCGCCTGGAGATGAAATCCGCCGGTGCTGCTTGCACCCAAGACAAAGACCAGGCCTCGCCCTCCCGTCCACGGTGGACCGACAGTGATATAGGAGCATTTCTTCCCCAACGTTGGCTCAAACCCAATGTAGGGAATAGCAAGGCGACTTTCGATGGCCAGGCAGGCCCAAGCCTACCATTTGCTGCTGGGAGCCGAGGGTGTTCGGGTAAACGGCTTGCGTACCTAGCACTACGGATATTGACGGTTTTGATTGTGTGGAACTTTGAGTTGGAAGGTTGCTCTAGGAATTCTCAGGGAGAGATTGGGGGTTTGGTAAGGCCAAAGCCAATTACTTTGGGATAGGGTATATATGGACAGCAAGTAGTTGGAAACTTTTATTTATGAACTGAGAAATGTTGTCTTCTTTAACTTTTTGCTCGTCTTACGAGGGCCATCTGTTGTGCTATATCTCGTATATGTAGGTACCTAATCAGGGGTAAAACTACCATGCAAGGTTGTGGCCAAAGGTATCCGTAATGGTCCATCATGTATCCGTACCTGACCTACTAACAGCTATGCACCGGTATCTTAACAGGTATGTAATGAATGGGCCGTTATTTTTTTTTTACCACAACCTTCGTAGAACTGGTAACTTTCAGTTATCTAAATATTCGCGCCACGACGGATAGATCATGCAAAATAGTTTTGTCGGGGCTCTGATTTATTAATCACCTGGTCATTATCCGTAAATGGTAGGGTATTAGCTTAGCTATAACGTTATAGTTCCGATGATAGGGTAGTTAGAAGGGGTTTATATCGTTTGATATTCGATAAAGTAGAATAAGATGTTATATTAAGTAAGTAGGTTATATATATAGGATTCATGTACTGGTATTAACCAGCCACCCCCAAGCTTTATGGCTCAGAACGAAGGTATAGTAAGTCAAAGGGCGAATTTGGCACCGGCTGAGGGCGTCAATATCACCAATAACACGAATGACACTATGGCTGGGAGGGGAGCAATAAGGACTTCCCACGATGATGTTGATAAAGGTCAGTTTGGAATTCATGCCCTTAAGGGTTTCTCTAATGGAAGATATGGGCGGTAAGAGGGCGGGCTACGCTCCCCATGGAGATCAACAAGGAGAGTGGGGGTTTGTGCCCACCGACTATCCACCCGGAAGTCCTACTCAAGAGAACAGCCCTGCTCGCTATACTCAACGATATGACGTCGCATCTCCACTTGAATACTGGCGCAGGTCTGGAAGGAAGAAGGCAAGGTCATGGAAAGTAAGAGAGGCGGGATCATAGAAGAACATACTAAAAAGAGCAGGGCCGACATCGTTTAGGAGGCGAAAGAGGAACCGCAATGCCAAATATAAACGCCAACAAACAGCTTAGCTATCCTTTCACAAGCGCAAAAGGGATTAATTCCTGACCCTACCTTAGGCAGACTGAAAGGCCGTGGATCACACGACGCAGACCACGCTACTCTGAGGATGACAAGGGTTCAACATAAGTTCTTGGACTCTGAGGGGGATATTGTCTTGCCATCACTGGTCGAACTTTATTACGGACCATCATGAGCTAAGATATGCTATTCAAGCTTGTACCTCTGACGTCTAATTACGTGACGTTTTCGAGAAGCTTGTTAATTGGGAAGAGTGAAGTCAGTAGTTTAGTTACAAAGAATGGACGCTATGAGATCCCCTCCATATGGTTCTAGGAAACTCTCCTATATGCTCCTTTGTTCTGCTCGAGTATCAGCTCCCCCATCTCCCTCTCCGGCTTCTCTGCCTCGCGTTCGTCGAAAAGACGCTGCTTGTCCTCGTAAATCTAAACCATGTCCTCGACCAGCAAGGAATTCTCGGTCTTCTGGATGCCTAGTTCTCCAACCAGCGGGCCGGAGAAATTGCATGATATAATCTGCTATGATTTTAGGACAAAAAAATCAACTTGGCCGCCGCAATGTCATTCACTTGCTGCGGACTACCTGAACTTGGCCGGTCTGCCTTGAAAAGCCCTTGCAATGGCCGTGCTCTCTTATTCGGCACCGCCTGGGTCAGAGGCGCCCGAGGAGGATCCATCAAGACTGCACGCTCAAAATCTATCATCATGACTTGACGAGTTTCTGTACTCCATAGCGCGTTCGGCTTCCGCACGTCTGTGTGAGCTACTCCCATAGCGTGTAATCGTCGCACAGATCGGAGAAGTTCCCGCTCTGGGTCCACGGTGGCCACATCCAGGCTATCCCCAGCCCACGAAAGGAACATCATGTACACAACCCGGACGCGGAAGTCGTAATAGTAAGTCCGTGAGATATCACGAAGATCAACCTTACCCAGGAAGACAGGTATGCAGACGCCCTGCAATGGCTGGAGCCGATGATAAACGGTAGCTTCGTGCTCTAGGTCCTCCACGAACTCCTCAACAGTACCCTTGCTCACGAAGGTGTAGCCGTATGTGAGCAGCGTGACCCGGAACAGGACGCCTCGGGCCCCGCCCTTGCTGATGCGTGCCACTCCATCATCTAGTGTCCGCCTGAGCTGTTCATGGAGAAGTCGCAGCAACTCGGGATGGTTAATGGGGTGACGGGCATTGCTACTCTGGCGCCGGTGGGCCGCGACGTTCGGGCAGTTCTCGTCAAGCAACCCCCTTCGGACTAATCCAAGGAGGCATTTTTGCGTGCAGTATTCACGGTGGTGCATAGATGAACCCCTGCTGTCATCACGCGGCTGGCGAGCAAGGCCTCGCTGGCTGCGCTGGTCACGCTGGCCACGCTGGCTACCTTGGCCGCCTTTCCTCCGCTGATCCGGGCTTGGAGTGTCTGGCACTTGCGCTCCTAACTCGTCATCTGATGGTTCCGGAGTCCGCTCGCTACCTACACTGACGTCTGGTAGATCTGTCTCAGCGCGATTCATCCTGCGGAAAAGATAGGGTGATCGATCCACGGCCTTATACGTTCTGGCCTGGTATCCGGGCGAGCTGGGTGGTGCCTTCCGCTCGCTGGTCGGGATGGAACGTAGAATCATTTCATAATCCTCTGTCCATGTCTTAAGGCGTTCTATTGCCGCCCTCCGCTCCTCTTGACTGTGTCCTTGCCTTTGTCCTGGCGAGCCAAGAACTAAGATGCTAAAAGCCAGAACCTGGCCAACAGCCGTGCAGTAACGTGAGTTGTTCGGGTGTGCCAGAACCTCTGGGCCGGGCTCGGCCAGGTGGTAGTGCAGGATAGTCGGATCGTTCCAATCGATCTTAAGAAAGACAATCGCCTCCCCCGTCGTAAGGAGGGAGTAGTCAAGCCCGCCTTCTATCATATAGTGGAATGTCTGCGCGACCGCCGCGGCAGTCAGCCTATCTGCATGATATTGGAATAATGCCTCCACATCCTCCCCCGTTGGTTGCGTAGCCCGATTAACAACCTCCTTGTAGATGTCCATTGGTCGGAGTCCGAGGCGGAGATGCGGCGCGGTGAGTTTATGGGGTGCCTTATACTCAACGATGTAGGCCATACTCCGCCCCGTTGAGTCCCCGTCACTATACTTATAGACGCAGATCTGGTCTGGACGGAGTTGGTTTAGGTCTGGTCTAGCGCGAGCAGGTGTCGTCGGGGGCCGATTCGCACGTCGGTTGACGACTTCCTCGGCGACGTCGCTTAGGGCATGAGGGTGATTCTCAAAGACAATTCCGTTTCCAATATCAATCTCGCCTCTGACCTTATCCTCAGCGCTGAGGCGCTCGATGATTGATGCTACTGGATCTTCCACACTGGTGTGCTGGAAATACTCGAGATGCTTCTCATTTGCTACTTTTTTTCTCGAAATCCTCTCGCCTAGGCCGCGCAGGAAACTCCGGCTCTCAAATGCTGCGGTCTCCATTGGGAGGGCTGAATAGAGTCTCCCAAATACAATCCTTTGTTGCTCCAAGAAATCTGTCCAAGGCTCAAGTCGCGCCGGGCATAGCTTACGTCGCGGATTAGTAATAGACCCTTGTGACGTGAGACTGTTGTCCGTCTCAACCGCGAACTTGGTAAAGACGAGCTCATGGCAGGCATCAATGTATTCGGACAGCGTGGTGGGTCGAGTCTGCTGCTCTGCTTCCTCAATACGTTGAACTGCAATCTGCTCTGTCTCCTCGCGTCGTCGTTGCTCATCCTCGCGTCGTCGTTGTTCTTCCTCGCGTCGTCGTCGTTCGTCTAGCGCCCGAGCTTCAGCTTCCTGGCGTAGGCGTTGTTCTTCTTCGAACCTTTTTCTTAATTCTGCAAGTTCTTGTTCCATAGTGGTTGACAAAAAGAAGGATTGGTATTTCTCACAACAGTCATGGAAGTCGTTTGCGGGGGGCGTCGTTTGCGGGGCGTCGTTTGGGCGTGACGGGCGTAGTAGCGCGTGACTTGGGCGTAGTAGCACGTGACTCTAAACGTTAGCCAGACACGTGACCGGGGCAAAATCGGTCTAACGGCCTGAATTGATTTGCGTTGCAACATAATACGGGAGTAGGGAATTGATGAGAGGTGCCGGCACATTGCTATTGATGATAGGTGCCCTTTACTCTGCTGCGGTGTTCATGAGGATGTGTCTGTCCCGAGGTTGCGATGCCCGACCCCTCATCTCTTGGCTATTGTGGACCAACTCTCTCCGTCTATCTTTGGCCTGTAACTGTTTTCTTAGTGGCTTCCCCATTGCGATATCTTTAGGTCGGTTCCGCGCTCGTGCCCGCCAGGTCCGCGCTCGTGCCCGCCAGGTCCGCGCTCCTAACATAATAGGATTTCATATTCTTCACCAACCAGCCTCCATGGAAAACCTTCTCTATCTAATAGGTACAAAGGGCAAAGTGACGTGTGACGGTTGGGCTGATGCCTCCAGTTTCGGAGGTCAAGTTGGCAGGACGTGGAGGAAGGAATGTCGAAAATGGAAGTAGAAGAGTGGAAGACAAGAACTTGACGGGATCCAGTATTTTCCACTGGTATAGTCGTATGTGCTTGATATTGGACCATTAAGCCGTAATATCCTACGATATACTCCGCCCCATATAAAAAAAAGAACACCAAAAAACATACAACAGCCGGTATTCGCTGGTCGTCACCGACCCAACTACTAATCAGCCCCTCAGCGGCTTGACTCTGGGAGAGCGGACGGGATCCCGTATTTTCCACTAGGTATGGTCGTATGTACTTGTACACGAAATGTTTTAGTTTATAAAGCTAGCATTGTGTGATTTTCATACATTTTGCGACCTATGACAGGGGTATGCCTCGCCCCACATATTAGTTTGTGACTGGGGGTTTCTCAACTTAAGCGCCGATACCCCTCTGGGGCAGCAAGTCTTTGCCTTCAGAAACACCCCTCTGTTAACCTCCCAACCCTAGTTCCCTCAATTTGAAATTCCCGTTCTTGTTGCTGAGCTTTGCGCATAGATGTGTTAAGGCGGATAAAAAATCTGCCCCCCTATGCTAGCTTAAATGTGAGGTGTGGCATGGTCAGATAACAGATACCAGCTTATCGCAGGCGGTATGGCCTTTCAATAACTATCACATTGCATTGCATTAAAATGCATTATTATACTACAGTGCAGCTAACCTGTCAGAAGCTGGGTTTGCGAGGAGAGTGAAGAGGTATAACGGAGCTTAGTAGAGGCGATCTTACTACGAAGCAGAAGTGTAGGGGAAAGGATAGTGATTATATTAATCTCTAAGGAACTAAGGTTCCCCTTCTCCCTCTATCCCCTTACTTATAAGTGACCTCCTACGTGATATCCCCGGGAGCTCGCCGCGGATTGCCCTTCCACGCCTGACATAACCCCTGGGTCGGGCTGACAGCGAGGCAAATTCAGCCTTGCGCGGGGAGCAACCGGCAAACATCTTCAATCCGCGACGATATCCCTTCTTTTAATTATCTGCCATGTTGGACTTGTTTTCCAGCATCTACCTACCTCCTTTAATTGCGCCTCGGGGAGCATTATGGACGTCTCGCTTTGCGGAGATTGTAGGGACTTCTTGCAGAGCAACCACCACGATGACTGTTACGGCGATGAAACCTGGCGACATTTTAAGGACAGCCCGGATTGTAAGAGACCCATCTCTCGAGTTATAAAGGCAGCCAGCATGGGCTGCAATTTGTGCGAGACTGCCGTATGCAAATTTAGATCTCGCAAGTCAGATTTACTGGCCGTCGCCCAGAGGAACGGCGAAATTGTTACATTTCGACTACTCATTGAGGAATATGGCAACACAAACCTGCAGTGGAAAGAGGATATCGACCGGCCGTTTCTGCGGGTATCTATTTCTCAAGAAGATACCAAGTTCCGTCTGTGGCGCATTTCGAAAAGCCACGAAGCAGACTATGGAGTGAACGATAATGATCGAAGCACAGACTCGGAAAGCAGCTTCTTAAGGGCAGAGACTTGGTTGCGCAAGTGCATCCAGAATCATAAAAACTGCAACAGCATTGATACTTTGCGGGACTGGGCCCCTAGTCGGCTGCTCGACCTAGGACCAGCACCAAGCCCATTTCCCACGACAGTCAAGCTCAGACAAACCAACAACTGGCAAAAGCCGGTACATTATACTACCCTGAGCCACTGTTGGGGTGCTGTGCAACCTTTCAGGCTATTTCGGAGCAATCTGCGTGAGCTCATGGATGGCATATCTATAGACGCCTTGCCGAAGACCTTTCAGGACGCCATCTATGCCACCTGGAGGTTTGGGATCCGGTACCTCTGGATCGACTCTCTATGCATCATTCAGGACTCAAATGAAGACTGGAACATCGAATCGTCTCTGATGGCCAAGGTGTATAGCGGATGCGTGTTGAATCTTGCAGCTGCTTCCTCGAATGACTGTACCGGCGGCCTGTTCCAGAGTCGACCACCTTCTTACTCAGGCTCACGCTTCATATTGGTAGAGAGCTTGAAAGATGGCTTCAAGTCGTATTACCAGTTATGGGATCAGAGTGTTTGGCCTGTCGGCTTCGAATCCGCCAAACTTAACACTCGCGCATGGGTAATGCAGGAGCGCCTGCTGTCACCGCGAACACTGGGCTTTGCCGAAGCACAGCTCTTTTGGGAGTGTAGATGCAATCGCTCTTCTGAAGAATTCCCTTTTGGATACCCTTCCGAACTATTTGAACGAAGGGAAAGGGGCATTCCGCAGCCTGGGGTACAACATCAGCTGAAGACTCATTCCCTGAGCCGCCATGTGGACAGTCGATTTGCAGACGATAACGTCCGACGCCTGAGTCTTGTATGGCATAATTTAGTTATGCAATACTCGAGAAACGAAATGACGTATGAGCAGGACAAACTGCCTGCAATAAGTGGGCTTGCTTCTTTTTTCGCTCAGCAACTAGGTACGGACTACCTCGCTGGGCTATGGAGGTCTACTCTTCTCAGTGACCTCCTCTGGGAAGCTAATTCCGGCGACTCCGCTATGAATCGACCTCTGGAGTACCGAGCCCCTTCGTGGTCATGGGCTTCCGTGAACTGCCCTGTGAAGTATCTCCCTGGCTGGATCGCGTCACCCGAAGTAACAGTCATCGAGGCCGTGGCACAGCCCGTTGTGGAAAGAATTCAATTCGGCAGGGTGTCGAATGGGTACATTCGCCTCAGAGGGAAGCTCATCCAGAATTTGACTGTTGTCCCTTCCTGTGGACATTCTTACGCCTTGCAGGCCCGCGGCTCAGAGGACTATTCAATGGTTGTAGAATGCACGCCAGACCACCCATTAGGACCTGCAGAAACGCAGCCCGAGGTTTTCTGCTTGCCCGTGGGATCATACGTTAACACATCCCGGGCACTCGGAGACAGATTGGATGTAGGCCTGGTCTTGGTAGCAAATGAAGCTCAATGTAGAGGCTACTATAGGAGATGGGGTATCTTCAAACATTATTGGGGGGCGCTCGATGGTACAGACAACCAAGCACCAGACCACCGATATACCAACGATGATGGACATGATACAATTGTTCTCGAATGAAATACATCTTTTAGTTATATGTAATGCTAGCTTGTACAGGGTTCGCCAGAATTTGAGCCTAACAGCAATCTATGATGATGGGATCAATGAGCGAAGCGCTCCTGTCGCTCCTAGTCCCGTGACTTAGTGGTCCAAGCAGTTCTATTCAGACAGCCGCATGTTAGGTCGTAACATTAAGGCTGAGGCGTGACTGAGAAACCTGAAGGTGCCTGGGAAGAATACAACGCCAGCGAGCGTCAACCAGCCAGCTAAAGCTGCGATAAGGTTGTAAAATGCGGAAACCTCACGAGACTCAATCACCATCGCATCGTACGGGCTCATATAGTTTCTTGTGATATATTATGCCAAGTCCAGACGGAGTTCAAGCTCACCCTTCGAGTGGGTAGTCATGTTGTCGCTCAAAGTTCGACGGTTAAAACTCCCAGCCCTTGCAAACGAAGACCTTGCCAAGAATACAAATAGATCACGATTACTTCCAGAACTTTAGATTGAAATTGATTCCCTAATGCTGAATGTTAAATTTCAAAATTAACGAGTGGTTTTAGCTAATGCAATATGAGAATAAGGCGGTGGGGTAGGAATAACATCTTGGGGGGAGAAACGGGATAGCCTAACCGTTATAAACAGTAGGCAGGCACTTTAGGGGTGTTAAAACTAGTGATTGGTGTGGGTATGGGTCTCGCGACAGGTTCGACGACAGCTGTTTTCGGATGTAACGGTGGGCGAGATATGGCAGAAGAGGCTTCAGGAATGGAATCAATGGAGCCATATACAAGAACTTGACGGGATCCCGTATTTTCCACTAGGTATGGTAGTATGTGCTAGGTAAACGTTTAGCATGCCTTATATTGTAATGGGGTCGGTACGTAGTAGCGAAAGCGGCAATAAACGTAAATATATACTCCGTACAGAGTACCACGTACAGTAGTTGGCATTCGCTGGCTGCTGGCCATCGCCAACCCACTACTTGCTAATCAGTTCCCCGACTCTCATCTATTAGGGTAGAGACATTTGAAGCCTACATGTACCATAATCTTGGTAGGCAGGGTCATGATTCATCGGGAATCATGACTCCTCGCATGCCCATGATCCGTCCGATCCAATCACGTGCTGCCGATCTCCAGCATCTAGAGTGGCATCTGGAGTGGCCTGGACTCTTCCTGAGCCTTGAACCAGGGCTCGATGCATGTTGGTTGGGTCGTCCCAACGACAGTGAAAGGTCGGAAATGAGCTGCGCCTCACAGCCAGGAGTCGTGAGAAAATGGCCATCCTCTTCCCCCCGTGAGTCACCGGGGAGGCACAATGCAAAATTTTGTCCCTCGCGTAGGATATATTTCGCGGAGGCCGCCCGGCCCCTTTTTTTTTGAAGCTGCTCGCACAGCGTCAATCAATCGACGGGTCCCCCAAGCAATTGACTGGCGACGGTTGTCGTGCTCTCCCCGAATCCTGAGTCGTCCTTACTTGTAACAAGGCTCTGCGCAATCCGACCACCCGAAAACCAACGCCAACATGGGGTGCTGCGTGTCTTCCGAGGCAGCTGGCGAAGGCGAGGCGCGCCCGGCGCGCCGCCAGGCCAATCGACCGGTGGAGGTAGTCTGGGAGAAGGACGACCGATGGGAGGAGGTCAACGAGCTTTACCGCCAAAAGATTGCCGGCGAGGGCCAGGAGGGCGAGGAAGCTGCCCGGGCCAGCCAGCAGCCCGACGTCTTCTTCAAGGCCGTCCGCAGCTGGCTTGACAGCCGCTACCCCGACTGCGCGAGGACAGGCACCATCGAGGAAATGAAGACCTCCAGCACTGGCTTTCGGACCAGCGAAGGATGCTGCAACTGGCCGGCCAAGCAGATACTGACGCTGGACTCCTGTTATACCGGCGTCTTCCTTGCCGGTACCTTCATCGTTGCGGTGCCTCCGAAGGACGGGGAGGCCTGGCCCAAACCGGGAGCCATGCTGGAAACCAAGGAGATGGAGGGGGCCAAGACGTACTTGACAGCAATGTTCAAGGAGATGGAGCGGGAGGGTGTCAACATGGACCACGCCGAGATCCACATCTTCATGGGATCCGACATGGTACGCGGCAAGTGGAGGCCGAGCACCAAGGAGCCCACCATCACAAGGCTTGACGATAAACCCTCTGAAGCTTTTCGGAAGTCCAACAACGAACTGATGAAGCTGGCTCGGGACTTTCCTGGGCAGAGTATGATCTTGTTCCTGTCCCTGGCCTTTGAGGGAGCTATAAGGGCCATGCTGTCGACCTTGCCTGGAGGTACGGTCTGGGACGAGGGAGAGCTGCCATTCTTTGTCTCCGGCAACCGCCCCTACCCTCATGCTACTCGGCTCCTGGTCGCCAGGGACTACAACGAGATGGAGCAGAAAGTCGAAGCGACGCATTACAAGGTCGCGATACCCATCCGCGACCCCGAGAAGGACGCCCTCCCGCGAATCCTGCGGAGCGCAGAGCCGGGGAAGGAACCCGGGGGCATTGCGCACGTCACGCTGATCTGCGGTCTGGCCCCAGACGCCCAGTGGCCGCTGTGCGGGCTATTCGACAAGAAGCCGGTGATGAAGGCTGCGGAGACGGCTCTGATCGAGCTGCTGAAGCAGTGGAACCGCGAAGGCAAGGTCCAGCGGTGCGTTGCTGAAGTGGCCATGGGCGCCGACAGGTCCCGGTTCAGCTTCGTGGGCGAGGAGTCTCCCACCCCTGGGCCTTCTACCAACCGCAAGGCCCCAGTGCTGGGTAAGATCGAGGGGGACATTGACGGGTTCTTCGTCAGGCTCATCGAGGAGCCGAAGCACCAGCTCTTCGAGTCAGAGAGCCAGTTCCAGGCTGTCAAGGCCATGATGCAGGAGAGGATGATGCAGGACCCTGAGCGCTTCAAGGCCATATCTCAGCAGGCCATGGCCGCGGCGGCGCGCCACTTCCTTGAGGCCAACTTCCCGGGCACAGAGGTCTCCAACGAAGGGGAGCTCCCCATCACCGTCGAGGGGAAGACCTCCACTGTCCCTAACAGCCTGCTGACGGTGGCCCGCAACCCCAAGACGGAGCAGAAGAGCATCGTGGCCGTCATCTACTCGGCGCCAACCCCCGACGGCGAACTACCAATGCCTCTTCCAGGCGGCGAAGCCAAGACCTGGCTGGACACTCAGGAGTTGAAGGACGCGGTGGCGGCGCTGCTGGACCTGATGAAGCAGTGGCGTGACCAAGGCAGGGTCTTTGAGGACGACTGCATGGCGCAGGTGATGATGGGCATCGACGCTGACATTTACCAATTCGTGGACGGTGAGAGATTCGAGGACTACAGCGAGGAGCGAATGAAGCAGTTTAAGTGGGGATGAGAGTTGTTGATACAGGAACCCAGCCACCTCAAGGCCTAGGTATAAATAATAATAATAATAATCGTCTGATCTTGCATCTACTTCATTTCCATTTTGACATATTGGCTCGCGCCGTCACTTTAAGCTGCGCATGTGCCCTGGAGGCTACTCGTCTACTCATAGTAACTAGTTGTGGCCGCCTCGGCTCGGTGAGAATTCTCGTACAGGAGCAGCAACAAGATGAACTCATCGTTGATCCAGGCCAGGAGTCTGGGATCGCCCAAGGTGCCATAGTTCGGTGCAGGCATAGCCGTTATATCCAAGCCACGTAGCAGATATGCAGGCTCTCCCGGCTCCCTTGTTGGCTGGCGCATCCCGAGACATCAGGCTGCCAGCGGTCACCGCTCCGTCTCCGCAAATCAGCCGTGTTCGTTGGCGAGAGGATCATCCCAGGTCTTCTCCCAGAAGGAATACTTGGGTTCATTGGCCTCCTGCACTGGCTCGGGGAACTGTCCAAATAGCCCGGCTGCAGAACCATGGGAGAGGAGTTGCGACGGCGAGCCTGTAATAGTCCCCCCGATGAATTTCGGTGCCAGCAGAGACCGTAGCCTGGTCTGTTGGCTCAGATGCCGACCATCATGTATGGACACCCGAGCCTTCCACGATGCCTGCTCGGATCGCCCAATACGGCGAGGCAGCTTGTCCTGTTGGCTGACTTTGATACTCCGCTGCAGCATCCCTGTTCATGTTGTTATATGGGTAGGCCATGCGTCTTTCAGCCCGGAACAGTCAAACTCCAAATGGCTCTGATTTACAGCGGTACATAGATTGGACTACAGCCTGCTTCGAGTCGCTGTTTTCCTTTCCGAAACCTTTCTTTCTATCCCTTCCTTCTTTCTCAGTGTATACCTGACTTGATCATGGTGTGCTCGCAGCTTCGACCCATATACATCGCCAACAACTACACCCTACCTACACACAGTTCTCAATTTTGAATCCCCTGCGGGTCATTGAGGATGGACCCCCCGTCCATCATTGAACTCGCGAGGGAGGGGGATATTGAACAACTGAAAGAACAGCCTCTCAGTGACGTCGACTTGGACATTCAGGATGAGTACTTTGGTCAAACGGCGATATCCTGGGCGTCGAATAATGGCTACTTAGAAGTGGTCAAACTCCTTCTTGAGCATGGCGCCAATATCAACATCGCGGACAAAAAAGGCCAACTACCGCTACATAGGGCGTACAGAACCGGACACATGGAAATCGCCAAGGCTCTCCTCGCCACAATGACCGATCCGCAAGGCATACTACGTCGCGACAGATACGGATGGTCTGCTCTGACCATCGCTGCCATGTGTGGTGCGACAGATGAAATAACTCGCTTCCGCTCAACACCTGGTGTCGATATAAATTCGCAAGACGATGAGCAGTGGACTCCCCTGATGTTTGCTGCCGCAAATGGCCATGAGGATGCCACCAGGGCTCTGTTGGATTCCGGGGCAGACCAATTTCTCAAGGATGAGATCGGCCGCACAGCTCTCTATCATGCAGCAAAAAACAACCACCTGAATGTGATGAAACTGTTCATGACTCAACCCAATAGCCTCGACATCAACAGTGATGAGGATGGACGACCACTTATCGGAGCCGCTCGCAACGATCATTCCAACGTTACCCAGCCCCCCCTCTGTGAAAGTCCAGATTGCACACTGCCTGATGGCGAGGGAATGGATCCTTTCCATGGGGTTGGTGAGAATAGTCGTGTGACGGTCCTCCGCAACTTGATTCAGGTTGCAGGAGCCGCTTGGCCAAGTTGGCTTCAAGCCCTAGGCCCTCGAGCAGATGCACCCGATATGATGTCTCTCGTTGCATTTGTGGCGGCAGCCAGTGGGGTTGATGGTGTCTGGGACAATCTTCCAGACAAGGACAAGCACGTGGCGGCCAAGGACAATATCGGACTTACTGCACTTCACTACGCAGCAGAGTTTGGCCTCTTGGATGCCTCAAGTCTGTTGCTCGGTGCCGATAGCGATATCAACGCTCTTGACGCCGACGGTTGGACGCCGCTCATTTGGGCATGTTCTAAAGGGTTACTCCCGGTTGTAAAGCTTCTCTTGGAGAGGGGAGCGGATCCCAACTTGCAGGATCACAGCTACAAGCAAACCTCACTCATGTATGCAGCGGAGCAAGGTCACGACGATGTTGTGGAGTTCCTATGCAGCCACGAAGGAGTTGATCTCGATGCTGTCGCAACCGGTTGGAGAAATCAAACCGCCTTGGTATTTGCGGTTAAAAAAGGTAGCCTCGGCTCTGTGGAGGCCCTGCTCAAACACAGCCCGAATCTTGAAAAGACGGACTCTTTTTATGGGCAGTCTCCCCTCTCTTGGGCTGCTGAGGGCGGCAATGTTGACATGACGAAGCTTCTGATCCGGGCTGGTGCCAACCTCTATTCTACCAGCTACGATGGGCAATCGCCTGTAGATCTTGCAGCCAGAGACGATGTTGAATTGCTCAAAGCGTGCATTGAAGAGCCAGGGCCAGATGGTTCAGCCACTGAGCCTTTGCCGCGAGCACGCGCAATAGAGCTGGGCTTGCGCTATGCTTGCGAGTCGGACAACCAAGCCATCTTTGACCTCATTCTCAAGTCGGATGCATACTTGAAAGCCAAGGATGGATCTCATAGAAACGTGGTGTCTCTGGCAGCAGAGAACGGCAACAAGACTGAGATGGAGAAATTGTGCGAGAAGGATCTTGACTTCGACCTGAAAGACAGCAACGGCCGCAACCCCCTCTCCTGGGCTGCAGCGGGCGGGCATCACGAAGTTTTGGCATTACTTCTGAGCAAAAACGTGCCCGTCGACTCCAAGGATAAATCCGGGCGAACACCGCTATCCTGGGCGGCAGAAAATATCAACGAAGAAGCTGTGAGGGTGCTGCGGAAACACGGTGCCCATCCAGACTGCGAAGACAACAACTCCAGGACGCCTCTCTCGTGGGCTGCTGAGAAAGGTCGCTTATTGGTCACCAAGTACCTGCTCACTATCAAAGGAGGTGATGAAAGGCCTGATCCAGGCGAGTCAAAGCATGGTAGCCAGGCCTTTCAAGAGCCACGCGCGGGGAAGGAGTCCTGGCAGCCTCGGGAGGCGACTCTGACCACGACCGAGCCTGCCAAGAAGAAGGCTTACACAGCCGATGTGGACTACACAGTTAATGTGAACTCCCAGGACAGTAAATATTGGACACCGCTCTCCTATGCGGTGTTAAAAGGA
Source organism: Amphichorda felina (assembly GCA_016490725.1). Taxonomy (NCBI): domain Eukaryota; kingdom Fungi; phylum Ascomycota; class Sordariomycetes; order Hypocreales; family Bionectriaceae; genus Amphichorda; species Amphichorda felina. The sequence continues at coordinate 5,350 of JAEMHR010000006.1, read as the reverse complement.
CACAAGAAGGTCGTCGAGACCTTGCTAGCACACGGAGCCGACCCGAGAGTCAAAGTCACGCTCGATGCAGATCCTACAAGCCTTACATTGGTAAAACTCTTAGAGGCAACTACTGGGCAGCGGTCTATGCGAGATGATTCGATGCGGGAGATACTGATCTCCTACGAGTCACTGTGGACGAAGCCCCTAGAAGGATCTGAGATGGTGGATGAAGAGTTCAAAGCGATGGTAGTAAAAATCCCCAAATCTGGGGAGTTTGACACATCACTGGAATTCCTTCCAGTAAAGTCTCTAAGGCAAGAAGACCCGCCCTTAGAACAGCTTGTCGACACCCATTCCTCATGCAGGTGGCTGCATCTTCCCGCAAACAACGTTAGTCTCTCGTAGCCTCATGACAGAGCACCCAATCAAGCTAATAACTTCTCCAGATGGCATGGGTCAAGGTAAGTGTTTTTTTTTTTTAAAAAAAAAAAAAAAAAAACTATTATTTGAGTCTTCCGAGTACAGGAGAAAAGAAACTAAATGCGCGTCTCAAGTTACTTATGGCAAGACATTTCGAATCAAGAGGAGCTGGGAAGGAATGGAAATCAAGCGCTGTCCGAAAGTCTAAACTATGGTTTGGACAGCAGCACACGCCTTGGAACGGCGCTTACCATGCTCGATTCATGCGCCCAGCATGTCATTTATTTGATCTTCGTGAGTCAGCGATATCACTGCCTTGACGACCTCTTGTGCTAACACACATGTTTCCAGCACAAACTATAACTAAGAATTCTCCCAAGGATAATTCCCCCAAGGGAACTGTGCTTTTTGTAACCCACATCTGATTGTTTAAAATGATTTCAATTATCCACTAATAACGACTACAGATGCCATTTCTACACTGGGAGGTGGAGGAGGAAGTTCAGAAGCTCAAGCCGATCATAAACGACAGTTACAAACGTCGTCAGATGAAACAGGAGAAAATAGAATCAACTTGTCGGGAGTTTAAACATTACAATGATGCAGAGAAGCTCTACATGGTGTATCTGGACGATGAACATCCGGTACACATTCGCAGGACTCTCGACCAATTCTACTATCACACCATCACAAACACCGACAAACGAGATAGCGACCAGGTAGCTACTCGATTCTTCAAGAACAACAAGCTCCCAGGAATCGACAGTACTATTAGGTCCACCTTGACTATGGTTGATCAACTGTGGATGTGGGTACTCCCGGAATGTGTGGGATCGCCTCCCACCATCGTCACCGCATTCCCACAAAGGTGCAACAGGATGGAGTCACCGAAACCCAAGGACATGACTGCATTGGTATCAAACATCCTTGAGAAAGCTCAAGACCTAGATGTCAAAGACACCCATGGATTGGCAGAAGTAATTGCTGGCGAGTGCTCCAGGATCTACTTTGATGCCACCAGCGACCGCAACCCGTCAATCCAGTTTCTAGAGATCTATACCAGCTCAATAGGGGACATTGTGAGTGCTTTATTTGTCCACAAGCAACTTTTATTTTAACTAGACCAAACCACAGACCAACAGAGAGACCGAGCGTTTCCAAAGATTTCAGAAGAACATGGAAATTGCCCGTGGGAATTCAGAAAAGGCCCCAATCAGCTCACAAGGCAATAGCATCAAGAACCCCGCGGGTGTGAATCTAGACGGAGACTCAACCACATCACAAAGCAATGGCATCAAGAACTCCGCGGGGGAGGATTCAGATGGAGCCTCAGACTCTCCGCAAGAAACCGCTCTGAAAGCACTCACCAATATCGAGGAAGACATCGAGGATCTTCGAAAGATCAAGGATATTAAAGATGAGCTCAGCATCATGTCAGCCCTCTTTCATACTCAGAAGGAGGTTCTCCAGACAATGGACCGCGCTCTCAAAAGCGAGAATACACCAGCCCAGCAGAATAAGCAAACACCAGAATCGTCCATGCTCACAGCAGTCAACCGAAACATTGAAGAAGTACAAAGACTAGAGGAATTTGCGGAGAAGGCGGCCAAAGCGGTTTTCATCCCCTCCCCATCTACATAGTCACTGTACGGACTGGGCTGACTTTACTTCTTTGACAAACAGATCGAGCAACTACTCGACCTGAAACACAAGCAAGCGAACCTTTTAGAGGCAGAGCTGGCACGAAAGCTCAACGAAGAAATTGGCAAACAGGGAAAGACAATCATGTACTTTACCGTTGCGACAATAGTGTTTGTATGTGAAATCTCTCCAGGTGGTAACGGGATCACAGCTGCTAACTTCTTGACAGCTACCGCTTTCGTTCGTGGCGTCATTTCTGACTCTTGAAATATCAGAGTTTCCCTGGTCGAATGACAAGTTATCACTGTCCTTTGTGCTTCCAATTATCTGTAAGTTAATTTACCCTTGAGTATTCTCGTAGCCAAGGTGGCCTACACAAACACTCGCCCTGCTAACATATCATCCAGTTGGTGTATCCATTGCTTTCATCGTTCCTGCGTTGATCATGGCATTCAACTTGGAAAAAGCAGAAGAGATTGGGAAAGTGATCCGAGGAGCTCCGCAAGCCGCGAATAATCAGGATAAGAAGTCGGTACTGCAGCAGTTACATAGCCACTTCTTTCAGAGAAAGAAGGACCAGTGTCCTGGAGGATGTGCTGAAGCGCAGAATAACGCTGCGGTATCGGAGGGGCAAGGATCTTGATGCCGAGTAGGGGCTGCTAATGCGTCGGTCCCGGCGTGGAGTGGTTGATGTATGGAAGAGAATATCGGTTCGATATGACCATTTAACTTTGGACCCATAGGGAAGGCTTGCCTCCTGAAGAGGACCGTAGGTATGTGCGAAGTGAATATCATGGATTTGAGATGATATGCGAGGCCCTAGGCAGTCTCTTTTTGCACCCGTGAGGGCGCTTCAGGACGTGGGCAGCCTGGCAGCAGATGACCAAAGGTGCTCCTTGGCATCGCCGCACACACCCAGAGTCAAACCTGCATCACCAGTTCACTATACCCACGAAGTCTTCCAACAACACTCGAGATGCCTTCAAAAAATGGACCTACCTGCTCGGTAATAAGGGTTTGCCAGCGATGCAGCCACTGTAACAAGTCCTACCTGCGCAGGCACACCTGCTGGGGGACATCCCACCGGTATCGTATGCGCCCAAGTTTACCGCCGCCAAGAGCACGGTGCCCTCACTAAGCTAGCGACTCATTTCCAGCTGTTTTATGACACCCTCCTCGAAACTCCCATGTCTATGCCACCTCCATATCCTGTTAGAACATGGCTCACTCTCCATTAGGCAGAGCCGCCAGGCCCTGGGCATCCTCGCTGTCCTGGAAACCATCGTCCGCCAAGTCGTCCGCCCAGAGCGCGTCGACGTCGCCGAGGCCTTAATCGCGGCATCGGGAGTCAAGACACAAGACTTTGCCAGCCGCAAAAGGCTTATCGCCTTGGCCGAAGTCCTGCTTGGCAAATCCGGACCGCTGCAGCTTTGGGTCGAGCTAACATAGCAACGAAGCACTCTCATGCGTCTCGCTGGCGACATCGAAGGCCGAGATAGAGACCAGGCTAGGATGTGACGGCAAAGCCCGCGGCTATGTTTACCAAGTCATCGGCATGTATAGGTCCATGGCCACGCCAGGTATTGTTGACCGGTTGGGCCACATACGAGCCCTTATAACTGCCGCGCGAGTCTCCGGCCTCGAGGATGCTGCGAGATTCTATGCCGATGCCCTGCGCTGGAGCATGCATTACAATCCCGACGAGGAAGAGGTGCTTACATATGGCATGGTGCACATATACATATGCCTGCTGCAGTTCAAACTTGGAGACACGATTAGCATCAGCCACCACCTAGGTCGTGCTCGGCAGGTCTTCACGACGAAGAAGCGGCAGTTTCTAATGCTAGGGTTTAGGGCCTATCCGATAGGCTCTATGATTAACGAGGTACGAGGTTTAATTAGATAGAGCTACGTAATTTAGCATTACGTAGGATTTCATATGCTTATAATAGAGTAACCTATGCTGATAGGGAGCGTAGCCTTTCATGAAGTCTCGCCCGTTTCCGCCTGGCGCCGAGAGAGACGACGCGGCCGAAGACGGCGCGTCGATTCAAACACGAGGAGAAACTCGTGGCCGTCGGGTAAATCACCAAGGGGCCATATATCATGCGTGCGAAGCCATGCAAGGGCTCTAAGAGGCTCCTCGTGGTCGACATAGAACTGGGTATCGACGCCGGAGACTAGCACGTTGGTATCCGTAGCAGTGGAGTCGCTAAAGAGGGTGCCGTGAAGCTTGGCGTCTCGAACGTAAGCAATCGGCGAGCTGGCTATAACGTCCTTCGCATAAGCCTGCATGAAACTGAGTGAGATATACGGAAAGGAGAAGTCTGATGGCTCGAGTTAGAATATGGCGGCGATAGAGAGAAGAGTATAAGGCTGCGACTCACCAGCACACGCCTTGGAAGCGGCAATGCAAGCGGCCGGGTGGGAGCTCATAATGCCGAAGATCTCATCATCGACATCGCGAAGTTTCTCAAGCAGACGAGTCGCGAGCCGGCGCTCCCTATATTCGCGGTGGACGACGAGTTGGGTTATCCAGCAGACCTGTCGGCCCTGGTAGTCCTAGCGGCAGGCAAATACATTTCCAGCAAGAACCTCGTCGACATGAACACTGACGTAAGACCCGCGAGCACCAGAAGGTAGATACTGGCTTCTCAGCTGAGATACGCTCAATTTAACACGATTGCCTGATGAAAGGTGACTACATTAGCAAGCCAGATAATACATAGGATAGTGAAAGAGGCGGTACCTTGCTTGCCACCCGGGCGGCCGGAAGGTGTGTCCCAGATGCCGTAGTGGTCACTGAAGAGCTCGGCGGCCTGGACGAGGACCGCATCTGGAATGTCAGGGGATTGGAATTCTCTGAAGGTCTCGGTCGTTATCCTAGAAGGGTTGGGGCGATGCCAGGTAGTTCTGGGTTTGTCAAATTGGACGGTCGGGTGAAAGCTTACGCTTCCAAGTCGCGGCTCGGGGCTGGCCATTTTATAGGCGATAGTTGTGAGCTAGCACAGCGACCTAGGAGTAGTTCTACAAGCAGCACGCACTGGTCGTCGTCGGGATGATTGATTGCGCGCCCCGTTCACGCTGTCAAGATGCAGGATGCAAGGCCATAGGATGTTGGGCGGAAACACTGGGATCTGTGGCTGTCGCTCGGCTCTGATTGGCTGCTCATCGCAAGATGCAGTGAATACGAAGTACCTACACATACGACTGAGGTCGCGGGTATGGCATCCTGCTATCCCAGCCCCAACTGTCTGTTCGACCACAAGGCCCCATACTTAGGCATCAGCGCGGGACCCGGGAAAAG